>SJYQ01104738.1:75169-132669 GCA_006410935.1 Redunca redunca
GGGGGGGGAGGGAAGGGGGCGCAGATTAGGCTGCCGGAGGACTTCTCAACAGACCACTTCTCCTTGGCGATGCTTTTTAGTATTTTCTGAGTCACGGATTCTTTGGGAATCTGATAAAAGCTACGGACTTCCTCCCCGGAAAAAAGTACCTTAGGAAAAAAAAGTACCTTAGTAGGTGTAGTTTAACACCCACTACAGGGAATGCTGGATGCTTAAGCCCAGAAGCCTGGGTGGTAGCATCTTCTTCAGTCATGACCCATCCTTGTAAAACCACCCCTGCATTTTAAAGGGAGTTTGAGCTACCGGCGCATTCCCGGATGGCTCAGCAGTAAAGAATCAGCCTGCCAATCCAGGAGACAGAAGACGCATGTTCGATCCCTGAGTCGGAAAGATCCCTTGGAGAAGGAAATGGCAACCCACTCCAGTATCCTTATCTGGAAAATCTCATGGACAGAGGAGCCTGGCGGGCTACAGTTATGGGACTGTAAAGACACGGCTGAGCATGCACGCACTTAAGCTACTGGTGCTTGCTTTACACCTCCTGGGGTACATGATTTTGTCTGCCTTAGGTTATGGGAGGCACCTAGGTCTGAGGAGCTGTGTCAAAGGGCTGTTTTGGGCACTGTGTGTGGGGGGTGTAGGGAGGGCTCAAGCTCTTGGCCTGAAGAGGAATGGTGTTTCTACTGCAGGCATCTACCTCGGGTTGTTCTGTGGCTTGGGCCCCCTCTACTACTCATGGTAAGCATGATTTGGGGCTGTGTTACCAGAGATGCAGATGAAGGCAGGAGGAGAAGGGGACGACAGAGAATAAGATGGTTGGATGGCAACACGAACTCGATGGACATGAATTTGAGTAAGTTCCGGGAGTTGGTGATGGACAGGGAAGCTTGGTGTGCTGCAGTCCATGGGGTTGCAAAGAGTCAGACATGACTGAGTGACTGAACTGACCAGAGATGCAATGCTTAGGATGGGGAGGGGAAAACAGGATGAGCAGAGAGGGGAGCTCAAGGAGACAGAGTTACACAGGAAACCTCTGGGGCAACTACAGCTATTCAGCCATCAGAAAAGAAGCCTTGGAGAGCCTTCCCAGGGAGTTTGTGTTCTATTGCAGAAACCCCTGGTGTCCAAGGAGGATGGACTAGTTATTTTGTGTGGCTCAAAATATAGAATTGGTATAGACACTGAGTGGAACAGAGGCAGGCTTTAATTTCATGTATGGAAAAGAAAGTGAAAGACAGTGTTAGTCACTCAGTCATGTCCACCTCTTCTGTGATCCCATAGACTGTAGCCCACAAGGCTTTTCTGTCCATGAGATTTTCCAGGCGAGAATACTGGAGTGGGTTGCCATTCCCTTCTCTAGGGGATCTTCCCGACCCATTGCAGGCGGGTTCTTTACTGTCTGAGCCGCCAGGGAATCATCATGCATGTATGGAAAAGTCAGTTCTAATAACCAGAGATGACGCTCATCTGTGGGGTGTCCATATCATGGTTGGTGGACCATCAGGGGTGCTATAGAGAGATTTAGGTTAAGATGACGTTGGGCATCTCTGCAAGACATCAGTGTGAGCTGTGATGTGCCCCTGTGCCTATGCTGCTGCTGCTGCTGCTAAGTCACTTCAGTCGTGTCTATGGTAATTTCCTTTAATCCCTTGGTGAGGGGGGCGGTCATAGACATGAGGATTGGGAACCCTTTTTTCCCTCCTCAGGCTCTGCTCTGCTCCTTCCCAGTGGAGGGAGTTGCTGGGCCCCCAGAGGCATCTCTGAGGCATCTCAGAGCTGGAAAGGCCAGGACTTGCCTCACATGGGTGGCCCTGAGGCCTCAGCTATTCCTTGCTCTTCCCTTTGCAGGAAGGCTTGCTCCCCACCCGAAGGGCTCAGCCTCCTGCTGTGCTCCATCCTTCACCTCCTCATACTTATCTCCCCCCAACACTGCATTTTTCAGGTCTCTTTCTCACTCAGAAACCTTCACTTTCCTGTTGTGCATAGGCTTATCCTTGGGTTAGTCTTGGCATTCAAGGCTCTCTGATCTTGTTCTCCCTCCCCTTCTTGGGCCTTTTTCTTTAACTCTCTGCTTACATAAAATTCCTACCCTTCCCATGATCAACTTCAATCCTGCCTCTCCCAGGCACCCTGCCAGGCCTGACAGAGCTCTTCCTTCTGAGCTCCTCTGGCTCCTACAACAGCCAGAAGGGTCTGTGCTGGGCCCCTCTCCAATGACTAGTGGGTTTCCCTTACATTGTCTGACTCTGACCCCCTTGCAACTGACAAGGCTGCAGGTCCAAGATGCCTGTGTCTGCACCCCAGGACTCAGTACAGCTAGTACTAAAGGAAACATATGATAATAAAGCGATATGGAAATGGGCACTTCCTTTCTTGCCGGAACAGGTGTGCACTCCTGTCTCATGATGCCTGTGGAGTCTGAGGACAACTGTTGTAGTCTCCCCAGTGTCTGGGCCCAACATCTCCCAGTCACTACCTGGCTGACTTGTGGTATAGGTACTGTGCTTTCCCTCTAATGGGCCACCCTTCCCCAACTTCTGAATGTCCCTGTGTGGGGGATGGAGTGGGGGACATGTGATTAGGCCCCTCTCCTTTTCAGAGGGGTAGGATGTACGCTGCAGGTGCTGGTAGCCATCCGTCATGGGCGAGAGACAGGAAGACAGAATCCAACAGCCCTGATGGCAAACACCTGGATCCAGCCATGCTTGAAGTATAATACCTCCTGATCTTCTCAGTCACACAGGATAAGAAATTCCAGTTTTTTTAAAAGCCACTCTTGAGTTGTGTTCTTGTCACTTGTAATCAAAACACACTGATCCAGGTTACCTGCGGACCCACAATTTTAACCCAAGAATTAAAGTAAGAAGGAAAAGGGACCAGACTGTATGGAGATCTGCCACCTTATCTGATGATATAATCACAAAAATACTATAACCTTGTTATGGACTGACTTACATCCCCCCAAAATTCATATGTTGGAGTCTCCAATGGGATAGGGCCAGTGAAGAGGTAATTAGGTTAAATGAGGTCACAGGAGTGCAGCCTCATCCAATATGTCTAGTATCCTAATAAGGAGAGTGAGAGACCAGGGGTGTGCACACAGAGGAAAGGCCATGTGGAGATGCAGCTAGAAGGAAAGAGGCCTCGGGAGAAACCAAGCCTGTGACGCTTTGATCTTGGACTTCCACTCTGCTGCTGCTGCTGCTGCTGCTAAGTCGCTTCAGTGCGACTCTGTGAGACTCCATAGACGGCAGCCCACCAGGCTCCCCTGTCCCTGGGATTCTCCAGGCAAGAACACTGGAGTGGGTTGCCATTTCCTTCTCCAATGCATAAAAGTGAAAAGTGAAAGTGAAGTAGCTCAGTCGTGTCCGACTCTTAGCGACCCCATGGGCTGCAGCCTACCAGGCTCCTCCGTCCATGGGATTTTCCAAGCAAGAGTACTGGAGTGGGGTGCCATTGCCTTCTCCCTCCACTCTCTAGCACTGTCAAAAGTAAATTTCTGCTGTTTAAGCCACCCAGGCTATGGTGTTTTGCTACAGCAGAACACAACCTAGCAGATGAAGACAGCCCTCATTTCACAGATGAGGAAAGTGCTTTCGGCCACACTCACACAGCAACCTCAGGCTACTTGATGCTAAAGTCAGACTGGATCCATGGGACCCACGGCCCACCTCAGTCCCTGCCCACCAGACCCACGACCTCTGGCCTCCAGTAGGAAATAAACAATCTCTTTATTTACAAGTGATTTACAGTTAGAAAACCCAGGCAGGAGGGTGCGGCAGGGATGGCACTTGGGCTTTGGTAGGTCACTTGTCAGCATGGACAAAAGAGGCAAAGACACTGTCTTTCTGGCTGAGCAGCTTCTCTGGCTTGTCGAACTCAAGGATGGCGCCGCGCTTCAGGACAATCACCAGGTCCGCGCTCAGGATGGTGTGCACGCGGTGCTGGGCGAGGCAGGAGGGGCTGTCAGGGTGGTGCAGGCAGGGCTGGGGCCACTGAGGCATCCCTCCTGAATCTTGGAGGAGGAGGCATGTGGCCAGAATGTCCTGTCTCCATGGTGACTGCCCTTTCCCAGGGTGGGACTCCAAACCCTCCATCCACTAATGCCACCTTCTCCCTCACCAGGTCTCAGATCTGCTCAGAGATCCCCAACACTTGCATCTCCCATTTGCTCTGGAGAAGTAACCCTAGCGTAGCTCACAGGGCCTCAGGGCAAGGGTGGACCCTGGGACCTGGAGAAAGAGGGCAAGTCTAAGGGAAGTGTGGGTGCAAACCCTCCTACACTCCAAATCCTGCAATCCAGACTCCTTGCAAGCCTGCCAGACTGCTTGCCCTGCACTGCCTAGGGCGCTCTCTTGATTACCAGGTGCAGGTGAGCCCAGAGGCTGCCCCGCTGATGATAGCTTCAGGAGGCCAGCCCTATCTCTGGGTGTCCCCCCTGCACCCCATCAGTGGGCCCCTTACCGCGATGGTGACCACAGTGCGGTCTGCGAAAGCCGTCATCACCACTTTCTGGAGGATGTTTTCCTGCCGGGTGGGAGCAGCAGCTGTTGACTTACCTGCCCAGGGGGTGGGGTCTGGCCTGGCTACTGGCTCAGTTCCCATGTGACCCCAAACCCAGCCCTGCTCCCTCCCTGGGGCTCTAGTCCCCGCAGGACCAACCTGCTTCCTAGCATTCAGGGGCTGGGCTCTGCCTGTTGGGAGTTCAGCTGTGTGTGTGCATGTGTGCGTACATGCAGGCTGTGAGTGTGTCTGGGTGTGCTGTCTGGTGGGGGATGGGTGTGAGCCTGTGCAGCTTGTGTATATGTGTGTTATAAACATGCCCTAAGACTAACTGCAAGGAGATCCAACCAGTCCATTCTGAAGGAGATCAGCCCTGGGATTTCTTTGGAAGGAATGATGCTAAAGCTGAAACTCCAGTACTTTGGCCACCTCATGCAAAGAGTTGACTCACTGGAAAAGACTCTGATGCTGGGAGGGATTGGGGGCAGGAGGAGAAGGGGACGACAGAGGATGAGATGGCTGGATGCCATCACCGACTTGATGGACGTGAGTTTGAGTGAACTCCAGGAGTTGGTGATGGACAGGGAGGCCTGGCGTGCTGCGATTCTTGGGGTCACAAAGAGTCAGACATGACTGAGCAACTGAACTGAACTGAAAACTGAACTGAACTGTAGACTAGCTGAAATCAGGGTCCCTCAGTCTTTGCCTTTTCTGCCCCAAATGATCTTTGATGCTAAAGGCAACCTGAACTTCAGGACTACTTTCTGGACTTCTCCCTAACACCCCCTGAAAACCCTCTCCAAGACCCCGGCCCCATGGGTGTGCCCAGCACCGACCGTGGCCATGTCGATGGAAGCCGTGGCTTCGTCCATGATGAAGATACTGGTCTTCCTCACAAAGGCCCGGGCCAGGCAGAACAGCTGCCTCTGGCCCTGGCTGAAGTTCTCCCCACCTTCCGTGATGATGGCATCTGAAAACAGCCCCGGGGAGCTCTGAGTTAACCCTGCATTGTGAGTTGAGTGGATGGAGTGGCTTGTGTGGGAACGTGTGTACAGAGGCTAACATGTAGGTATGTGTCATAGGTAGAGGTGTGTGCAGGGTGGCTGCACTTTACACAACACGGGAATTCCAGGAGTTACAAAGAGAAGAGCGTGCCCTGCAGTTATGTGTGGCTGTGGCCCTGGGCAGTACTGGGAGGAGGTGTGAGCACAGAGTGTGTACATCAGGCATATGTGTGGGCCACGGTGGGGTAATTTTCTGAAGCCAAGGCTTGGCCGGCCTCCAATGCCCCAGGGGTTGCAGCAGGTACACCAAGGCTCTGCTGACCCCCCAACCCACCCACTGGGTTGGGGACAGACTCTTCTCAGTAGCCTTGGTGAATAAGCTATGTCTGTGATCCCTGAGTCGGTCTCTCCTTCCTCAGGGTGGAACAAGGCAAACAGGTGGGTGGGGAGGGCAGGGCATGGTATCAGGGACTTGCAAGCTCTGTGTCACAGTGACCCTTACTGTTCCTCCTGTGCCCTGCAGGAGGGGCCAGATCCTGAACTGACCCGTTGTGTGACCTGGGACAAGTCACATGACCTCTCTGAGCTTCTGTATGGTAAGAGGTAGAACTCAATGGTTTCTGGGGTCCTGCCAGACCCTAGACTCTAAATTCTGGGTGAAGTTAAGATGTGGGTATGAGTCGTCCGTCCCTAGCCCTTACAGGTGTCCGTGAGTGCCAGGCCAGTGCTCAGCCAGGAGTAGTTACCAAGGCCTCCTGGTAGCGCCTTCACCACCAGCTTCAGCTGGGCTATCTCCAGGGCCTCCCACAGCGTGCTGTCGGAGCACTTCCGCTCTGGGTCCAGGTTAAATCTGGAGGGTGACACACAAAGCCCTTCGGGAGGGGAGCAGGGTCCTGGCTCCATTCCCAGGGTACGTGCAGTGGGCAAGGCTGGAAAAGGGAGCAGTGAGGGACCCGATTGACTTGGGGGCTTGGCTGGGAGGGGCAGCAAGCTGCTGGCTGTGGGAGCAGGGAGGAAAGCATCCCAGGCCTGAGGAGTGGGAGACCCCTACCTGGGCCCAGCAGGAAAGAGAAAGGCACGAAGGTGCAGCTCTAAAGAACCGGTGCCAACCCTTCATGCCAGAGCTGGAGCAGGGCTGCCCCTGGCCTTGCCATTCCCTCCTCTCTCTGCCCAGATCTAGAGGAGTGGAGCTGGGCCTGGGGCTGGGGTGGGCCTGGCAGTGGGGTAGGGGGCTCACCGGATGGTGCCGCTAAAGAGGACGGGGTCCTGCAGGATGATGGAGAGGCGCGAGCGCAGGGTGTGCAGCGGCAGTTTGGCGATGTCGATGCCATCAATGATGATTCGCCCTGTGTGCAGACAGTGTCACAGGTGGGGCACCAGGGAGCGGGGAGATGATGGCGCTGCAGACAGGGTCCGCCTGGGACATGAGTCCCAATGAGGATGCAGAGGAAGGTAGCAATGGCTGGGCCTCCTGCGACTTCTGAGCAAACCCAGGACTGAGATCCCATCTGGTGGCTGTGGGATGCCTGTCATACGGCTCACCTTCGAACATGTCCACCATGCGGAAGAAGGCGAGAGAGAAGGAGGACTTCCCACTGCCTGTGCGGCCGCAAATGCCGATCTGGAAGGAGAGAAACAGCCATGCTGTGGGCACTGGGGCGGCTGGGAGCCGCGAGGGCTGGCTGTGGGCTGTGTGGGCATGGGAGTGTCTCTTCAGCCAGGGCTGGTCCCGGGTTCGGGCTTGTTTCCTGCAGTGGTTCCAGAGGGGGCTCCAGCTTGCCTGGATGCGTGTGGGTGTGGCTGTGTTGGGTACAGGGCCTCAGGGGAGTTGGGGGCACTGGGGGCACTTTCAGTGGGGTGTGGCGGGAGGGCACAGGGGTGGCCGAGTGTGGTGTGCAAGGTGTGCCTCCCCTCACACTGGACTCATCCCTTACCCCACAGCTTCCTGCCCATGGATCCCTATAGAAAGGACCATCAGGGACCAACCCAGAGACAGAGATGGCGACACAGAAGGACCAGAGAGGCAGGGACAGAGTATATCGAAAGGTCAGGGAGAGTAAGACGGGCAGCCACAGACAATGATGAAGTGAGAGAGACAGGAGGAGAGGCGGAGGGGGTCAATCAAAGTCAGATCAGAGTGCCAGACAGGGGGCTCCCTCCCCAGGACACGCCCTCACTCTCTGCCCCAGAACTCTGCCCTGAAGGTCGGGGACCAGTGTCCTAGGAGAGCCCCTGGCCATTTGCAGGGGGCCCTGACAAAAAGCCTCTGAGCCCGCAGAGTCTCTGGTGTCCGTCTCCGTGGTGGGTGAGTGGGGGCAGCAGGAGGAGAAGGGGAGAGGCCCAGGGCTGGGAGACTGGGGGNCTCCTGAGTCGGCATCCATCCTTCCTTCCTGCCCTCTGGCCCCCGTTTGGCCCTTGCTCTGGCAGCACAGCGCTATCAGAGCCCCCTGTCCTGGGCTGGAGGGTGGGGAGAGGCACTTGCCATGCGGACTTCTAGCCACCTGTTGGCAGCCGTGAGGAAGAGGGAGGCAATGTTGTTGGAGTCTGTGTATTCAAGGAGCTTCTGCTGGAACCGGGCCTCGTACCTGGAGGGAGCATCAGGAGGGTGAGAGGGAATCATTTGGTCCACGCAGCCCCTGGGGCCCTCCTCGCCTGCAGCCCTGAAACATGCCACCTCTGCCACCTGATGTACGCCACTCCTCTCTGGAATGCTTTCCCAGCTCCCTTCTTCTTATTCATACCTGTCAAGAGCGCCACCTCCTTCAGACTCTTGTTTTCACTCCAAGACCAGTTCTCCTCTGTAGGGCTTCCCTCTTACACTAAAGGGCTCCTCCAGCCACCCTGTTGCTCAGGCCAGAAACCTGATTCACATCCAATCATCTGATTCACATCCAATCCCTCAGTCCTCTTCTGACCACCTCCAGTACTGCCCTTGCCTCTCTGCTTGCCTCTCACCTGCTTCCTGCCCACCACAAACTCACCTGGACTATAGCATCAGCTTCCTAACAGGTCTACCTGCCATCTCTCTACAACCCACTCTCCACACAGCAGCCAGCCTAAGCTTCCCAAATCATGAATTGCATCCTATCTCTCTGATGCTAAGAATATGAAAGACTTTTTAGGATAAAGAACCTCCTCCTTGCCTGTGGGAACCAGCCCCTGCCAACCTCACCAGCCTCCTTCCATGCCACAAATCCCCTTGCTCACTGCGTTGCAGCCACAGAAATGACATCAAAGTAATTTATTACATTGCTTGCCGTTTTTCAGTTTTGTGACAATGCCAAGTTCCTCTCCACCCAAGGCCTTTTATCATGCTGTTCCCTTTGCCTGCAATGCTTTCTCTGCTCTACCCAAGGCTGATTCCTCTCAACCTTCAGGCTTTACCTTAAATGACGTCTCTTCAGAGTGGCCTTTCCTGGCCTATTGTTCTCCTTCTCTGCAGCGTGTCTGTTTCATAATCTCTGCTCTTATATTAATTTCTCTAGCTGTTTATCATCGATCTCCCTCACTAAACTCCAAGAGGATAGAGACCTTGTCTGTTTTGGTCACTAATGTATCTCCAGCACTTGTGTGTGCTCAGTGGCTGAGTCGTGTCTAACTCTTCGTGACCCTATGAACTGTAGCCCGCAAGGCTCCCCTGTCCGTGGGATTCTCCAGGCAAAGATACTGGAGTGGGTTGCCATTTCCTCCTCCAGGGATCTTCCCAACCCAGGGATCAAACCCACATCTCTCATGTCTCCTGCATTGGCAGGCAGGTTCTTTTCCACAAGAGCCACCTGGGAAACCCTATCCCCAGCACCTGGCACTGTCAATAAATATTTGTTGAATGGACGAACCTTCTCCTATCCTTCTAAGATAGATGGGATCTTTCTGTGCAAGGAACTCTGGAGGCTTCTTCCCTGTTCTCGTGCCCTCCTCATATTCTCCCTTGTGTTACTCTGCATGGATCTGCCTCTTCTCTCTGACCAGCCTGGGCTCCGGGTATCACTCTCCTTGGCCACCTCTTCAGACCTTGGGCCAGGCCTACCGGAGGGGGCGGCTGTGCTTGTTTGATGGTGAATGAAGGAAAACCATCTCAGCATGGTCTCAGGGAAACGACTGAGGGGACTCAGAGGGACTCAAGACGGATCTTGTTGGGCATTTGCTTTTCACTCGCAGAAGATGTTTGTTTTGCTTTGATTATTTCTGGGTGAAGGGTCTGCGTCTGAACCATGTATCAGAGGAGAGCAAAGTGAATATCTGGGGTGTGAGAGGGTGTGATTGCCCAACCACAGGGTGTGTGTGTGTGTGGCGAGGTAATGTGTCCTTCGGGAGTGTGAAACCATATGTCTGAGGGCTTGAGTGAGTTAGTGCATGTTGGAGATGTGTATGTGTGAGTGCTCGTGTAACTGGAGAGTCTGAAGCGTGTGTGACTGGCCTGAGGGGTGGGTGTGCATGAAGGTGCATGTGAGATGGGGCTTCTGTGATAGGTGTGTGATAATGTAAGGAATGTGGAAAGAGCCCCAGATTTGGGGTCATGCAGAACCAGGCTAGAGTCTGACTATTACTATTACTGGCTATGTCTCAGAACCAAAACTAAGTTTTTTCATCAGGCTAGTAATAGTTCCTGCGTGAACTGAAACAATCACTCAGTGTTGGGCATCCTTGAAACTTTTTTGGGGAGAAAAAGTAGGGCTTCCAGGAAAACCAGGGGGTCAGCCAGACCTGGGTCCCAAGCCCAGAACCAGCTCTCACTGTCTGTGTGACCTCGGGCTGGTTACTCAGCCTCATCTGTAGAATGGGGCTTCTCCTACCTATGCCACAAGGTTCTTGTGAGGATTAAATGTTATAATCCACACACATGCCTGGCACACAGGAAGTGTACAACCAATAAATAAACACTAGCTTGCTCTTGGCAGGGCAGGCTGCTGGGCAAAAGCCAGTGAATTCAACACCTTCAGGGATGATTTTAAAAAGCCCTTCATTCAAATTTAAAAATCATCCACTGTATCATTGCAAGGTGGAGTAGGCCTCCGGGGGAGCAGTTTCTCTAGCCGACCATAGGATTGGTTGAGACCAGTTGCAGGATGCTGGCACCCACGCAGATCCTGTCGAGGGAGTCTGGCCCACTCGAGGAAAGTCACAATCTCTCTGCCCCAGGCCCAGCCTGAAGGCCTCCAGGAATGTCAATTCTAAGAGGAGCATCATCTAAAGTTAGAGTAGAGGTTGGCCTGGGAGTGTTGAGGGATCCAAAGAGTGGAAGAACTGGGGAGTTCAGACTGGAGAAGAAGACAAAGCTGGGAGGAAACCCTGGAGTCAGGCCAGGCTCCAGGGAGTATCCGTGGGGAAGACAGCACAGGCTCACACAGAGGCAGGGGAGGTCCAGGGAGCAGGGCCAAGGCCAGCGCAGAGTTCAGCTTTGCTTTACTCAGATGAGACCCCAGAGAGCACTTCCCATTGGCCTCAGATCCCCAGGGAGTGAACTGGGGCTGCGGTGTGGCACCAGGAGTCCAGGCAGCTGCACTTTGGGGGTTGGAGGGAGGAGATACAAGCCTCCTAAGACCCTCTCCTTGAGCCCTAGGGTTCCTGGACACAAGGCCAGTGTCGCATGGTTATTGTCATGCCCCGTGCAGCTGTGCCATCCTAAAAATAACCTAGAGTCACTCTCTGAGGCTTAGAGACCAGGGCCCAGAATCTGGGTCAGATGTCTCTAACGTGTCTCTCCAGAGGAGAGATGCTCTAATATTTCAGACAGAGACTGAGGTGGGGAGCAACAGCCCTAACCCCCACTCCCAAGGCAGCCTCAGGTGCCCCTGTCAAGCTGAACATCACAACTCAGAGTATCAAGAGGATGGCAGGGCAATGATGTTTGGGGGAGTTTCTGTAGCCTGTTGAACTCTTATTTACTCTTTGAGTCCCAGCACTAATGCCACCTCCTCAGTGAAGGCTTCCATGACTGCCTACCTGCTATGCTACCATAGCCTTTCTTTTGGAGTACTTGGCACATGGGTTTGTCCTGGCCTGCTCAAAGCCTAGACTGTAAATGCCTCCAGGGTATGGGCTCATCTGAATTATTTCCATCTTTTCAATGCCTGGCAAGGGGCTGAGTGAACACTCAGTAAATGTTGAATGAACAAGCCAGCTTCAAATCTGGACTTTGTGGAAGCTTACAGAGAAACCCAATTTTCTTACCTGAGAAATGGGAATCATCACGCTTTCCATGTCAGATTGCAGGGCAGAATGAATGAGTACTGGCATGTAAAGTACTCAGCCTGCTAGTGTCTGGCTCACAGTAGTGTCTCAATGAAAGATGGCCTGAGGGCTGGCCCACACCCTGTAAGGGCCTTTCCAGCATAGATTTATGAGCAATTGTCTTGGCCTTGTCTCTTTTCACGTTTTACCTTAGTTCACAGAGGCCCTGGGCTTGGCTCCGGGCCTGAGCGTTTCCCCTCCGGATCATGCAGCTGAAGCCCAGTGGACCTGACCCCTCGGGTGGACAGGCCTTGGGGCCTGATGAGGGGCTGGCAGATACGTGTGCTGGGCTTTCCTAAGCGGAGCCCTGAGAATCAAATCCCACGACCTGTGACTCTGGCTCCATCCCCAGCCCCCTATCCTCCAGGGTGAATCTGGTACCTGAAGGCCCGGATGGTGGTGAGGCCTTCCACAGTTTCAGCGAAGTGCGACAGCAGCGGGAGCTGGGTGGTGTCGTCCAGCTGCTGCAGGTCCCTGTGAGGGAAGCAGGGAGCAGAGCCAAATGGTTAAGAGGGTAGGTCGGGGCCACCCCGACTATTGTGGAGCCAAATGGCTTCACCCCTCTGGGCCTCAGTTTCTCACCTGTGAAGAGGGAAGAGGAGGGTACCACCCCATCTCGTTCATGCAGATGCTTAAGCAGAGCATGTCGAAGGGTTACCATTAGCCTGCATGTCATCCACCTCATGTCTGCATCTGTCTGCTGGCTTTGCTGCAGCGCCTCACTCTGTGGTGAGACCCTACAGGCAGTGTTGGTTCCCTTTCAGAGCTGAACAACCTTAACAGCCAGGCAAAGGAACAGGAGGACCAAACTCCCCAGTAACCACCACAGGTGTTGGCACATCACAGGCCAGGATCTAAAGAGCTCCTTGAGAGGGAAAGGCCAGTGGTTTCCATGGCAACAGAATTTGCTCCTGCTCCCCACAGCTGCACCTTGACAAGTGTATTAGTGCCCGGGAGGCGAGGTTGGAATGCAGGAAGCAGCTTTCCTGGACAAACCACACCCATGGCCAGAGTGGATGCCAGGGGAATAGGGTGGTGTCTCTGGCAGAAGAAATGAACTTTGTAGAACAGCTTGGATAGTGTTTAAAAAGCCTCTGCGATTTTGTGGATATCAATGCACTTTGTTCTTCCTGGGTACCAAGGGATTCCAGATCAACCAGGCAAAAAGCCATTTATACAGATCTTGATCCTTGCAGGCAAGGTAATTGTAGCCAAAAATGTATCTAAATTTAATTATTATTATTATACCCAATCAGTATTTTGACTCATTTCAAATAAACTCTGTGTACTCGAGAGACATCCTTAACCTTTCTGACCACAACCCCAGTAACAAACACATTTTATATTACAAACCAAATCAGTACACACACATGCACACCCCCCCACACACACCCATACACAGCCAAAACAAAGGTTTCATCAAGCAATGCTAAGTGTTACTATATGTGAATAGTCTGATATTTTCTATATATTTTCTATTTCATTGAAAAACTGGTTGTGATCTATGATACTGTATCATGACCCACTGATAAGTTGTGGTTGGCAGTCTGAGAAACACTGGCTTAGAAGCTCTTAAAAACTGGCTCTACAAATCTTTGAATCTGTGAGCTTAATAGAATCGCTCCCAGAAAGAACTTCTTAGAAAATGTTCTTAGAAAATTTTGAGTAGGAAAGAGCCATGCATGGTTCCACGGCCCATGAAGGTGAATGTGATCAATGAGAAAGGCGGTGAGAGGCTCCCTCCAGTCAAGGATTTTTCTATCCTTGCTCTGGACCCACGTGAGCTGGGAGGTCTGATTGCCATCAGACCCGTCACATCAGGTGCCCTCTGATTTTATGTATCAGCAATCAGCCTGGACACTAGAATCATACAATCCTTCTGGGCAGCATTTTGGCAAAATGAATGAAGGGCATAGTCACATGTATACACCCTGACCTAGCAATCCCATTCCTGAGCATATCACCCCAGGAAATAGTGCAGATAGTAACTGCAGTGTGTGTGCTGCCAGATGCTTATATTAGGATAGTGGAATATGAATATTTCTATTTTCATTTTGGGGAAGGGGACATGACTCTACCACTTCTATGATGATTCTGATAACAGAGCTGAAGGGACTATTGCAAAGCAGCTCCTCTCCCTCACCCCCATGGGCAAGTGCTGCCATCACCTGGATGCCACTCGGAAGTACTTCTGGATGAAGTAGCACACGACAGCCAGGGGCAGGAGGGCCACGAGGAACACTGGGGTGACATAGGAGATGACGGCCAGAGCTGAGACACAGAGCAGGGTGGAGCGGCTCAGGCACTCCAGCGTGGACGGGATGTGCTGCGGGAAGGGAGGGTGAGAAAGGGAGGTGAATTTTTTTTTCAAAGCTTTTAAAAAATATATATTTATTTATGTATGTCTGCATTGAGTCTTAGTTGTGGCATGTGGGATCTTGGTTGTGGTATGTTGGGAGCAGCCCGCGGGTTCCAGAGCTCTTGGGCTCTGTAGTTTGTGGCACGCAGGCTCTCTAGCTGAGGCCCTCTGGGCTTAGCCGTTGCGGCACGTGGGCTTAGCTGCTCTGCGGCATGTGGGATCTTAGCTCCCCCAGCAGGAACTGAACCCTCATCTGCTCCAGTACTCTTGCCTGAAAAATCCCATGGATGGAGGAGCCTGGTGGGCTGCAGACCATGGGGTCGTGACTGAGCGACTTCACTTTCACTTTTCACTTTCATGCATTGGAGAAGGAAATGGCAACCCACTCCAGTGTACTTGCCTGGAGAGTCCCAGGGATGGCGGAGCCTGATGGGCTGCCGTTTATGGGGTCGCACAGAGTCGGACATGACTGAAGCGACTTAGCAGCAGCAGAAGCAGTTATCTTCAGCGTGTTAAAACCTGCTGCCAGGTTTTGCTCTTCCTTTACTACTGGTCTATGTCTTATCCCTGCAGCTACACTGTAGGCTCCCTGAGGCCAGGCATTAGGACTTTGCTTTTTTACCATTTAGTATGATGAAGAATAAAGGACAGAGGCAGAATCAAAACGTTTGTTCTCCAGAAGATCAGTCACCTTGGTGCAGAGTATGCTGGAACCTTCTTGTGAGCCAGAGTGGGCTTGGCCAGAAGCCAAAGGGATGTGGTTTCTTTCAGCCTTATTAGGAGAGCCTCCCAGGGGAGGCCCCAGGTCCTGAGGCAGCATTGTAATCAGATGGAGCCCACTAGGTTCTTAGCCCAAGGCTCTGATCAGCTGATCTGGGGAAGCCAGCATCAGATAGGAGAAGCTCCTGGGGACCTGGCTTCTCTTTGGACTGGGGACATACATCATCGAAATCTTGTATACCTGGTCGATGGTGTTACAATCAGATGAAAATCTGTTCAGGATGCTTCCAAGGGGGGTGGTCTCGAAAAACCTAAGAGGCGATCAGAGGACAGTTACTCATCCGTGTATTGATTTCCTTCCTGTTTGCTGAAGGAGGGTAGTTATTTTTTTGTTTCCACATCTCTGGAGTCATCCCCAGGTCTGCCTTCCCAGCGTGATTGCCTGTGTCTGGCCTGTGTCCCTGAGAATTCCCGCGGCCGCCCAAAGGGGTGCTGGCCCCTTCACAGCCTCTCTGACCCTCCAGCCCATGTGTGACCACTGCCACCCTTCTCACTGGGCCTGCCTCACTCAGCAGCTGTTCTCCTGGGGACGTAGAGTTCTCTCCAGAGAGACGACTCTCCTGGGGGTGGGGATGGGGCGGGGAGGGCAGAAGACGGGCCCTGGGGACAGCCTGTCAGCTGGCTGACCCTTCGAGGCCACTCCAGCTGTCAGCACTCTGGCTGTGACCCGGAACCGGCCCAACCCCAACCAGAGAATTTCAGAACCACAGATCTGGGGCAAATAGAGGATAAGTAAACCTGGAGGTTGTGTCTGTGGGCCACAGACTGATCATGAAACTGAAGAGAGGAGATTGTGACTGGATGATGAGGAGGGATCAGACAACCTGTTTGCCTGCTGGGTTTGTAAACTGGGTTGGCAGCCAATCGGGCTGTGACAGCTTTAACCATCTTTCACACCAAGCAGCCTTTGGGGTTTTGATTGATCCCATTACAGAGGATTAGAATAACTGCCCTGTGTGTCCCTGGGGTTAGAACCTGCAGGATGGCTGAATGAGGAAGGAGAGGCAGGGAAGGGGAGAGCTGAACCGGGGGTGGTGCCGGCCTAGAAGGGGGAAGCATTCATGCAGCGCCTGCAGACCCTCTGAAGGGCTGTTGTGAGAATTAGATGAGCTAACTGTGACATTTCTAGCACCCTGTCTAGCTGAGTAGATGACAGTTTCCCTGTTTTCTGCACCAAGGAGGAGGCTTTTCCCACCCCATGTCCTTGAGTCACATCTAGTGACCTGCAATAGAGATCGTATGTGCTGATATATGCCCATTTTACAGATGGGAGATCTGAGGCCCAGAGAACAAGGACTCGCCCACAGCCAGGCACAGCCGGGGGAGAGGGCTACCTCATGGGAGCCAGGATGATCTGGTTCAGCAGGCTTCGGTGCAACCTCTTGGCCACCTTCAGCCCCGTGCACTCCACGGTGACAGACGTGACGAGGCACAGCACGATGCCCAGGCTGCAGAGCACCGTGAACACCATGGCGTAGCCGGTCTGGTTCAGGGGACACTCCTGGGCCTGGCAGAGAATGAGGCTGGCATCCTGTGGGCGGTGGCCAGTGCTCGGTCCTCCCCGGCCCCTGGCCCCGGCACTGGGGCTGCTGGACCCACCTGGCTGAGGGAGCAGTTCCTGGCCATGGGGCTCAAGCTCAGGGCACTGTCAGTCCACTTGGCCAGCCAGTAGTCGATGGCCACCAAGACCATGTGCTTGAGAAGCTGGGAGAAGACGAGCAGCGAGAGGAGCAGGGTGCCGGCCGAGGACAGGTAGTTGGCACAGGCCCGCCACGGGATCTTGGCACGCTGGTGCAGCACCGATGACAGGTTGTCCTCCTCCTCGCTCTCGGCCGCCTCCTCTGCAGGTGGAAGAACCCCCTTATGGAGTCACCTTGCACACCCCTCTGAAGAGAACAGGGGTAGGATCAGCCCCGCTTACAGATGGGGAGACTGAGGTGCACAGAGGGGAAGGTGTGCATCAGAGGCACACCATCTCCCCACTCCCGGAACCCCAACCCTTCGTCTCCTCACAGTGGAGCAGACTCAGGCCACGATTCCACTCCAGTCCCGTGGCCTGTACCTTCCTCCTCTTCCTCATCCTGCAGGAGCCCATCTCTTGAGGACATGGCCCGGGGCAGGCCCTGGGGTGGCTCCGTAGCTTTTCTCTCCATGACGGTTTCCTGAAAGATAGATGGGGCCTGGCTAATGTCCTCAGGGTGTGCAGAGGGGAAAAGGGAGGGGGGTAGGCGGGAACNTGGCTCCAGCTCACCCCCTGCCCTCAGCAGGACACTCCAGGATTTAGAATCTGGTACATCTCAGGGGTAATTCTCAATGGCTGCCCCGTGGTTGATAGGAGGGTTTGCAGAGCAAATTAGTGCATCCTGGTCAAGTTGTCTGCTTATCCCCAAGGACTCCAGCAATGACAGCTGTTTGCATGCACTTAATGGGCTAACAGCTCATTACCCTCAACTCCTCCTCACATCAGGCCTGACAGGTTCCACCAGTGTTTGGCAAAGCACCTGTTGGTCTAAATGTGTGAGGCCTCTTTGAGATCAGTAAAATGTATTTTATTTGAAACATTCAATGCTTTATACTCACATAGACCCATCCTTAATTCAGAAACCCAACCTGCTCTTCTCACTCCCATTCACCCCATGCTGGGGTTCAAGGGCTGATGCCCCAAAGTCCTTTCATTTAAGGAACCAGGCACTTTTGTGTTTGCCTTCTTTGGACTAAGGATTGTCCTGAACTGTCTCACCAGGGTCACTGCAGAAACTTAGACACAAATTTGTACCTCCTCTAATAGCTATTTTTAAAATCTGGAATCCCCCCCCCACCCCCTGCATTTTTTCTGCTTTTATAGCTTTTTTGAAAAGTCTGGATCTTTTTCCTTTTTATTCATAGTAGAGGGGAAGACCTTACTACATGTAGAAGGAAGACTCATTTGAGGGGAATTATCAGAGGCATTTAACACAGACCTGAAGCTTAGGAAGGGCCTCATTTTCACAGACAAATTTATGTACGAGTCAGGCAAGGCCCCAGTTTCAAAAGTCACATGATTTCCATTTTAAGAATTAAATGCTTTCCAATTATTTGAAAAATAACTACTGTCTTCATGTTGAGGAATATGGGGATTTAACTGATGTGATATTTCATTCTACTGATAACACTGACGTTTCTATTACTACTGCCAAGGTTTGTTTCCATATTTCCCATTTGATCCTAACTTAAATCTGACACACTAGTGGGCAGGAAGATGGCTCTCCTGTCCACGTGAGCACTCCCCAAGGACAGGGGAATGAGTCATCAAACTGGGTAGGAAATGGAAGTAGAAACTGAGTGTCTGCTTCTTTCTGAGACTTCTTGGTGCTGACCTTGTGTGCACCCATGGGGCCCCCGGTCAGGAGACAGATGTCTGCAACTCTAGGTGATGCCAAACACGTGGACTATGCCAGGTCTCCCTGATGAGCCCAGCCTGAGTGAAGCCACCCAGTGCTGCTCTCTTCTGCTCTGTGGCCCTCAGCATTGCTGCTCAGACATGGGATGGAGTCCTTTGAAGACACCCAATGGCCTCTCCCACCGTAGCCCTCCACGGTTTGATCGCTGCTGGCCCCTCACCCAGTCTGCGTGCGGCAGGTACTGTAGCTTGTGGGTCACCAGGACCACTGTCCTCCTATCATCTCGGAGCAGCTCAAGGATCCCGGCCTGCATCAGATGGTCACTCAGATGGACATCGAGAGCTGAGAAGGGGTCGTCCTGGGTAGATGGGAGAAAACAGGGGCAAGCATGGGGGTGGGTAGCAGTGGATGTAAAAACAGTGGATGTACATGCTCTGGTTTAGGACTGACACCGCTTCGCTGTGTGGCCTTGGACAGTGCACCTAACCTCTCTGGACCTCAGCCATCAGTCATCACTCTCAAACAGGTCTAATCACAAGCACTTCCTGACTCCTGAACCTCCAGTGACTCCCATAGTCTGTTATGTCCGAATTCCTTAGCACCCTAATCCAGACCCTTTCGCACCTGCTCAGTCTTCCTTTCCAGCCTCACTTCCCATCTGTCTTGTAAAAGCTCCCTACACTCTGATTTCCAGGGAATCTGCCATTCCAGGCCTTTGCCCAAGCTTTTCCCTCTGCCTGGAGTGCTGATCTGCCTTTTGTCTTTCAGGTGAACTACTTTTCATCCTTCAGCACTTCCCCCAAGCACCAGCTCTTCCTGTGTCCTTTCCTGATGCCTGAGCCTAGTCTTCCCTCCCTCTGTTCCAGTGATGCCCTGCAGGAAGTCAGATCTGATAGCTATTTGTCTACCCTGGACCGTGGGGCCCTGAAGAACTGATATCCCCTGTGCCCGTGCCTAGTACAGAGTAGGAGCTTAAAAGTTAGCTGAAATAAATTAAAGTATCCACTTTATTTCTCTCTAACAAGGTTGTTTAAAGCTCACAAGGGATCATGAATAAGCTAGTACTTTGTAAAATGCTATGCCTGTGTCAGACGGTAACAAACGCTGCGAACCTTTCCATTATGCAGTGAGTTTAGTGGGGAGGTGGCGGGGTGGAGAATAAAGCCAGGATCAGAGAACTGAGAGTCCTTCTGCCAACGGTCTGTCCAAATGGCTCCTTCTTTCCTTCCGTTTAACTGGCTCACTCTTCTATGAAGCCCTCCCTGATTACTCTTGTCCTCACAATTGTCTCCCTGGACAAGGCCCTTCATAGTCTGTCACACAGTTTGGCTTTCAAGTGGGCTGTGGCTCTTGAGTATTGGCGAGCTCTGTTTCTCTAATTAGATTCTAAACCTCTGAAGCCAAGGGCTATGTCTTGGAATTCTTCAGTATCAACTAAGGCACACTACACAGAACTTGGCATGAAGGAGGGTGGGTACAGCCAAGTTTTATCTCATGTTTGATTATTAGAGGTTAACTGGAGTGCTGTGTTAAGAAGGATTCTGAGGCCAAGTTAAGTTTTCATGGGAGAGAAAACTGAGATCAATTAGCAATGTCTGCTCTGGGCCTGAAACAGGAAATGGCAAGCTCACTTTCCATGTGTTTATGATTCTTATATTTGGGCTAAATAAGTATTAATAGGCTGGGGATGTTCTACAAAGCAGGGGCCTATAATTACTCCTCATTTCCCCTCGTGGCTACTGCAGAGCTGTGTGAAGTCTACATTGATCATTTGGACTAATCTTATCTCAGTTTTTCCATCAATAAGATCAGTAGGGAGGTGGGAGGGGGGTTCAGGATGGGGAACACATGTACACCCATGGCTGATTCATGTCAATGTATGGCAAAAACCACTACAGTATTGTAAAGTAATTAGCCTTCAATTAAAATAAATAAATTTTTTTTTTTTTAAAAAAGATCAGTAGGTAATATCTCTGGCAGGAGAAGTTTGCTCCTGGAGAGGGATGTTGTTTGGTGATGGGGTGTGTGTGTGTGTGTGTGTGTGTGTCTGTCTGTCTGTCTGTCTGAGCCAAGGGGGCAAAGTACCTCAAGGAAGTTGCTGGCTGATGCACTCACCAAGAAGACGACGTTGGTGTGCTGGTAGAGGGCTCGGGCCACGCTGATTCGCTGGCGCTGACCACCAGACAGGTTGATGCCCTGCCACCAAAGGGGAGGAAAGGTCAGGCCTGCACAGTCCTTCAGCAGAGACTGTCCAGGCCCCTACCTGATGTGAGCTCTTTGGCTTCATTCACCTCTTTGCACCCTCCTCATCTGGTAGAGAGGAGGAACTTGTACACGTTCACTGAATTCATTCAGAAGTGGGGAGAATGATCCCCAGGCCTTTGACAATTCATCGTGTAGGTGGTAGGGACCATCTGACCCATGAAAACCAGGACAGAGGAAACTGAAAGTCTCTCAGTCATATCTGACTCTTTGCTACCCCATTGACTCTACAGTCCATGGAATTCTCCAGGCCAGAATACTGGAGTGGGTAGTGATTTCCCAACCCAGAGATCAAAACCAGGTCTCCTGCATTGCAGGTGGATTCTTTACCAGCTGAGCCACAAGGGAAGCCCAAGAATAAATAGTATGGGTTGCCTATCCCTTCTCCAGTGGATCTTCCTGACCTAGGAATTGAACCAGGGTTTCCTGCACTGTAGGTGGACTCTTTACCAGCTGAGCTATCAGGGAAGCCCTAGGAAGAGGGGATTAAATCACACACCAGGAGGAAAGCCATGGGAGAATCCTATTCATCTAAGCTTATGGAGGAGGGACCCCACCTGAGGATGAAACAGGAAGAATAACCCTGAGCACGGCACAGTGCTGGGCGGGCTCTCAGTACACACTCGGGGTGTCAGTAGAGAGGTCAAGTCCTCCCCAGCCTGAGAAAGTGCTAAGCTGACCTCTGCACCCAGCAAGACTGGAAACTTGTCCAGGACAGCCACCAGCCCAGGGCTCAAGGAGATCATTTTGATCCCATGGCAGGCACTCTGCAGACTTTCCCCTGTTTCATTTCCCATTCCCTTCTCTCCCTGAGAATGATCTCGGGGCATGGTGATGGTGATGGATGGGGAGCAGGGGAGGCTAAGGGCCCCAGCTTTGAGTAACTCCCCTGGAGGTTGCTACTAACCCGTTCCCCAATCTGGGTCTGGTCTCCATGGGGCAAGATGTCGATGTCTGGCTGTAGGGAGCAGGCTTCAATGACCATCTTGTACCTGTAGCGGGGCGGGGTGGGGACACAGCTGAGCAGCCTAGCCAGAGGTGAGCTTTTGTAGAGGGTCATTACCCTCCAGGCAGCTGTGCCAGGATGAGCGATGGCTTTAATGGGTCTCCTGATGGGTGTGAGCAAACACCACGTGAGCTCGTAAAGAGCTGAGGGCAGCACCTGACACCATCTTGGGGCAAGTTAAATATTTGAAGGATGAAATTGGATGGGAGCAAACAGCCAGGTAAGTGACAAGAGAGGGCCTGTGGCCCCTGTGCGGTGGGAAAAGCTAGAGCTAGAGCCCATGCTTGGGGCACTGCCAGGGAAAAATCACTGCTGCTTTGTTGAGGCAGCAAATGATGATGGCTGCTCAAATATTTGCCCAGCCTGCTCCCCTCACACTCCCCTGGTCAGCTCTCAGTCTGGGTGGGTGCCAGCCAGGGTGCGTGGAGGCATCAGAGTGTCTGGGTGACAGGCACTTGGGCGTTAGAAGACGGATTTGAAACTCATTTCTGCCACTTCCTGGCTGGGTGGTCTTGGGCAAGTTACCTAGCCTTCCTGAGTCTTGGTTTCCTCATCTATAAAATGGGGATAATATTAGTACCTGCCTACTGGGATTGGTGTAAGCATTAGAAGAAATCATGAATACCGAGAGCCTCTGGAAAGAGGTCCATGGATGTCAGCGGTCATTAGCCCTGGAGGGATTTGTGTGTGAGCTGCAAAGCTGGGGGCGGGGAATCAAGAGAATGGAGAGGGCAGAGCGCTGGGGAGCCTTTTCACCAACCTCAAGAGGGGGCACCAGTGTGCCCGCACCTCCCTCCCCTCCTACCCTCTCAACCATGGGAGGTGGACTGTCCCGATGTCCGGAACATCCGGATCATTTCCAGATGGACCATATGGAACGGGCTGGAATCCCGATCAGTGGGCTGGAGAGCAGGATGGTGGGGTGAGGGAGACGATGGAGGAGCAGGCAGCTGGCTGTGCTTAGGGGCTGGGGAGGGAGACTGAAGCATGACTAGTTTCTCCCCTCCCTAAGCCCGCCTCCCTCTGGGAGGCTTTTACCGTTGCTTGTTGAAGGGACTCTCAAAGGTGATGTTCTCCTCCACGGTGGCATTCAGCAGCCACGGCTTCTGAGAAGCATAGGCCACTGGGCCTCTCTTCCTGGAAAAAGCAGGGCAGGAGGAGGGGAGGCATTCTCAGGGGGTCACTGTCAGAGGTGGTTATCAAGCTGATGGATAAAGCTGGGACTAGGGAGTCGGGGCACCCCGAAGATGAGGAGGTGCAGCTGGCTGAACTCTGCTCTGTGTGTGGCCTCTCCATCCCCCAAGGCCCGAGGCAGGCTTGGGTGCTGGGCCTCAGCTGACTGGGAGATAAGGGACCTCAACCCCTCCCTGCTCTCCACCCCTCCCTGTCTCACCTCTACAGTTTGTTCCCTTTCCCAGGTTTACTCAGAGCCTGGGAGAAGCCAACTAAGTGAATACTTGAACCCTGATCTCCTTCCTTGGGTAGCCCTCAAACCCACTCAACTGTGATGTTAGCAGCTAACTCTCCAAATGGAAATTTTAAAAAGAGCACTGTTAGGGAAATCATGTTTAGCGTGGTATGGTTTCTGAAGACAAAGAAAGAAAAAAAGGAAAAAGAAGAGGAAAAGATGACCACAGGGATAAAAATGATCTGGTGTGAAGGGCTTGATGCCCGGAAGCAGCAGTGGTCTCCCAGACACCCTGTGAAGCACAACCTCCTCCCTGGCCTCCTCTCGGGCTGGGTTGGACCTGGGGGGCTGCCTGCCTGCGCTCTGTGGCTCCTCAGGCCTCACAGCCCCTCTGAGGAAGTCTGCCCCAGGGGCCAGTGCTCGGGGTCACAGTACCTGACATCCGCGTCGGCCACCGTCTCCCGCTCGGGGCTGCAGCAGGGAGGGAAAGACATACATTCAGGGTTCACCCTCGTGGACCGAGCACTCTATAGACATTCTCAGCTCCTTCAGACCAGCGTGAGGGCCCGGATAACCCCTGAGACGGAGTCTGCAGCCACAAACGCCACAGGTCCTCCTGGGGAGACTCCACTGCCTGAATACAATCAGGGTGTGTGAAATTAATTATAAGGGAGAGTGGAGGGAAGGCACCTTGGGTGTAGGCTGACGGTGGTGGGGGTCTTCCTACGTCAGGGGAGTCTGAGGCCCAACTCGTGGCTCCTGCAGACCCAGCCTCTGAGTCAGGGCTCAGATGCACTGGCCGAGCTTGTGGGCTGACGCGGCCGCACAGACAGCTGGAGCAGGGAGTGCACTCTGACAGCAGCCAGCCCAGGTGGGACAGGCCACCATGGGTGCCTACGAGTCAGGGGTTAGGAACCCACAGCTGATGCAACTCAAGGTGGCACCTGCAGGGCTGAGAAGGGCTCCAAGTGTGATTCCCAGAAGACAACCGTGGGGCCTAGGAGATCCACCCAGAGGGACAGGGTCAGCTGTGGTGGCCATGTGGCCTGGACGGGCCCCAGCTGCTCCGGCGTCAAATATTCTGCCCTGTTGCTCTCGTCCACATGTTCTCACTTGTCACATACCGTGAGGTCTGCTTTTTGGCTCAAGAGTTACGGTCACTATGGCTAGAGAGGCTGGGCTGTCATCAGGCCCTGGCACTCACCAAGGTAGGAGACACGGCGGAGAAAATGTGGGGACATGAGACCTCTGTGGATTTGGAGAGTGAAGGCCAGACACTTACACTGACTTACAAGGTCAAGTCAACCTTCCCAGTCCTGACTTCCCACCTCCTCCAGTGTGTCTCAACTGTCTTGAAAGAAGTGTGCTTAGGGAGGGTTTTGAAGGTCTTAGAGCCACATTAATCTATTTCACTTGGATGTTTTAGACATCCAGAACATAAAGCAACAAGGCTGAATCTTCTGTCTGGCCTAGGGGATAACCACCTCCTCTCCTTATAGCTTTGTTTCTCAACTTTTTTTTCTTGATCACCCCAGGGCCATTTTAGACATATTTTTTCTAATTGTCCTTTCCCTGCCACATTTATTTTTCAATTTTAAAGAATAATTATATTCACAAGTTTGTGCAACCACCACTGCTGTCTAAATTGACAACATCTTCATCACCCCTAAAAGAAGCCATACCCATTAGCAGTCATCGCCTTCCTCCCTTCCCACTAATCCACTTTCTGACTCTATCCACTATGAAATTTTAAAACCACAGATCTAGTGTATGTCTGCTTATATACTGTGGCCCTTTGGAGAGCCACAAAACATTGGAATATCTAAGTTTTTCCTCTCCAGTACCAGACTTTTCCCTCTTTGAGAATGCATGCCTCACATATTATAGGGCTTCCTGTCCCTACGTGTATGTGCACTACACAGCCCTGAATCTATACTCAGCACCCCTCCCTGCCCCACACACCCTGCCTAGCCCTTCCCCTCCCCATTTTTTTAAAAGCTATTTTCCTCCCCTGTATTCCCTCTTCTTCCTTTTGTAAAACTGGTCACATGGTGTGGCATTTGGGATCTTCGTTCCCTGATCAGGGGTTGAACCTGTGTCGCTTGCAGTGGAAGCGTGGAGTCTTAGCCACTGAACCACCAGGGAATCCTCCCAAGCCCTTTCCCTTTATTGGGGACCCACTTCCAACCCAGTCCCAAGGCTGTACCTGGAGTCTTCTCCCGTCTCGCTGTCAGGAAGGCTGCTGGGGCACAAATGGGAAAGAACACCAGCAGTTACTTCTCCCCCGCCCATTGCCTTTATTTAGATCACATTGTGTCTTTGGGGAGAAGCAGTTTCCACAATACCCACCCCTCCCACCCATCCCCAGTGTCCCCAAGTGGCTTCTCAATTTCTGTCCCTCCCGCAGCCCCTGGATGGGCTCCTCCAAGCAGCAAGGGCTTCATCAGTGCTCCTGGCACCACTCCCAGCAGCAGCAAGGCTGGCTTGGTGTCAGGACGGGCTTTTAGTTGGGAAAAATAAAGCTCAGAGAGGGACAGTGACTTTCCCAATGTCATAATCATTTCATACAGTGTTTTCAAACTGTGGATTGGGACCCAATATAGGGTCTGAAATAAGCAAACTGCAACTGCGCTAAAACAAACATACAACTCCCCCACCCCAAAACCAGTTTGTACCAAACGTGGTGAAGTTGTATATTCCTTATGTAAAATTTTTTCTTGCATATCAATGCATAAATGTAGCAGACTGTGATATAAAATGCATTTCATACTGTGAATTACAGTAAAAAAATTTCTTTTTGAAAAACACTGTGTGAAGTGACCTGAATTTTGGTGCCAACTTTACTAGTGCTCTTTCTCTTGCCCCAGGCCACCTTTCAACCTTCCAGAAGCAGCCTTCTGCCAATGAAGTGTGTACATCTGACGTGCACATTTAGGGAAAATCAATCTGTTCTGTTTTCATGCAGATCTTACTTTAATAAAACCAGCTAACATTTATTATAATCTTGACAAGCACAGTGATAAGCACTGCAATCAGTTCAGTTCAGTTGCTCAGCCGTGTCCGGCTCTTTGTGACCCCATGGACTGCAAGACACCAGGCTTCCCTGGCCTTCACCATCTACTGGAGTTTTGCACTGCAATACTATTATCTATTTTAAAGTTAAAAAAAAAAAAAACAACATATGGAAGAGGTCTCTTTATAGACAAGGAAAGTCTCTTTAAAGACAAGGCGACTTCTGAGAATCTAAGTAACTTGTCCAAAGTCACACATCCAGCAATAGAGGAAGTAGATTTGTCTGATTCCAAAGCTCCATGCTCTTAATGACTATGTTATACTGCCTCACTATGACTACCCAGGCCATAGCTCTGATAAATTTCTTGCAAGGAAAATCAGGATGGATAGAAACAGGGATGGGAAGAAGACAGATGAAATTCTCTTCTGTCCTCTGCTGAGGGGCAGAACTTAATTGAGACCTTGTTGGATATATAATCACCAACTCCCTATAATCTTATTCTTTGATCTTTATTAGTTTTACTTCATTCTCTCAACTCAACCTAACTCGTATTGCTTAATCATCAGATTGCTGTGATTTATGGACAAGCTGGTAACATGAAACAGATAAAACACTCAAGCTTCCAAATTCCAACTCTGCATCCACAGCCCAGAGAAGCTTGTCTCTGCAGTCTTCTGCCTTGACTGCTTCCAGAGTTGCAAAGGTTGTTATTTATCCGGAGGGAGCACATCTGTGGCCTCCCCAAGGACCCCGGGACACAGGGAGCTCCTTCGGCTCTAACTCAATTTGCATCATTATCTGGGCTGCTCGATTAGCCCTTATAATGGACTACTTTCCCCTCTAATAAGTTCCTGTGTAAGTCCTTTATCCCCAGTGGGATTTTAAGGCAGGAAGAGCATCTTTTTTAGCCCCCACAGGGCTTAGCATATGGGAGATCTGTTATAAATGGAGGTTGATAACAGACATCTTTAATTATTTGGGAGGAAGGAAGGAAGAGGGGCTGGCACTCGACGTGAGGCATTGTGTACAGTTGTTTGTATCCATGGTTTCATCCTCACAACGACTCTATAGAGAGGTTTTCCATCTTACAAAAAAAACAAGGCTTAGAGTTTGCCTGATGTACCCAAAGGTCAGAGCTAGGGAGAAGGGAGGCTGTGGTGTGAATCCAGGTTCACCGTCTTCTCTTTCCAGCATAGTTCCAGCCTTCCTAGAATGAGCCTCCTCATTGTATATGTATGTCTTAATCTGAAAAGTAAAGAAGGGTACACATGGCATGCACTTCCTCCTATTGATTGCTGGGCTCTTAAAGGAGTATTCCTCCTCTGCCTGCACTTTTGGGACCAAACACTGAGCTAAGAAGATAATCTCTCCAGTTCTCTGACCCACCTCCTTCTCTGTAACCAGCTGTGAGCTGGGTCCTTGTGTGCACACCAACCTGAATCATGGCACAGAGCCTGCCCTCAAATGGCTCATAGACTGGCAGAGTGAATCCGACACGTACAGAAGTCAGAAGGCTATAGAGGCCAAAAGAAAAGTAGGAGCAAGAAGGTGCTATAGAACTTTGGGAGGAAAGTATACAAACACATACACAAATATGCAGAAAAAAGACTGGAAACTTTTGGGTGGTGGGATATTGTATGTGTTCATATTAGGTGGTTTTTGCCCTCTTTACACTTGCTTTTTCTCTTATTCAATGTACATTCTTTTAGAATCAGAGAAAAATATATTTTAAAAAATATATTAAAAATATTTTTAAAAAGTTTTTTTTGACGTGGACTATTTTAAAGTCTTTTTTTGAATTTGTTACAATATTGCTTCTGTTTCAGCTTTTTGGCTGTGAGGCATGTGAGATCTTAGCTTCCTGACCAAGAATCAAAGGACCAAGGACCCCCTGTATTGGAAGGCAAAGTGTTAACCACTGGACCACCAGGTAAGTCCAAATGTATATTTTGCAAGTAGTTTGGAGGAGGAAGAAATCTGAGAAAGTGAGGAAGGGCTCATAGAAGTTACAGGTGAATGGAACCTCAAAGAGAGAAGGATTGGTACTGGGAGTGGAAGAAGGGAATTCCAGGCTGGAGGAGGAGCTGGCATGAGTGCAGGCAGTGGGAGAAGTGGAAGGAACACGGGCTATAAAGTCTGTATCTGAGGGGCTTCTCTACCCACTGGTTGTGAAATCTTAGGCAAGTCCCTTTACTTAGGTAGCCTTGTTTCCTTATCTATAAAACTGAGGTCATGGTAGGAACCTCACTGTGACGTTGGGAGAATGTATTAACAACACAGCTCAGAGTCGGGTGGAGGGAAAGATGAGGACGGGGTCTGAGAACGAGGGATGGAGTAGGGGCGTGGGGAGACCATCCTTTCAGCTCAGTGCTTGGTTTCAAAGGTGCAGGCAGAGGAGGAATCCAAAGGCCCCAACACTCATTTAAGACCCCCAACAATAAACAAAGAGGAAAGCTGTGGGGACTGAGGTTGGAAGGGCAAGCTAGGACTTACAGGTCTCCACGGTCCATACATCCTGCCCCAGAGAAACTTATTGCTGCTCTGAAATGTAACCTTTCACCCACGGTGCCCTTTCCAATTGAGGTCATTGGGTCCTAATACCAAATCTCTGATGGAGGAAAGGGTTTTTGCTATTGTTCAGATGAGGAAACTAAGGCTCAGACCGGTGAAATAACCTGCCCAGCGTCACACAGCTATCGAGTGGCAAAGTGAGAACCACAACCAGAGATCATCCCGTTCTCAAGGCAGGCTTGTCACGCTCACACAGCGCCCCTTCTGTCTGCCCACAGTCTCTCCACAACTGCCTTCTCCAGGAAACTTGGGGTGTCCTTGAGCTCCTGACCCAACTCCCCAAAGGCTCCAGGGACTGTATGAACAGATGGATCACAAGGCTATGCTGAAAGGAGCCTTTTTTTTTTTTTTTTTTTTATTTTGGCCACACCCTGCAGCATGTGGGATCTTAAGTTCCCTGACCAGGGACTGAACCCACACCCCCTGTATTGGAAGACAGAGTCTCAACCATTGGACCACCAGGGAAATCCAAAAGGAGTTGTTTTTCACTCCTGGGGAATCAGGCGTCTTAGGAAGCAGCCTTCACACCCAACCACCACAAGGCAACAATGTTCTGAGAGTGTCTGAGAGCAAGCAGGGCCTGGGCCCACACCCTAGTGGATGGCAGGAGCAGCAGGGAGCTCCGGTGAGGCCAGTTTGTAGTTCCTGGTGGGGAGCTGGGATCTTTCTCCCACCCCTAAGTTTTTCTCGGATCCCTGCTTCCTGCTGGCTCCCGGGGGACATCTAAAATCAATCTACTGTGGACACTAACGGCCCTCTTCTTTATTTCCAAGGAAAGAACTTCACTAGACTCTATCTGCTAATTTTGACCGCTTATCAGAATGTTTTTCTCTTAATGATCAAGGAGAGAGTTTTCAAATTCCAGGTTAATGGTGCATCAGAGCACAGAGCTGGGCCAGGGCAGGTGAGTATCATTAGAGAGAATTTTGAAAGCTGCACAGTTTTCCCAGAGACCTGTAGCCCAGCAGCCGATGTGTGGGATCTGCTCAGGGCGGCCACAGTAATTCTTCAGCCTGGAATTCAGGGAGTTACCCCTAAACTCCAGACAGAAGCCCCACAGGCTTCTGCCACCTAAGACTGGTGAGCCCCCTGAGGGTGGGGCCAGGTCTTCTCCTTTGCAGCTTACACAGAGTGGCTCACAAAATACACATCCTATGTGGGCACCACACTGGACTAACCCTCTAGCCCCATCTCCAAGGAGCTCAGTGTCCTGGGGAATACAGACACACAAGCATGCGATATGAGGCCACACAAAGAGGATCTGTACATTATAAATGTTGGTGGAGAAGTTGGGTGGTAGAATTATGGGTGAGGGAAATAGCCTGGGCCAAGGTGTGTGGGAAGGAGAGAGACATAAAGACGTATTTAATGGCAGTCTTCTAAAGGTCATAAACTGTTCCCAGTTCATTCATTTAGCAAATGAATTCATTTAGCAAAGGCACTGTAAATACAGAGAGACAAATAAGATATGATCTTTGTCCCCAGGGAGCTCACTGCAGTCTTTCCTGGGAGACAGGCTGGGGTATAATTAAAGAGCAATAGGGGAATTTTTTTCCTGGCATAGAAGTACATTGTCAAAGAATAATATTTACACTAATATTTATAGGGCACTTGGTATGTGCCAGGTTAAGCCTCACATTAACTCCGTGGGTAATAAGGGGAAGCTGGTGCAGAAGGGTCACAGAATTTCCCAAAGGATGGAGTCCAGATTTGAACTCGGGCAGGCTGCCTCCTGAACTTTTGATCCTATGCGCTCAGCAGTACTGCTTATCTTTTTCAAGGAAGGACTAAATGAATGGTGCACACACAAACCCATCTCCCAGAGCATTCTCTGTTGTGTGCCTCCTAATCCCCCAAATCCCTGCCTTGGGCCTCCTGGGACTCTTTCTAGCTGCCTGGTTACCAGGTCTCAGCCTTGGTATGGATTTTAAAAAATATGGGAGCAACCTGGCATCGCCCTCACCTCTGGCTGCAAACAGGCAGGCCCTCGGGAGGGGCTGCTGGGTCAAACGCTATTTTGCTCTTGGTTCATTTTGCAAGTGCATCATCTCCCTGCAGACCTGGGTCCCAAGGTCTGAGCCATGGAGCTCCTGCAAGTAATGGAGAAGGGCCCTCAACATACAGCCCCTACACTTAACTCACTGCCCAGGGTAGGTGGGCCAGGAAGAGCCCAGTACAATCCAGTACAAACCAGGATTCTGAGAGCAGATGAAGCCAATGAGCCATGTCTGGCCAGCCTACTCCTTCTTCCAGTTACTGTAATGAGCTCAGGGCTGGTCTCCCTTCCTGTGGCCTCTCTCTCTCCCATCCCTCATCCTGTATCATCAGTACCTTTCCTCTACAGCCTTCAGACTAAATCTTATTTCCTGGGCCTGGTACACAGGGTGTCTGACCTCAGCTCAGCCTGCATTTTCAGTTCTGACCTTCATCAGCGCCCCCCCACACCCACTGCTCCGGGCACCAGAACCACATCCTCTCACATCAGCATGCTTTGCCCACCCCAATACCCCTGCCTGGAACACATTCCCGTCCCACCCCTGCCTCTTACATCTGATGAAGCCACAAGGGTCCCTCAAAACTCAGACACCATGTCTACATGAGTCTTTTCTCCTTGACCTCAGAGTTCACTCTTCCTCTGTGCTTGATGGTGGCATGAGGTGGCACCATGGCACTGGATATCTGTTCCCCTCCTTTGGAAGCAGGGCCACGTCTTCATGATCTTTGCATTCCTATTGCTGTGCCTGGGGTCTGGCGTCAGCAGGTGCTCGATAAATATGGGGCGAGTAAATAGACCAATGCAGAGAAACCAGAGCACAAGCTGAGTCATGAACGAATTCTCACAGCTTCTCAGGGTGGGCTGCAGGCTACCCTGACGTGCTCGCTATGCTTGGGAGGGAAGCCGAGCCATGGAAGAGGACAAAGTAGCTTCTGGAGACATGAGATCCTTCCTGAGCCTCAAACAGAACCAGGATGTGGGGCCCAAGCTGCCTGTTGGGGAGAGTGAGTGTCCATGCAGACAGAGCTGTGAGCAGGGATGTGGTGGTTCTGCGGGGGTCGGGGGGCAGGGTATCACAGCCATAGCAGCTGCTGGCCTTGAACGTCAGGCTGGCTATTTCTTCATGTTGCTCTCCAGCCCCTTCTCTCTCAGCACACAGTGGAAATCCCATGCACTTGAGCACTTAAGTGTACACTCCACTTCTGCCATTTAAAAGCTGGGTGGTCCAGGGCAACCTGCTTCTCCTCAGTTTTCTCATCTGTTAAATCGGAATAATGAGAACGCCTGCCTCATAGAGTTTGGTAAAGACTGATCAAGACAATGAAGGAAATAAAGTGCCTTACACAGTAATCTTGCACAAAAGAGCTGCTCCAACTCCCTGGAGAGACCCCCTAGGGCTGGGGCAGAGGCTTCCGAAGAGAAAGGAGAAGTCAGACCCTGAGAGCTTGGAGAGGAGGTGGGAGCTGAGGCTGAGGCCTCTGCAGAGGACAGAGAGGTCTGATGCTGGTGTAAAAGGGCACACGAGGGTGAGGGGGTTGGGGAGGAGATGAAGGAAGTGGGACAAAGGGGCCAGGATCAGAGAGGCTGAGCCGGATGCAGAAACGGGAATCCAAGAGTGACCCCAGTCTCTGAGCAGTGTAATTCCATCCAGGAAATCCCACCCTGCCCTGAGAGAGGCCTGGATCCAGCTTGCCCTCTACATGGAAATTGGGGAATAATCTCTGGAGCTAAGACCCAAGGGACCCCAGCCCAAGGCAGCAGGCAGGCTTGAGGGAAAGAGTCCAGGCTTGGGACTCTGGTCCACACGCTGAGCATGTCACCTCACCTCTCTGTCCTCAGTTTTTACTTCTGTGAAATGGGGTAATAGCACCCAGCCGGAGGATCCAATGAGCTCGTGTGTGCAGTGCACCTAGCAAAGGGCCTGCCCATGGCGGGTGCGCAGTGACTCTCAGTTGTTTTGTTCGGCTCCCAGTTCACTGGGGTTTCTTGTCTTCCTGTCAGATATACACAGGCAGCCAATGGCAGGGCTCCTCCCTCCAAAGCCCTGAGAGGCAGTTGGCACCAGGGTCTGGCAGTCCACTGCCTGGACCTTTCCAGTCAGGCTGTGTTGAGAAACACCTGGATAAGATGGGGAATGGAGGCGGAGACCCTGTGCCCCCAGACGCACCACATTCCCAGTGGCATTAAGGTTCCTGAGACTGAAGTTAGAGGAAACCCAAGGAGCTCATTGCCAGCCCATAGACCTGTTGAGGAAGGAAACTTGCCATTTGTTGGGTGCACTGTTCAGGGGCATTTTGGAAAAGCAGGAAATGGGGGTGCCTGTTCCAAGGCCTTTCTCTCTGCTCAGCCTGCTCTCAAGTTGGTGAAAAAACCTGACATCTTGAATGCTAATTTGCCCCTAGAAATGATTGCTAGGGAAGGTTTGTCCTCTGTTGAATTGGCCTCGACTTTTATTCCTGAAACCTTGATCAGATCCCTCTTTCTCTTGGATACTTGGGGGCAGGGAAGTGTTGGGGGGCAGAGGGTGATGGACTCCAACCCAGGTTACCTGTTGATTGCAGTAGTCCTGTTCTGCCCAGGTTTCTGAACAGCTTTCCCACCCTCTTCATTTCTTGGCTCTTCTTTTCTTACTTTTAAAAAAGCTTTTATCATGTATGTATCTTTAATCAACTAGTTTCAAGTGCTTTTGGGAAATAGATAGCCATAAATAATAGATTCACGATCGACTCAGGCTGGGGTTTGGCTCTTTAATTGAGATAGTGATCTTTGCCCAGAATCCCACATTTGCCTGATTTATCTCTGGTTCTTTGAAATATGCACTGACTGGTCTGTATCAGCTTTGTTGATGACCAAGCCAGAAACCAACGTGCTGGGAGGCAGTGCAGCTGAGTGAATATGGAGTTTGGAGTCAAACAGAACTGAGTTTGAATTCCAGCTTTGCTATTAATTGGGTAGGTGAATTAGGGCAAATAGTTTGGCCCTTCTGTCCAAAATGAGATCAGTTAATAGTACTCACCTTGCTGGTTTTCCTAAGAATTAAATGAAATAGTGTGTGCAGAGGACTTAGCAAAGCACCTGGCACACAGTGAAAGTGTTAATCACTCAGACCCCAGGGACTGTAGCCCGCCAAGCTCTTCTGTCCATGGTATTTCCCAGGCAAGAATACTGGAGTGGGTTGCCATTTCCTTCTCCAGGGGATCTTCCCGACCCAGGGATCGAACCCAGGTGCCTGCATTGCAGGCAGATTCTTTGCCATCTGAGCCACCAGGGAAGTCCTTGGCACAATGTGAGGGCTAATGCTAATGATGATAACAAGAGTAAAAAGTAACTAGTTTCACTGAGTGCTCGTGGAACACACTCAATATATGCATGACGCACCTTGCACTGAGAACGGCTGCAAGGAGGGCTGCCCACCTGCCCGCTGTCTTTCCACTGACTGAGCCCGGAAGGTGCACACAGTACCTGTTCCAGAAGACAGCCCCCGAGAGCTTCTGCATCTCCCCCAGGGTGGCGAGGAGGAGCGAGGACTTGCCGCAGCCCACCTGCCCCACGATCATGGTCAGCTGGCCTGGAGGGAGGGAGGGCGGCAAGGGGAGCAGAGGCCAGAGGGAGTCTGAACAACTACCACCCAGAAAGACAGACAGACACACCCAACTCTGGGGCACCCCCCTTGCTCTTCTCCTACCTAGAATCCCCAGGGAGTTCTTTCCTCCTTTGAGCCTTTCCTTCTGGAAACCCACACCCTATCTCTGACTCCCCACGTCCTTCTACTGCTAATTCCCTGCCCTTTCCTGAGGGCCTACGTCTCTCCAGTGCTCTCCAGTGTAAGCTCAGTGCCTCCTGGTCCCCACAAAGGCCACCCTATCCTTCCCCCTCCCATGCTTTGCTCAAGCTGCTGCTTCTGCCAGACTGTCCACCCTGCTCACGGCCTGAAGGACCCTGCTCATTCTCGGAGTCCCCAGCTCTTTCACAACGCCTTCCCTGGCTACTGGGGATCACCTTTCCTTTTGTGAAGCACCCACTCTGTCTGCAACAGATGGTTTGACATCAAGGCCCTGCTGTCTTGCTCTGTCCTTGCTGCTGCTCTCCCACCAAGCACCTGGACTCCCCGAGAAAGGAGCCCAGCCCCTCTCTAGCCTTCATACCCAGAGCACCCACCGAGAGTGCACACACAGCAGCTGCCCAATCAGTCCTGATTTTTCTTTTTCTCTCCTTGTAATTCAGTGGAACATGAGGAGGGGGCACTTTAGACATGATTCCAAGGAGGACACCCCTAGATCAGGATGGAGGGGTGAGCCGGGCCATACCTCGGGGGATGCGGATGGTGATGTTGGACAGTGTGGGGATTCCATCGGGGGTCCACGTGAAGAAGCCTCCAATGATCTTCATTAGGGGCACCCCACCAACCAGAAGAGAACAGAAAGGCAGCTGAGTTTGGTGTGAATAGTCTTGCCTCTCCTCCCCCAAGAAAGCAAAGATTAAAATAACCACACTTATTCCAGTCCACCTCCAAGGCAGGGGAGTCGGGGCATGGCCTTCTCGTGCAGACCTCTACCTGAGGCACCCTCCCCAGAGGATGGCCACAGGTTCCCCCAGTTGGTGGAGACTGAAGCACTGACCCCGGTCTCAGGACTCCTATGGACACTACAGGCTTGCAGGGTGACCTCCATTCAGGGCAGAGGGCTCAGGACCCAGGGCTCTGGTCCTTCGGATGTTGTGCTTCCTTGTGGAGATGGTGCTGGGCGGCTGGGCATGGAGGTGCAGGGTCTAGGACTCACCTGGACACAGCAGTTGTCAGCATCCCCATCTGTGCCAGGGGCCAGGCTCTGCAGTGGGTTCGTGAGGCCCCTACAATCCTCCCGGGCTGGATGCTTGCGGTTCACAACCTTGAGGGGCTGGAGTTGATTAGAGGAGGTGAGGGCCCAGGGGCTGGGAGCTGTGCAAGGAAGCTGAGGCAGGACAACAGCAGGGCTCGTGCTGCAGGAGTTGGAGAAATACACTGGGGTGGGGGGTGCAGGGCAGGGGGGCACTCACCACCACCTGGTACTTGCTGACTTGGCCCTGGGGCGCAGGTTCTCGTGGAGCACACTGCTCCTCTCGGATCTCTGCACTGGACAGGAACTCGCTCAGCTTTTGCACGCTGCAGAGGAAGCACAGACGCCCCTCACCCTGCCGGTGGGCAGAGGGGAGGGGAGAGGGAGGAGGGTGAGGCCTGAGAGGGCACTTCTGAGAAGACTTTAGGTTCCAGCTGTGGCCCCACAAAGCCTACATGGGAGGGGACAGACCAGGGCCATTCCGTGGGGGCAACAGGATTATTAGTGTTGACTAGTCAGCTGGAATAAGTTAGGGTGTAGATTAGGAGGGACTGACTAGTTTTACGGAGAAGGCAGTGGCACCCCACTCCAGCACTCTTGCCTGGGAAATCCCATGGATGGAGGAGCCTGGTGGGCTGCAGTCCATGGGGTCACTGTGTCGGACACGACTGAGCGACTTCATTTTCACTTTAGACTTTCATGCATTGGAGAAGGAAATGGCAACCCACTCCAGTGTTCTTGCCTGGAGAATCCCAGGGACAGGGGAGCCTGATGGGCTGTTGTCTATGGGGTCGCACAGAGTTGGACATGGCTGAAGCGACTTAGTAGCAGCAGCAGACTAGTTTTAGGGTTAGTTTAAAGTTAGTTGGTTAGTCTGGTTATTAGACTGAAGGATAGTTGGTGTTGGGCTTTATCGGTTACTATTAGAGTTCTGATAGGTTAGTTAGGATTAGGATTGGCTATTAACCATTGAGTTGGGGCTTCCCTGGTGGCTCAGACAGTAAAGAATCTGCTTGCAATGCAAGAGACCCATGTTCAATCCTGGCATCAGGAAGATCCACTGGAGAAGGGAATGGCTAACCACTCCAGTACGCTTTCCTGGAGAATTCTGTAGACAGAGGAGCCTGGCAGGCTACAGTTCATGGGGTCACAAAGAGTCAGAGACGACTGAGCTACTAACTACACAGAGGACACTGTTAAATGCTTTGTAAGCACATGATTGAATCCCCATTAAATAATTTGATCTTGCTGGGGGAGGTGTGGAAGAGGTATTATTCCCCACTCACGGAGGAAAAGGCTATTCTCCACCCCAAGGATTTCCACTCAGAGGAGGTTCCAGAAGCTTCACTTGATTCATTCTCTCTTATCCCTAGGGGTGAGCAAGGTGTTTGGGGGAATCTTGAGAACTGTTCAGACAATCCCAACTTTTGCTTAAATTTGCAATAGCCTGGGGCCACCCCACCCCTATTTCTGTTCTGAGCATGCACTCCCTCCCCACACAAGGAGCAGACTGCCAGCCTCTGCCTGCTTCTCCTTCTGTCCCCATTCCAACACAGCTTGGTGGGGTGGTGCGGGGGCAAGGAGTGGGAGATGGAGCTGTCTTAGGGTAAAGCTTCAGGCTGTGTCATGTTCCCACTTTCAGCCGAGTCTGGTCTCCTTCTTTAAAAAGGCTGTAGCTATCCTGAGGTGAGACGAGGAGTAGTTTTACAGAAATGCTTCTGGGTCAGGCAAGAGATTCCCCATAGCTGTAACACCTTTGAATATATGGGTCCTACACAGAATCATTAGCTGGGGTAAGGGTGGGGGAGGAGGGCTGACCATTAGTAGTTTCACAGTGTCACTAAAAGTGAGTCAACACAGTTGACCCTGGAAATGGGAGCTAATCCCTTTCCAGACAGCTACTCCCTAGTGAGATTCTCCTATCACTGCAGCTCTGCTGTTTTACGCGCCCCCATCCTCGACCCTCTTTCCATCAGCTACTTCATTCCAACAGCCACCCCTCCTCCCAGCTGCCTCGGACTTGCCAGGGTCCAGGAGAGGGATGTCACTTCCCTCAAGACTGGAGGGGTTTGAGTACAGAGAACGTTTGTTCCTGTCTGGTCCCACTGGTGATAAGGAAGGACATAGCCAGCTCTCCCCAGAGGCATGCCTGGCCCTTGCTTTCACAAAGCTAGTTCAGAGGCCTTGGGAGATCTTCACACTCCAGCTGTGGCATTCCCCAGCCTCAGCTCAGCCTCCTACCTCCAGGCTTTCACTCCCAAGAAGGCGATGCCTCTGGGAGAGTGGCAGAGTCACCACTGGGCTCTTGAGCCCTGAAGTGGGGCCTCCCAGCACGCAGGCCAGTTGGAGACAGGGGGTGCAGGTGCTTGGGGAAAGCCTCTTCACCGACCGGGACTGTGAAGGCGCTGAGTCCCATGGAGAGACCTCAGGTGTTCAGCTTGGGGAAGACAAGGATTTCAGGGATGCCTTCTAACATCTGTGGGGCTGTCATCACGTGGGAGAGGGATGACGTTCATTCTGAGTGGCTCTGGAAGGCAGAACTTGGAGCAATGGTTAGAATTTATGAGGATATACCAAGTTCGGCTCAGTGTNAAGTCAAGATTGGGGCTCTTATATTGTCCTACCCTTTTTGAAGACCCTAGTTTAATTTTGCTTATTGCGTTTGAACAGATCTCTGGAAACATGGCTACAGAACATGTTAATGGAAATGGTACTGAAGAGCCCATGGATACTACTTCTGCAGTTATCCATTCAGAAAATTTTCAGACATTGCTTGATGCTGGTTTACCACAGAAAGTTGCTGAAAAACTAGATGAAATTTACGTTGCAGGTAAGAACTAACACTTGCAAAATTACATTATGAAATTTTTCTATTGGATTTCTGGCTTTGAACTAAAATAGCAACTTTTTGTGGTTTCCAAGAAGTGTGGGACCTGGAGTTTTGCCTTGTTGTGCTAGTAGGTTCTTGTGAACTAGAGGTTAAGGTGTGTAGAGGGAGGGAAGAAGGAAGGGTTAGGTGGTAAAGGCTGGATGGCCAGATGGTTAAGTATATGATGGTAGCAGGTAGCAACAGCTGTTGAATGTTGGGAGCAGGCTCTGTGACTTTTGGGGGTATTTTTATGGTAGGATTCTGGTTAAATAACTTGGTAATTGTAGACTTGTAGTCTGTCTGTCTCGGTGTGGCTGTTGCTTTTTTTAGTGGTATTTGAAATTGAGTGGAGGTTCCCGTGTCATGCTCGGTACTTTGTTGGTTGATTTTAGAATTTGTAAGCCTATGTATTTACCTTGGAAATACTTGGTGTTCAGAACTGCCTGACTTAGGATAAGATAAAAAAGTTGACTCATTATTGTAAGTATGGTTGAGAGGGCTGCTTTAGTTCATAATGGCCAAGGTATATGTGTTTTTCATTATATAGATAAAGAGAAATGGAAGAATTTGTAGTTAGCACCTGCATTGGCAAACATGGTCTTTAAAAAAAAAACTTTCTAAAAATATTAAAAGTTGACAACTAATTAAGTTTTTTCTTCTCCAGGGCTGGTGGCACATAGCGATTTAGATGAAAGAGCTATCGAAGCTTTAAAAGAATTCAATGAAGACGGCGCATTGGCAGTTCTTCAGCAGTTTAAAGACAGTGATCTCTCTCATGTTCAGGTAATGTTAATTTGGTGTGAGTGTAAAAAAAAAAGTTTTGACTTTTATTCAGTTAGGTATATTTAAGACTTACTCTTGAAAATAATTGGAAAATTCCTTTGCAGAACAAAAGTGCCTTTTTATGTGGAGTCATGAAGACTTATAGGCAGAGAGAAAAACAGGGGACCAAAGTTGCAGATTCTAGCAAAGGACCAGATGAAGCAAAAATTAAGGTATGTCTTTGAAAAGTTTCTTTTTTATTCCTTTCAGTTTTTAAAGTTTTTTGTTTGTTGCTTTGACTATTTTCTAGCTTGGGTAAATATTCCTTGGGTGTGAAATTATTCCTTGTGTGTGTGCTGTAATGTTGAGAGTTAATGACCATGAGAGAATTTGTTAATGTTTCCTCATTACTATTTTTTGAAATGTCCTGCCTTTTAACAGTTTGTTTCTAAACAACTTTGAAATTTTTCTTGTTACCCATGTATTCTTTCCTAAATCTGTGCTGTTGGTATTCTAAATAAAAGATTTAAAGAAATACAGGCACCATATTTTTCATAAGGAACTTGCAAGTTCAGGTTAACTGACAATGGAACCAAAAGGGGGAGGGGTTCAGCTCACCCCATACTGATGGAGAGTGTACATTTAGCTGTTGACTGCTTTCCTTAGGATTCTCAAGCCCCCACAGTAAATGAGTTTAGTATTTTAACACTGCCTTCTTCCTCATTCAGTAATGTGGGTTTTTAAGGCTAATTTGTTCATTTCTAAAAGCAGCTTTTAATGAAAAAATTGTTTACTGTAGACATGTAAATGAAGAAACTGAGGCTGAGAGAAGAAGTTTCCTTTGCCCTCACCCAAGTCACATAGTAGTAAAGTTAACTAGGTTTTGATCTTTGTGATTTTTACTTGTGTTGATTTTTTGGTTCATAGAAAATATGATGATCATGCTAGTTTTAATGTAGTATTCTTAACATAGTGTGCCTCTGCTCTTGAACCAAGGATTCTAGTTTTAAGAAAATAAGTTATTAGGAAGGGATGGGTGTCAGTTGTGTTTTAATGGTATAGGAAGAGAGAAGTATGGAGTTAGTAGTTAATGTATAAAATTGAGGCTTTCAAATGAGTGAATTGTATCTGAACTATAAATCTAGTTTTTCCAAAGAAATGGAATATATAGTTGTTATCATTGTAATTAGATCAGTTGTAAGTAAATCTACACTGAAAGTTGTTAAAATTTTATAAAAAGTTGGAAATTTAGTTTGTGAAACATTCAGTTCTGTCTTTGGAAGGGAGTGGCATAAAGCTTTAGTGTGACTTAAATTGTGGCAAGAAATCAGACATTTTTATAGACTATTTTTCAGAGGGAATAAGTGTTTCCTTTTTGTTTTTAGGGATTGACATAAAACATACTACTTGGGTCATATAAACATTAAAGTGAAAGAAGCACAGGGATTGCATATGGGAAAAAGGGAAGATGAACCATTTAATGGTTTAGTTTATGTGATAGTAAGAGATTTGAGTTTATTTTTGTTATTAACCCAATATTGCATTGTTAAGCAAATATATTTGGGTATAGTAGAAAAAGACTACTTAAAACGTGTACCAGTTTGTGTACTTTTCGGAATAGAGTTCTTATCAATTACAGTATCTTTCCATAACTATTTAATGTTCTTTGGGTAGAAATAAGGGTTTCCCTGTTGGCTAAGAAGGTAAAGTGTGTACCTGTAATGTGGGAAACCCAGGTTTGATCCTTGGGTTGGGAAGATCCCCTGGAGTAGGAAATGGCAACCCACTCCAGTACTCTTGCTTGGAAAATTCCATGGATGGAGGAGCTTTTTAGGCTACGTCCATGGGGTCGCAAAGAGTTGGTAGAAATAAAATCTGTCCAGTCTTTTTCATTTAAGGACTAAAGTGCTCCTCCCCCCATCACTTAACAGCATTCTGATACGTTTTATCATGTGCTTGCTATTAGTTTATTTCAAAGTTTTATCAGCTAATTATTAGATTCTTTTTATTTAGAAAACTAGTTTTGTGCGTGGTGGGTGAGATGGTGAAAAAGGAATAATCTTACTTTTTTCCTTAGGCTAACAGTGGATGGATGACTACTTTCTACTCTTTTGCTTATAATAAGAGATAAAAAGAATCTTTATGCTCTAAGTTAAATATAAGTTGTATAAATTTTAACAATTCACTTTTAGGGAGATAATGTGTAGAGGTTATATCGTGTTGCAGTTTCATAAAGTTTCCAAAAATCATTTTGGCTCTTTTTCTGAGTGATCCATGCTGTCCTGTGAAGCATGGTACTTGAATGTCAAATGAATAAGAGGTTATTTTCCTGCATCTCCTCTTAAGTTTGTGGATTTAGTTGGAGGAGTGTAATTTATAAAGGTTGGTGAAACTCCTAGAATGGCAGTAGGTACCTCGGAGTGTGGGTTACTGGGAAATTTGTTGGGTAAGAAAGCTAGGTTTGGGAGAGGTAAGTTATCCACCTCCTCCTTCAGGAGAGAATTTCAGCTTAATTATGCAGTCATTTTTTAGAAGGGCAGAATAGATATACCTTGCCTTGATTTAGAAGGGCAGAGTAGATATACCTTGCCTTGAGAGTTGTTGATAAATCAATATTTTGTGTTGTTCACTAAGCAGAAAATAATTGGAGACCAGAAAATAATTTGACCAGGATCCTGAAACTTTCATTATAAATTAGGGCATATTATGAATTATAAGCACACATTAAAAGAGTTCTAAAACAGACAACAAAAACCTGTTAGTAGGGAATATTGCCAACATAAATGGAAAGATTTGAACAAAATTGATTTTTTCATAACTGCTTGCTGCATGGGTGTGGTCTTATGAATGAAATATATTAATGACATTTTGAACTTTTTAAGGCACTCTTGGAAAGAACAGGCTACACACTCGATGTGACCACTGGACAGAGGAAGTATGGGGGACCGCCTCCAGATTCCGTTTATTCAGGTCAGCAGCCTTCTGTTGGCACTGAGGTAAAGAAACTAAAAACTTGTACCCTTTGTAGTAAATGTACATGTGTCTGATTTCTTGTAGAAATCCTCCATGGTTTTTACTGCATATTTAATTTACAGATATTTGTGGGGAAGATTCCAAGAGATCTGTTTGAGGATGAACTTGTTCCATTGTTTGAAAAAGCTGGACCTATATGGGATCTTCGTTTAATGATGGATCCACTAACAGGTCTCAATAGAGGTTATGCGTTTGTCACTTTTTGTACAAAAGAAGCAGCTCAGGAGGCTGTTAAACTGGTGAGTTTTTTTAGTTTTCACATTTGCTGTTTTTAATTAAAGCCAGGCCTTTTTTTATTGTGTTAACTGAATGTTTTTGAAGTGCTGATTAGGCACTGTCTTTCACATTTTCTATGTACACGTTATAGTAGTATCTTTTGCAGGTATAGTTGAACTGACTGAGGATCTATAAGGTAGTATGGTGGAGTTATAGTTACTGGTTCTTTGAAACATTTGGCTTAGTGAATTTTTTAAATTTTAGGAATGTTAAAAGGTGTAAGAATGTAACTGTAGTAGAGCTCCTGTTGGGCCATATCTGGCTATCCCTTTTTAGAAATGTTTTCATGAAGACATTGTGATGATAACTTTCTAGTTAATGAAATAAGGGATTTTATGGTGAATGACAGTATTTGATTTAAAAATAGCAGATGTCGGGTGAGGACCTAGTTATTTTCCCAATTTAAAGAATTTTAATATTTCAAGTTATGGCGTATAGAACTCCTTCAAATTAGTTTTATTAAATTCTGTGACTCAAGTGGTTTCTACATTTTGTAGTTGAAGATGTCATAAGTTAATTTCAATCCAAGAAATATATCAAAAAGTGCAGCTGGAGAGGAACTTTTGTAAATGGTTCACTATGGCAGACGTTTGTTTTGCACTGTCTGACTTAGGTGTTATATGGGTAATTCTAGGCAAACTTGAAATTCTTAGATTGATTATTCCTGAATTTTATTTTTTCTTTCCTCACCGTCATCTATATCACATTTTAAGGCAAGCCTTAAGGAGAAAAAGGAAACAAATACACTTGATTTAGCTTTCTGTATAGCTTGCCTCTCTCCATTGGTGTGTGTAATTGAATATTGTAAGGTTGACATTAGAAAAGTATGCTACTTGGGAAGAATAAAGAATTCAGGATTTGGGGTATTTCTGTTTAAATCAAGGCTGATCTTTCCCTTCTTTCCAAGGATGCTGTTACAGAAGGGAGAGTATATAGCTCTCTAGCGTTCCAGTGGTAACTGAACTGTCAAGATTTTAGTTTAAACAGTTCAAGTAAAATTAAGGACTTTTTAGGGTTCTGGAAAGATAAACTGTAGAAATCATCCAGCTGAATCTAAACATTTTGCCAGATAGTAATAAAGTAGCAGCAATTTTTAATGTGGAAATGTAGAATGATTGAGAAGGCAATGAGCTATCTTATCTTACTACAAAAAGCTCGTGTAGAATTTAATGATGTCAGACCCAGTTTATTTACTAGGTATTACATAAAGCTTAATTTTGTTTAGTGGTGTGATTACTTAGTGTTACAAGTAGTGATACGTGATTTATTAATATTTTTAATAGGAATTATTAAACCAATACTTGACTGAATTTTTGCTGCCAAAATACACCAATTATGGTAGGTCCTCACTAGAGTATTTCTAGGTGATGTTTAGAATCTTTATAGTAAAGAAACATAATTAGAAGAAGATACATAATTCAGTCCTAACATGACAATTTTGAGTGCCAATATATACACATGAAATATGTTTCAGTTTGGGCAGTTGCCTTGGCTTAACATAATATAGTCCAAAATTGCATTGCTGTAGGCTTAGAATAGTCTTAATAACATAGTTAAGTTTTTGACTGTAATGTAGAAATTTCCAGATAGCCAAACAGCTATTTTGATTGGTCTAGGAACAGTTCTTGTCCTAAACAAATGTTTTTAATTTTTTTTCCTGGGTTTGAGTTTGAGTCCTTACCTGGGGGAATAATTACTTTTTGTTGTCTAATCAATAGGAGGCTCTGCACTTTAGTGTCTTTTTAAAGATAGTCTTAGTGCTAGGATGAATTGGATGTATTCTTGCTTTTTCTGAAGAGATGTTTTACCATAGCTAGGATTATGGTGACAGAATTGGGATACTTGCCTTAGTACAACAGTAAAAGAAAGGACTAGGCTTTTGAGGAAATGAAACATTCTAGAGAAATAAAAAGCTGAAGTTGATTTGGATGTTTTATGCTACCTTGTTTTGATTCCTGGATATGAGTAACACCCCAAATGTATTTTTTAAGGGAGCATATTTTGAAGACTTCCTAGTTGTGTCGTTTCACAAGTCTACTTGAATTACAGCTTTATCAAAGAAGTTTTGATATAAGATAGTTGGGCTGTTCTAGTTGTACATAATCAAGTGTTGAGAAAATGTCTTGTTTAGATTATACAAGATTGAAGCAGCATCACTTTTTGTTTTCCTATACTTTGAGTATCTTGAGAAATACCTTAGATTGAGATAGTTTATATATTTGGTCTTATTTTTTGATATATATAATTCAACAGTGACTTCCAGTAAAAAAATGTAGATTTTAAATTTGCATCTGAATTACTTGTAGAAATGGGTTGATGTTAACAGCTGAAGAGACGTGAAGTTAGAAGTAACTGCATACTTTTTAGTCACCCTGTTTTCAGCTAACATTTGCCTTGTATTTGGGGGAATAAGAAAATGTATCTCTAAATGATGATAGTCTAGCTGTGGAAGCAAGATCTAAATTTGTGGGAAGGTGTTTCATAGCTGCCACTTGTTGCTTGTTAAGGTGAAGGAGCTGTGCTCTGTGCCACATTATTACTTTTAAATACCACTGTAACCTATTCTTCAAGATAAGTGAAATACCTTCTTTCTACAGTGAATAAATAGACTGGGTGGATTGCCCAAGGCCATGCAGGGAGCATGTTCTTACTGTTAACTGGACATAACAGTTTAAACCAGCAATATATGTTATGTTGCCAGTGAGCCTGACTCTCTCTCTAGTGGTTTAGGTGGTCTTAAAAGGTGTTGAGTGTGAGTCTTCTCTGCTGCCAAATTTATTTCTGGCATCTAACCAGTTTGTACCATCTTCCTGCTACCACCCTAGTCTAAGGTACCATTTGAAGAGTCCTAGCTAGTCTCATTGCTTTCCGTTGCCCCTTTACAGTCTTAACATTTAGCCATGTAGGTTAGATCGCAACAGTCCCATCCTGAGAATAATGGCTTCTAAACAAGGCTCTATCTGATCAAGTTTCTGCTTAACCTCTCCTCCTACTCTTCTTTATTACAGTTCCATCCATACTTTGCCTTTTTTGTCCTCCTCAAAAGCTGTGACCGTTTCCAACTCAAGGTTGCCTTTTGTGCTTTCCACCACTTCTTGCAGTTAGCCCAGCTGCTGCCTTCTTATCAATCAGATTTTCTTAGAGGGCCTTTCTAATAAAGGCTTACTACCCAGTTGCCCCATGATAGTGTACTGAACATGATTAAAAAAAAGAATGCTTAGATGTACTTAAAATTATTTCTTGACTTTGTAAGATTATTTGCATCACTCTTCCCTTCAGAGAATTTACTCTTTTTCTGCATCTCTGACATTCAGAACAGTGCCACTGTAGAATAGGTACTAGATAAATAACCTGACCAGTTGACCAGTGCTGTCTTACTGAAAGATTTTCTAGCTTTCATTTGCAATTATTCTCTGCTACCATCAGCCCTAGGGATTAACATAGATTCGTGGGGAGGATGACACTTTGTCCTCTGTAGCATTTGGTGTTGTCACAAAGTCCAAGAGGAACGCAGGCAGGTGTGTATGTGTATTTGTATGTGTGCTTCTGGAATTGGAGCCCAAGGCAACTGGCTCTGCAAGTGCCCATTATGGTCCAATACAGTGGAAGTGTCTTACTGAAAAAACTTCTTGCGAAGACTGGAATACTGATCTATATTTACATGTTAAGATTTGTAACTTTAATAGCCACTGATGGTTTATTCATCACAGTGGTTGTATACACCAGTGTACAACCACTTCGATGAATGCAGCTGACAAGAGACGGCCACAGAGTATTTTAAGTAGCATTTAGCAAATATTTACTGTGAATAACATGAAAACTTTCACTATGAGTGTACAAGTAGTTTGATCCAGTTCTTGACTTTGGGGTTTCTGGAACATGAGAGGCTAACTACAATTAATTAAAGTGGAAGCTGGTGGGTCACAGGGAAAAGGAAGGATGAAGGGGTAAATTGCTTTGAGTTGGGGCTGTTAGAGAAGGCTTTGTCCTAAAGAGGTTTGAGTAGGGAGGGAAGTGAAGGAAATAGATGAGTTGAAGCAGTGTTTTGTGGGAAGAAAGATGAAACTTGTTGAAGTGAATGATAAAAGGCAGTAGTCATTGACTACTGGACTGAGTTGCATGGTGCCATTGAAGGTTTGAGCATTTGTGGGTTGCATAATGTAAATATATTATAGATGGTATTTCTTTTTTCCTTAGATGGTATTTCTTTTTTCCTTATCAGTGATTTGAATGAGGGTATAGTTGGACTGGTTGAAATGTTTGGTGACTTGAATCTGCATGTGGTGGTAAATGCCATGGGGGATGACAAAATAAGGATCTGAAAAGATTTTGATAGCCTGGGACAGTAGTTTATATCAGAAGGGTGGAATTGAGTGGGGTTGAGAGTCAAGTCCTATACACAACTTACTCACAAGTAAACTGTAGTGTGTCAGTAGTGTGGTATGATTGCCAAATAAGCTGAGATAATCTTGGACTGCATGTCATAGAAGCCGGTGTTTAGAAGTCTTAGAATAGTGTCCAGCTTACTCTAGACTCCTCAGTCTTAGCCTGCATTTGTATTGTTGTGTTATGAATGTCACTATTTCAAGACACTTCTGGAGGCACTTTCCAACTTCAGAGAAGGAATGATTAGCCAAGCAAAGAGGACTGAGTTGTAAGCACTGTGTGTAGGTATGTGAAGTGCCTCATTTGGAGGAGGAAATAGATTCATTGGAGATTTTTAGGGAAGTAGGTTTGATTCAGTGTAAAGAAGACTTAAGTGGATAGGCTTGGGAGGCAGCTGTTTTGCTGCTATAAGGAGAGTTAGGACTGAGCAACTACTTCTGGATCAGATTCCAAATCTGAGGTTGCTGAGTTTTTGGGGATTTGTTGACTGATTGGCTATGAGGCAAGGAAAGAGTGACTTGGTGTTTTTGAGCCTGGGTAATGGGAATGTTCCAGGCTGTACAACTCATTTTGGTGTCCTGAAATACTGAAACTATATTGGTTCGTCTTTGTTTTATTTGATTACCTCACTGTGCTACTGGATCTGAAAGCTAGATTTCTAAAACTTGTTAATTTCGGTGCCAGCTTTCCTAGAGTTTGGAAAAGACCACATTTTTTTGTTTATCTTGATACCATCATATAGTCCTGATTACCTAACCCTTGAGAGTAAGGGTTTATCAGCATTAAATTAGAATCTCTAGTAAGCATCAGAACAGTTGTAATGCCTTTCTACCATCTAAGTCACTGTTACTCACCTGCTAGGATGTAAAGTTAATAATTTTGACTTTAAGATGATAGATTAGCCTTAAAAATGCTAGAGTAAGAAAAAAGTTAATTCAAATATACACATAAAAGTGCATGCTTAATCTGTAGATGCAGACACTGCTTTGAAAATGTTTCAGTTCAGTTCATTTCAGTTGCTCAGTCGTGTCCGACTCTTTGTGACCACATGAATCGCAGCACGCCAGGCCTCCCTGTCCATCACCAACTCCCGAAGTTCACTCAGACTCATGTCCATTGAGTCAGTGATGCCATCCAGCCATCTCGTCCTCTGTCGTCCGCTTCTCTTCCTGCCCCCAACCCCTCCCAGCATCAAAGTGTTTTCCAATGAGTCAGCTCTTCGCATGAAGTGGCCAAAGTACTGGAGCTTCAGCTTTAGCATCATTCCTTCCAAAGAAATCCCAGGGCTGATCTCCTTCAGAATGGACTGGTTGGATCTCCTTGCAGTCCAAGGGACTCTCAAGAGTCTTCTCCAACACCACAGTTCAAAAGCATCAATTCTTCATCCCTCAGCCTTCTTCACAGTCCAACTCTCACATCCATACATGACCACTGGAAAAACCATAGCCTTGACTAGACGTTTACTTTTGCTTTATTTGGACAGTATGCCCAGAGAGTCTTTTTTCCTTTAATAACTTCACTGGAGAGCCAGTTTACTCTCTATGGGTCAGTTAAAAATGTTTCTGTTTTTTAAATTAAAAAAATGTGGATGAAGAGTTAGTTTTCTTTATAAATCCTGCTACATATTCATAGCTTCCTATTGGTCAGACTGAATGAATGAATGCTAAATTGCTTTAGTCGTGTCTGGCTCCTTGCAACCCCATGGACTGTAGCCCACCAGGCTCTTCTGTTCATGGAATTCTCCAGGCAAGAATACTGGAGTGGGTTTCCATTTTCTTCTCCGGGGGAATCTTCCCCACCCATGGATCAAACCTGTGTCTTTTACATCTCCTGCATTGTCAAGCAGGTTCTTTACCTCTGGTGTTACCTGGGAACCCACCAGGTCTGACTGTTGTTCAGACTGCTGCTGCTGCTAAGGCAGCCCACCAGGCTCCTCTGTCCCTGGGATTCTCCAGGCAAGAACACTGGAGTGGGTTGCCATTTCTTTCTCCAGGCTGTGAAAGTGAAGTCGCTCAGTTGTGTCTGATTCTTAGCGACCCCATGGACTGTAGCCCACAAGGCTCTTCCATCCATGGTATTCTCCAGGCAAGAGTACTGGAGTGGGCTGCCATTGCCTTCTCCAGACTACTGTCATTTTAAATACCCCCCTTACCTACCCTACCTTGATTAACCAGAGGAGGTCTAGTGAGGATAGGTTAGAAGGGAAGAAACTTTGCTTATGTAGAAAATGATGGCAACAGTTATCACCATTTTGAAGCAGCATTATTAAGTACATAGCCTCTGGTCTTAGAATATTTGGAAAACACAAATACAAAAAAAGGGAAAGTGATACCAAATTCTGTCATCTTCAAAGTAACTCCTCTTTCTCTCTTTTCCTTTTAAAACTTGGCATTCCATTCCATTTACTGCCCCTGCTGATTTTAGTGTTGTTGATTTTTTTTTTTTTGGTCAACTTCTGGAATTACAGTCTAAATGACCAAATTGAAAGTCATTGATTTGTTGCTAAGGCTGGCTATTTGATGCTTAGGTGTAAAAATCTAGGGAATGTACATGTCTTAAATAGTTTATTGTGTTCTTAGATTAACTTACTTGTGTAGTGGGATATTGTAGTCTCATTGTCCATAATCCCATGCAATGATGGATTCAACCATAGGTCTACTATCTGCAGATAACTGCATATTTCTACTTTTAAGAGGTGTTTGGTCTAAATACAAATAGTATGGGAAAACAAAGTCCAGGGTGGTGTTTCTTAACCTCAGCACTATTTTAGACTAGATAGCTATTATGCTGGGCTATTTTGTGAATTATAGGATGTTTGGTAACATCTCTGACTTCTGTTTACCCACTAAATATTAACAGCAAGTCCCACCTCTAGTTGACCAAAATCTGCCTGTTTATAGTCGATAAGTCGTGTCCAACTCTTTTTGTGTTCCCATGGACTGTAGCCCACCAGGCTTCTCTGTCCATGGGATTTCCCAGGCAAGAAGAATGGAGTGGGTTGCCATTTTCTTCTCCAGCGTATGGAACCTGCCTCTCCTGCATTGGCAGGTGGATTCTTCACCGCTAAGCCACTAGGTCTAGTTGACCAAAATCTGTCTAGACATTGTCAAATGTGCCTCCTCCTTCCCTGGGCACAATCTACACCTGTTGAGAACTACTGATCTGTGTTAACATAGAAGAATGTTTCTATTGATCCTTATAGAATTTAGGGATTGCAAAGTATTTGGTTGAGCTCAAATATACAGGTATGCAGAAGAGATTTCTATGGTGAAGTTTCAGGGAAAGCATTATATTCAGAGGCGTAGCAGTGTAAGAACTGACATCATTAGCCAAGATTATAATAGTGTGGAGAAAGGGAAGAAATGGGAGGAATTTTAGGATGGACTTACTGATGTCCAGCTATTTGAACTTGTTTTGATGATGGGATATTTTTTTTCCCAATAGGCAAAATTGTGATTAAAAAAAAGAAAAAGAATGTCTCTGGCATAAGTGTAAAGAATAGAGGTAATCTTGGGATCATGATGACCAGTCAGTTCAGTCGCCCACTCTTTGCAACCCCATGGACTGCAGCACAGCAGGCTTCCCTGTCCATCATCAACTCCTGGAGCCTACTCAAACTCATGTCTATCAAGTTGGTGATGCCATCCAACCATCTCATCCTCTGTTGTCCTCTTCTCCTCCTGCCTTCACTCTTTCCCAGCATCAGGGTCTTTTCCAGTGAGTCAGCTCTTCGCATTAGGTGGCCAGAGTATTAGAGTTTCAGCTTCAACATCAGTCCTTCCAATGAATGTTCAGGACTGATTTCCTTTAGGATTGACTGCTTTGATCTCCTTGCAGTCCAAGGGACTCTAAAGAGTCTTTTCCAACACCACAGTTCAAAATGATGACTAGAGATTTGGCCAAGTGTGAACTGAGTCATTGGGGGTAAAAAGTATAAAACTATTGTGAACTGGAGGGAAAGATGTTTGAACTTCATGTTTAATTTTGAATACCTGGAGGTAATGGAGAAGGGGACAGTGAGGAATCAATTTTCTGACTTAGCTGTATTTCCTTCACTCATACCTTATGTACCTGTTGCACAAGAATCAGAATCACAGGGATAGGAGCTTTTTGGGTTTTGATTCCATGGTTTTGTTGCCTTTTATGATTTAGGGTCACTTGAAGATTGTTTACATTTTACTATGGTTTTATAGTTGTTTCCATACTTATGCCATAATCTACTTGTCTTTCTCCAATGTTATCATAGGCTTGATGAAAATGAAATGGGGGGGAAATGCAGAGCCAGATTCAGAATAGTGAGGTTCTCCTTTTAGACTTAAGGATTTGAAGCTGAAGAATCATTATTGTAACTTTTTATGAGTGGTTAGGGGAGATGGAAAATAAGATTGAAGTGCTGATTAACAAAAAGGCAGAAAGCTTGTTGACAATTTGAATCCATTTTCCTTACATGGAAATAGTTAGCAGGATGCATTTAAGTAGAAAACAAGGTATTGTGTAATCAGTAATTTGGAATTTAAGCTGCTTACAGATTTGATTCTTATCAGATTTGCTAAATTTCAAGGACTTGACAATTTTTGGTTTAGTTCATAAACATGATCAATGTTTTGTTGTTAGTCTTCCTATGTCTCAGATTATAATTTTTTAAAGGATACTTGATAAACTTAAGTGTTGAATTCTTAGTTTGTTAAAAGATCTTGCTTTTTTGTATGGGATTTGTGTATCTTTCTGTAATAAGCACCTGTCATAGGATATTTTAAGTATTTTTAAAATGGTGCACTTTTCCCCCTTTCAGTATAATAATCACGAAATTCGTTCTGGAAAACACATTGGTGTCTGCATCTCGGTTGCCAACAACAGGCTTTTTGTGGGCTCTATTCCTAAGAGTAAAACCAAGGAACAGATTCTTGAAGAATTTAGCAAAGTAACAGGTAAGTTGGATTTATTTGGAAGGAGGTGCAAGTTGTAATACTTAAGGTAATTGCATACTTCTACGTGCCAAGCACTGTTTTAAGCACTACATTTATTGACTCATTGTATTCTTTCTGTAGCCATATAAGATAGGTGTCTGCATATTTCAGACATGGAATCAGAAGGTTTTGGGAAGTAACTTGCTGAATGTTAGATAGTAAGTAATATGTCTGTGATTTGAACTCACTCTGCACAGTCGTTGTGCTTCCTGTTTTGGAAGATTGTATTTCTTTGTGTGTTTTTATGCATGTTGAGGTGCTGGTTGACATTCTTAGTAAAAATATTTGGTAGGTAATGACTTGAATTTCCAAATTATAGGAATAGTGAGTACTCTTGCTATAAGCAGAGTCTACATTGTCTTTGAATTTAAGTTTCCAAATGACAGGCTTTTGTAAGAAAACAATTTTATCTGCCTAGAATATATTTAGCAAATTATCAGCCTGTTAGCAGTTTCCAGGATCATTTGAAATTCTTATACAATACTAAGATAGTTTATTTCATTTGACATAAACGTATGGATATCTGAGACCAGGAGAGTGCCATTAAAAATTAGGTTTTACTTGGATGGGATGAAACATTTTATATTTCTGGTTTTCCTAAAACAGTTTTGTAAAGATTTCATGGCTCTCTGTTGTCTAATTAATGGAAGCAGAATAGTCCTCAGGTCTAAGTAAAAAGGGTACCTTTTTTTTTTTNTAAAGATAAGAGATTACTTTTCATTTTGATATTTAAGTATAATATTAGCAAAAAAAAAATCTTTTGGTTTGCTTATTTTATCTAATTTCCCTGGAATGGTTGCTTCCTTTCAGAGGGTCTTACAGACGTCATTTTATACCACCAACCAGACGACAAGAAAAAAAACAGAGGCTTTTGTTTTCTTGAATATGAAGATCACAAAACAGCTGCCCAGGCAAGACGTAGGTTAATGAGTGGTAAAGTCAAGGTCTGGGGAAATGTTGGAACTGTTGAATGGGCTGATCCTATAGAAGATCCCGATCCTGAGGTTATGGCAAAGGTAATGACAGTTGGGTTAAGATTATTTTTTTGTGGTGTTGGTGGGAGCAGCAGAAGGCTTTAGAGAGTGGAGGAAAACTTGGTGTGCTTTTTTAAACTGTGCTTTGAAAGTGAGAGAAGTGTTCTGTGTTAAAGGCCACATACCAGAAATAAATAACAAGTGCATGGAGGGTGAATTTAGAAATTATTCATGGACCCTCGGCCGTAGCTGTGTAGCATCATAACTCTCATGCAGTAGTTAGCTTACATGCTGAGGAGATGACTGACTTTGATTTTTGTGTGGATTCAAAAAGCAATTGCTGTAAGTTTTTGAGAATGGCACCATTTGATTACATGGTTTTTATGTTAAAAGTCCTACTCCTAAAAATAGTGAACTGTACTGGCCTCAGCAGAGCTGCTGCAGTTACAAGGTTTAGCTATTATTAGGTATCCTGCTTCAGCAGTCAGTTGAGACATCTATGAGAACAAATATCTCTTGAGTCAACACTTTACCACTTTACCAGTGCAGTTCACAGTTAAGTTACTCCACCCTTTGTCTTTTTAAGAATCCTCTTTAATGGTGATAGGCCAGCAAATAGAGTGAGTTCACTTAAATAAGGAAAGGAGTGTGAGGTATCAGTTGTGAATATTAAATAGTAAATATTCTTGAGGACAGAGATACTTAGGATTCATTCTTTTTTTCTTTGGCTTATTAAGCTTGCATTAGTTAGCCCTCTAAGAAATTCAGATGCTACTTCAGGTATTTTAGGAGGAAGTGATAATATTTTTTAGCCAGAATCTTTCGGGATTGGAAGAATTTATCTTAATGCTTTGAATATTCTTCTCTAGGAAGGGTTTCAGTTAGTTTTGACTTGCTTTGTTAAGTTCAGCTGCTTTTTAAGATGGCATAGTATTCACGTTTGGAGAAGGAAATGACACCCCACTCCAATATTCTTGCCTGGAACATCTCATGGATGGAGGAAACTGGTAGGCTACAGTCCATGGGGTCATGAAGAGTTGGACATGACTGAGCGACTTTACTACCACATTTCACTCTCATGCATTGGAGAAGGAAGTGGCAACCCACTCCAGTGTTCTTGCCTGGAGAATCCCAGGGACGGGGGAGCCTGGTGGGCTGCCATCTGTGGGGTCGCACAGGGTTGGACATGACTGAAGCGACTTAGCAGGAGCAGTATTCACACAATTAGGAAATAACCACCTCCATTTTGATTGTAAAATAATAACTAATGGAAAGTACTAGGACTTGCCTTGTGGCTCATCTGGTAAAGAATCTCCCTGCAATGCAGGAGACCCCGGTTCAGTCCCCGAGTTGGGAAGATTTCCTGGAGAGGGAAAAGGCTACCCACTCCAGTATTCTGGCCTGGAGAATTCCATGGGGTCACAAAGAGTTGAACATGACTGAGCGACTCTCACTTCACTTCAGGAAATACTGTGCATAGCGTGTTTTGTTTTTTGAGCAGCAAGTACAGTGGTTTCCCACACACACCTGCCGCCATACCTGCACAGCCTCCCCCACTATCAGTATCCTTGTTAGAGTGGTACGTTGTTGTAATCAGTGATCTAAATTGAAAGATTTATAATTCAGTCTTTCCATTAGGATTCACTTTTGGTGTTCTAATCCTATAGATTTGACAAATGTATGTTTTGTATCCATCATCATAGTATCACATAGAATATTTTTACTGCCTTAAGAATTCTCCACGGTTGTCTCTTCATCTCTTCTCCTTCATTCCTGGCAAATATTGCTCTTTACTATCTCTATAGCTTTGTCCTTTTCCAGATGTCACATACATAGTTTGAATCATACAGTATGTAACCATTTAAGATACCTTCTTTTACTCCATGTCTTTTCATGGCTTGATGGCTCATGTCTTGTTTAGTACTAAGTAATATTCCATTGCTTGAATGAAACTGCAGTTTATCTAATCACCTACTGATGGACAGCTTTGTTGCTTCCAAGTTTTGGCCATTATGAATTAAGGTGTACTAAGCATCCATATGCAGGTTTTTGTGTGGATGTGTTTTCACCTCTTTGAGTAAGTACCAAGGAGTGTGATTAGTGGATCATATGGTACAAAAGTAAGTTTAGTTTTGTCAGAAGCTGCCAGAATTATATAATTTTGCATTCTAATGCGGTGAATATGTTGTTCAACATTCTCAACAGCATTTGTTGGTGTTAGTGTTCTGTGTTTTGGCTGGTCGTTCCATTAGTTTGTAATGATATCTCACTGTTTTAATTTGCAATTCCCTAATGACATGTGATATGTGATACTGAGCATCTCTTCTTATGCTTAGTCACCATCTGTGCATCTTTGAGATAATCTGTTTAGAATTTTGCCCATTAAATTCAGTAGCTCCTTAATGTTTGCCCAAATGAGTTGAAAATTTAGTCTAGTTTATATTTCTAATGGATTGTGACTAAAGTTTAGTTTGCAGGGTTGGGGTGGTGGCATCTTGGAAATTTATTTGTTTGGAAATATATAGAAGTTTTTGTTTCCTAAATTTCAGGTAAAAGTGCTGTTTGTACGCAACCTGGCTAATACTGTAACAGAAGAGATTTTAGAAAAGGCATTTAGTCAGTTTGGGAAACTGGAACGAGTGAAGAAATTAAAAGATTATGCTTTCATTCATTTTGATGAACGAGATGGTGCTGTCAAGGTAAATAACTGGGGGAATAATCATAGGTATCTAATTAACAGCTAATGATTTTTAGTTATCCTAAAATCAGAAGGTTTTAGAAAATTGAAGGAAACTCAGAGGTCATGTAATCTACTCAAGCTAACCTTTATTGTCCTTGGGAGACTGCCTCACTAAACTAAGTCAAAAATATTCATTAAAGAGCTGGATTTTTAAATCAAAGAATCCTGTTTTGTCTCATCCTCCTAAGATTAATGATAAATGATTTTTCTTTTTAACTTTAAATGAATCACAGTTGTGAAAGGTCTCTTCTGTTCATCAGTACCTAATTTTTTTAAGGCTATGGAAGAAATGAATGGCAAAGACTTGGAGGGAGAAAATATTGAAATTGTTTTTGCTAAGCCACCAGATCAGAAAAGGAAAGAAAGAAAAGCTCAGAGGCAAGCTGCAAAGAATCAAATGTAAGTGAAAGTTGTACAGATTTTAATATTGATTAGTGAATAACAAATGTTCCTCAAACCTGTTTAAAACAAATCCATAGCGTGCTTTTTACCCTTTAAAGAAGACTTGAAGTTTGACTTGAAAGCTTTGAGTCAAAGATAAATGCCGAGAATCTAAAGAAATATTTATTGAGTTCTTGCCATTGCACAGAAGTGAAAAATCAATCTAGGATATTTTTTATTATATTTTATAGAATGTGCTCCTGAATATGTATGTTAAATATTAACAATCCCAAAGTCTTGACAGAATATTTAGTTAAATGGTGGATTTTTTTCTCTGAGGAAGTAGTAAAAATCGCCAATTAGATTCTGCTTCCTTTGTACCAAAAAGAGTTCTTTACCAATACATAGTGCCCATTACTGGCATCTGAAGCATTTCAAATACTAAACGTGGGTTTTGAAAAATGAAATGAGTGTATAGTTAATAAAATAACCCAATAGCATATTATTGAGGTAAGAGAACAAATAATGTAAATACATTGTATAAATTGGATCTTTTAAGGATATCTGCTTATTAAGACAGTGAAGGAAACTTTTAGCTAGGTAAGAATGAAGTTTGCAGTGTAAAAAAAAAATTGGTGATTGATTTCTAAGGAGGAAAAGGGGTAATCATTGTTTTATGGCAAGAACAGTAATCACTGAACTTTACTATATCTCAGGTCATTTTTCTGTCTGTTGCCCTTGTAGGGGAAACTTCTATTCCATAATCAAGGAAGCATTCAGATTTCAGTTTCTGTAGTTGGCAAGTTCTGAGCCTCAGTTTCTTTAATTTTAAAAAGGGAACAGATTAAACTATGTACGATGTCTTGTACTATGAATATCCAGGTAATCTCTCTGTACTTGTCCTAGGACTAAAGAAACATGTGCTTTTATAGGGCTGGTGGTAGTATAAAAAAGATTCCTAATTAAGATCTAAGTTTTGAAGGAGGAGTTAGTGCTCCATCTCAAATCCCTGAGTATACTCTATACAGTGAAAATAACTTTATCATGTCTCTTTCACAAGACAATTAAATGGTTATGATTTTTTAATGCAGCAGCAGAATGTAAGTATAGGAGATTACATTGGGTAAGTGATTAGAGCAGTTACAGCTCTGACTTGATAGATGAAGGGTGATGCTAAATTGCAAATGGAAAATGTTTCAGTATATCTGTTACTATATGAAAAGAACAAGCCAAAAGGGATGCCTGCATGTGATGCTTGCACTTTACCTCAAGGCAGTCTTTCACTGATTTTTTTTTTTTTTTAAGAACAAATGTAAAAAAAAAAACTACAGCACACATCTCTACTTAACTCCTCATTACGTCCCTGTGAGTTGAGTACTCTGTCTCCCAGTTTGAAATGAGGAAACTGAGGCACAGAGGTCAACTTCCCAAGATCAGTCGCACAGCTAGTAAGTAGTGGAGTTGGATTAAAACCAAGGCAGTCTGGTCCCCAGGGTTTTCACTTTTTATTCACTATACCAGAGTTGCCTCAAACTGTACAATTATTGACATTTTCTGCTGGTTGGGTTTTTGTTCTGGGGGCTGTCCTGTGCATTATAGAATGTTTAGCAGCATCTTCTACTAGATATCAATAGCATCCCCCTTTCCCACTTCCAAGTAATAACAGCTAAAAATGTCTCTGGACATTACCAAATGTCCCCCTGGGGCAGGGGGAGTACCTTGAGAAACACTCCATAGTGGACATTGTATTTAGAGACAGAAAAAGATTAAGAGTCAGCACAGCAC
>SJYQ01104738.1:137669-289268 GCA_006410935.1 Redunca redunca
CAAGATGTTACTTTTGTAAGACATCAGATGTTCAAAAAAAGTGCATCCGAACTTGTACTAAATACTGCAGTGTCCCTTTATAAAAAGTCAGACTAAAACTGACAGTTGTACAGCAAAGCCTGACATTTGGATATTTTGAAGTTTTTTCATAAATCATAGAAATTAGTATATGGCTGTAGTTTAGCTTTTTAGGTAAAAGGTATGTTTCATTAGTGCATTTCTTACTGCTGATCACTGCAAAAATGTGAATCAGCTTTCCATTTCTTATGCAGGTCATGATAACTTGTAGAATAGAGTACAATCATTTGTGCTATGTTTTTAATTTTCTAAAGCACCTTGATGACAGTGAGTGTTCAGTGGTGAAGCATCCTCTATTGAATCACCCTCAAAATTTTTTGCCAAGTCCTAAATCGATAGCTTAAAGTCAAAAGTGAAATTATAGTTTAATTAGGACTTGGTATAAAGAAATCCCTTTTCCCCTTCCCCAAAGGGATACTGCAGTTATATCACATACCCAATAGGCACCATGATGAAGATCAGAGCTTATACTTAATTAAGGTTTTATACACACCAGTTTCCCCAGTAAATGCAAATTTAACAAGAAAATTAGACATGTCATATGTTCAAAATGCTCATGGCAAACAATCATTTTGCATTCCTGCAAATAAAATTGTTTTATACTGTAAGCTGGAGGCGAGTGTAACTTATTTTTGTAATAAAGTTTTTATTTTTTTTATGTGTCATTAATATAAATGTGTGTTAGTGTAGAAATATTCTGGTTTAAAAACTTAGAAATGCACACATTTCAGTATGTTTATTTGTACTTACATAATTTTAGATAGTGGTTGCCAATAGCCTGTATGTTTCACATTAATTGGTTTTTTATGTTATCTTAATAAACCATTTTAGTATGTTGTATGTCAGTTACTGGGATAGCTGGGACATAGAGTGTAATTTAAAATTTGTCAATAAGTATTCATTGGAATATATGTAAATGTGCCTTGCCGGTTATTGAAACATTACCTACAAAATGAGTATGGGGTGACAAAAATTAGTTCCTGGTGCTTAATGAAACTTTTTGCCACTGATTTTATATATTACCCCGTGCTTTTTTAAAGTACATCTCTCAAATCTTAGTGTAAGTTTGAGGGCTACACAAAACATTTACATTTCATTCTAACATAAAATGAGTAATAGGTTGTGGAAAGTGGGTAAACTAAATGTAGCCTTCAGTAAAATTGAATCTCAGTGTAATCCTTGGTGCTGGCACTTCCCAGGTCCAAGGAGTTAAATGATCCCATCAAAGAGGTCATTGCCATGCCTATTGGCACTTTACTGTCATACCCTTTTTAAGGGACACTGTCAAGGTGTTTAAGTTAATTCTCAGAATTATTTGTTGGGATTTTAGAACAGGTTTGTTTGACTTAAGTAAGAACTGCATTGTCACAGTTGAAAGATGAACATTTTTGTGAGTTCACAAATGTGTTCTTAAGAAAATACTAAAATATGGAGCTGTGGGTTTCCAAGACTATTTGGCATTCTTAGTTTGGGGATTTGGGAGGAAAAACTGATACTAAAAAATTTGTGAAGAATTGATGGGTAATGTAAACAGTGGTGATTAAATATATACACACTCAAGTGAAATTACTTGACAGTGTTCATTTGACTAACTTTGAATTTAAGCCATTATAATTACTTTTAAAATTAATCATTTGCACTGTTCTGATAATGGGTGCAGTTTTTGAGCAATATAATCAGAGCTAAATATGCATGTAGTGATTAGTGATGTGAACAATTAAGTACTGAGAAGAAATACTAACTGGTATTTTCAAACTTAAATTTCTGTAGTAAAATCAGTATCAAACTCTTATCAGATCAAGGAAAACAGGCAATGCATATAAACATACTTTTGAATGTTGTGTGGCCTATAAAGCAATAATGCAATTTTTATGGAATGTCATGGGATATGAGAAATGGAAATGCAAAAATAACTAATCCTTTAGTGAAAATGTCAACATGTTAAAAAGGGGAATGTTAACTAATGTAGGTTATTGATATTTGTGATTTGTTTATGGGTTCTTGGCTTTGACAGCTTCAAATAATGGATAGATGACAAGTTAAAAGAAATTTTGTATATAATTGTCAAGGAATGGGTCTTAAATCCAAGAATCAAGTCCCTTCCTTGGGGTGAAAATGTATCCTTAAAGCATTCTGATTGTTGAAAAATAACAAAACAAAACTTGAGTTACCTAACCAAAGCAGACGCAAGATTTTGTTTCTGCAGACTACTTGGCAATCAAAAGTGATCATCACTTTAGTTAATCAGTTTTCAGAAAGTTGCTTTGTGAGAAAATTGTGTTAGATATATTCTCCCAATCATGCATTTTGTGGGAGGTTTTTCAGCATTGTGATTGAATCAGATGTTAGAAATGAATGGGGGGGGGTTAGCACAAAAAGCGGTTGCACACTCATGACGGCCATTGTTGTAGCATCATGAGAAATCTACCAGTGACTGCAAGTCTGATTTAATGATTTACACTTTCTTCATGATAAAATAGGAATAGCATGCATAGGAATGGATTGATGGGGTGACCTCGGGTATTCACTTGTATGAATCTATTTGAAAAGATTTAATGAGGGTGAATATCATGCTAAATGGGCAAAATTGTCACATTCAGGACAGCTGTTTTGACTGCTAAGCCAAAAGTCACTGTTCAGAAACATAGGAAAAAAGACCAAACAGAGCATGACATATAGTCTATTTAAGGGGAGAAATTACAGAGTAGGACTTCTGCATTCAGGTGAGGGAGCTACCCCCCTAGAGTAAATGATTGCTCAGGTTCCTAAAACTTTTCAAGAATACCCACCATGGTCATTTTCTCCCCAGTGATATATACCATAAACTTTTAATCTGACCATAGGAATTCAATGGTGGGTTTAAAATGAATCAGGAAATAACAATACATAAAATGAACAGACTTGAGGGGATGATGTTTTAAAGTGTAGTATTAATTACTCAGTCATACCACTCAATAGGGCATGCCACTACTTTTCTTAAGATGCTAATTATCAGCCAATGTTCAAAGACATTTTTAACTGTGGGCAAATTAGTGGATGGACTTTTTTGTCTGTCACTTTTTAAAAAAAGTAACTTAAGATACAAGTTTTATTAGTACCACAGTCTGCCTTCAGTAATATGCCTAAAATATTCTTCAGGGCCAGGAGCATTCAGTTGAAAGAAAATCTTTTTTATGAATGCAAAATAGTATTAAAACTAATGCCCTGGTCCAAGATTAGGTTTTTAATGATATTAACAGTAGTCTGATAAACATCTAGAAGTCTGGCATTGAGAAACAAAAGCTTGTACCTGACTAGTATTTTTATTTAAAAAAATTAGTTCTGTTAGCTTATTTAAATTCTCTTACATATATTTATCTGTAGAAATTATATTTATTTCATTCCTTTTATCTCACTGAAAACTGTCTGCAGGCTCTTTGATTTGGATTAGATGTGTGAAGTACTGTCTTTTGCCAAAAACCTCAAAATTACCTGTTCTTTTCAACGTAGTGGGTTTGTGCTTGTTTGGAGATCAGTTCAAAAACTATCTGTACTATCTGTACTGCCTCTGATGTTAAGATTTTATGTATAGCATAAGGAAGCTAGCTCTGACTATATTTTCCTAAGAATAAAGACCTATTTTTGTAGCATGTCTTAGGATCTCCAGGAGTCCAAGAATTATTGTGGGTGTCCTCCATTTCATCGTTTTTCATTTAACAGCTTTTGAAATAGACACTTGGAATCTTTAGGGGTCTTTTCGTCTTTTAATTATCCATACATTCAAAGTAACTAGCCAACGGTAATACCAAAACAGATTCCCCAAGATCCCTAGTTGAAGCACATGATAGGGAGATGATGTATAGGATAAATGTATAGTGTTGGTCTCCACTTAATTTTAATTAATGAAAATACTCTGGTCACACACATGCCAGTGGACTCAAGAAGTTAATGGTAATTTGGTTCCGCTTTTCTGGTAACATGCCCCCACCATTCAGCGTTCCATTTTCTTATCACTCTTTGAAGGTTTGGAAATGAGTGAGGTAGTAAGTAATACAGGAAAGGGGAGTGAACAAACTTTTGCTTTAGTGTACATTTAGGTGACTGCGCAAATGAGGTTAGGTAGGTGAATTCAGCTTAAAATGTGTTTCATTAAGCAAAATTGGCAAGTCATTATCGAAGAATGGGGAACTTGAAAATACATTTAGGAGATTTTGGCTCAGCCCTAGGATTTCTTGGTGGGAGGGTGATAGCTTTGGTCACTTCATGAAGATCCTTTTAGTTACAGAGTTTAATAGTTTGTGTTATGATCACTAAAGTTTATACTGATGATTGAAAAAAGTTTTTGTCATTTCAGAACAGTCATGGAAGTTTTATACCTGAAAAATTCTTAAACACTACTAGAGGATTTTGAAAACCATTTACATTGCCTATTTTGACTCCCTGTGCAGATGCCAAACTAGTACTTTTTTTCTTGTTGATAATCAAGACTGCTGACAGACTTTCTGGATGGGGGAGAAGTTCCAATAAACCATTTTGGAAATTAGTGTCTTCAAGTGTAGTTTTCGAAAATGTTTTTTTAACACAAGCAAGTAGAATCTCAAAATAAGGTTATTTTAGAATAATTTACCATAAGCTTCAGTGAATATCTGATTTTCTTTACTTTGTAAGGTGGTTTAAAACAAGTTTTAATCTGAAGTTGCTATCTGTAATGTTCTTGAATGGTCATTTCTCAACTGTAGTTCTGAAAGGATTCTGTGATGCCAAATACTAACTTATTTTGGGCATACCTAAGGGAATGGACATTCAAAGTCATTTATGAACTACAACCAGTTAGGCTTTGATGTGGACCAGACATTACCACAGATTAAGAAAACATGATTAGGGTTGTGTTCACAATATAGTAACAAATATGTAGAGTTGCACATTACAAAATCCAATCTTCCAGCTGTAGACACATACCATGACATCAGAAGAGTTCTAACATCTGGTGTGGCTCTATTGTACACTTTCAAATGAGATGAGGTTTGATGAGTCGTGCCATTTGTATCACAATTTTGCATTTCAACTTGTGTCCTGATTTTTTTTTAAAAATGGGAATTAGAAAATGCCAGTACCGCATCATTTGAACACAGAATTGTTTAAAAAGTCATGAGTTTAAAAAATTCTCTAATGACTTCATTTTCAAGAGAATAGTTTAAAAACTATTTATTAACTATAGTTAAAAATACTATGAATGGTATTCATGTTGCTTTAATTGGGAGGAGTCAGGAGTTAGGCCTCTAGAATTGCTCCATTTGACACATCAGGAGAAATTAGAAAAGCATATATACTGTTTCTTAGTATATTTAATATTTGGAATGAGTTTGGATGTAAATAAATGAACAATATGTCAAAGGTCATCCAAAAATTAATGGAGTATACTTTTCAATTCTCTGCAGCCACAGGCACGTGTAATATACGGTGTAGTTTTGGTAAAACTTGAAATAGTAAAAATTCACATGAATTTGCAGAAGTTGAATTCCTAGGATTCCTTCAACATTGACAGGTGTAATTTCTTTTAGGAACCCTGCCTAACTTCCGATTCATTTATAAATAGAATTAAAACATTGTGGAAAACTTTTATGCTAAAGTTACACGTTAAATCTTCGGTTTCCTGACGATCCATTTAGTGTTAGGATAGACAGTATCAGCAGTTAAGCGCCCAAGAGTGGATTCTGTGGCTTATCCTTTCTGCTGCTCAAGTGTCTTTTGATCAGTCTATTTAAATTACTGCCAGTACTTGTTTAATTAATTAGTTCTTCAGTGTATGGGGTTTCTTTTGCCTCCTAGAACAGAAGTCCTTCCAAGGCAGGGAAATCTGAATTAATGGTGCTAGATGGGCATTTAAAAATACTTTTCAAAGTATTTTTTAGTTTGGGAATGAATTTTCAGTTTAGTTTATTAGGCTGGATTTGGCTTAATTGTGGCTTGTTAACTTGAAAAAGGAATCGAACATTTTGAGCCACTTATAACATGGAAAGCTTTTAAAAATTAATGAACATGGAATACTAAATTTTAAGGCAAATTAAGATCATGAAGATCCATATTTTAAATTGTCTGTCTGACCTTAAAAAGGTCTTGAAGGGGGCAGTTGGCTGTGGGGTTTATATTTATTTATCAAGACAGCCTAGCCCAACAAGTTTTCTTCATGCTGGTATTCAGTTTTAATTCCCAACTGCTGAACAAAAAAGCATTGGCCTACCAAGTCCTATCTATACTTAGGTTTATGAGGAAGGGGTACTTCACGGTTGAGTTCTTGTTCTGCTTACAAGTCTAGTTTTGAGTCCATAAAGTTTGTATAAAGTTCTTATGTACTTTGGAAAGTAGTAGTCATACTTGAGAAAAGTTTCAAAGCTAGGTAGCTATACATTAACATAATGAAACAATTGTTACTAAGAGTAATCCATACTTAAAAAAATTTTTATACATCTGTGAAAAGTCAATATGAACCTTACAGTTGGTTGCTGGTTCAAAATTAAATCCCTTTGAGAAGACAAGAGGCTCTGAATTTAAGGCATTTTCTCAACTATATATACCTACTTGTTTGAGTAGTGATGGATTAAAGGTGGTATTTATGCTTAAATGTGCTTAGTTGATATTTTAACTTGATAGTCCTTCAAAGGAAAATTTCAAAACCTGTACGTGGAAAACAAGACACAGTGCAGAATGTGAAAGTCTACGTCTGCTCATACCCTAATCAGTTAACAGATGAATGACTCTTGTCTTTAGTTCTTAGTTAACCTCATGTCTTTCAATTACTAAGTTTAAGCAGTTTCTTTTTTTAAAACCCCATGTGAGACATTTGGCTTACTCTAGTCCTCTTTCTTTTTTCCCCCTCCCCTAAACTAGTTCAGTTGATTACTGTTATTACTCAGACTACACAGGCTACTACTACTGCATCTGTTTTAGTATCTGTTCTTCACTGTATGATGAAACAGCACACACTACTTATCTCCCAAATCTCCCAATTCCTATTAACTATACCTTCTTGTTACCAACTTTTCCTCCCCACAGCATTTATTGACTAAATTCCAGCAGTAGAGCAGGCTCCTGTTATTTATATGTGGACTGTCTTGCTCACTCTTGAAATCTATAGATTTTTGGAAAGATAACCAGTTTGTAATAGAACGCATTGAAATACTTCACTTCTCTGTGCTTTTGATTTTTCTCAAATGTTTGGTGACTGTATTTTTTGTATTTATAATATGGAAGAAAGATTGATAAAAGTGACCTGGTGTTTCTGGGCCTGCCCACTGAGACAGCTGACTGTAAGTTCTGTGTGTGTGAGAACACAAGGGCTAACAGGCCTTTTATCGTTTCCTTGGGAGCTGGCAGGCAAGCAAGTTTACCTCTCCAGTGCCAGAAAAGAGTGCTTGATTGTAGGGACATAGACTCCTCCTAGGCAAGTTATTTGCTTTGAGGAGGCGGGTAGACCCTGAAAACAGGCCTGCAACCCTCAGGCACATAAATTTCTTCCCTTTTCCACTCTTGCAAGCCTGAGGTTTTGCCTTTTCTTTGTCACTCATCTTTCCCATGAAAATTGGCTGCTTTTCTTATAGTCCTCTGATTGCAAAATGAACAGTGTCAGTTCATCTTTTGTTTTAATTTGTAGAAATTAATAAAAGTCAGTTTAAAAATGTAAGTGAAATACAACAGCATGGTGTACACTATCTTGGATTTATTAGAATAAGTCACTTTAATTTCTGTATCACAGCTCTTTTAAATTGTCTAGGAAAAGTTTGAATAAATCTTACTTGAAAAGAGAATAGCACCTAGTATGCTAATGGGTATATAGAAGACATTTTGTGACTAAGGTTGCAAATTTAGTGGCATTATTAACTGGGCAAAGCAGATTATTTTGCAAGACCTTTTTGGGGGTAATAGTACAATAGGTTTTATTTAAGCATACAATTTCTGAACATGGAAGAAGCACTCATTCAGCATTGTTTAGTTTTAACCTTTTTTTTTCTTTTAAGCTCGGCCTGTGGATTCAGTTTCCTGACCAGGGACTGAACTCAGGTCAAAGCAGTGAAAGAGCTGAATCCTAACCACTAGACCACTAGGGAACTCCCATTTCTTTTTTTCCCTTCATCCATTTACATTTAATACAGCATACCTTCCAGTAAGTTCTTTTACCAGTTAATGAGACTACATTCTGTTATTTTGGCACGGCTCTCTCAAACCTACGTTTTCCCAACTTGATGTTCTGGGATTTGGTGAGAGTCCGTGTTAACCTACTTAATAGAATATTTTTTTACACTTTTGTCATATCCTGTCTTTGCTGATTAGAGGGTCTAAATCCTTAAACAAATTTTTCCACTTAAGGCAATTGAAACATTTTAGATCCTTTTGTCTGTTCTTAAGGACCTCTTCCAAGTATGGAAACCTTTTTTTTTTTTTTTTGGCTGTACTATGTGACTTGGGAGGATCTAAGTTTCTCAGGAAGGATTGAACACGGGCCACGACAATGAAAGCACCAAATCCTAAACAGTGGACTGCCAGGGAACTCCCCCTTAAAACCATTTTTAATAGGTTTTATTATATTAAATATTACTTAGTTGATATCAAGGGAGAGACTGACTTTTAGGGTTTTTGATACCAAAAATCTTGGGTAAGTTTTCAGCTAGTGTACCTAGATTCTTTAAAAGTGATGGAGATAAGACCCACTAATCTTTTGCATTTTATGGTGGCTTTCACATTCCAGTAAGATTGATGTAGCCTGTGTTATATTCACTTTTATATAAACTTAGAGAAGTATCGGTTGTTAAAGCAAAAGACTGTCTCACAATCCAATGACTTTAATAGATACTCCCTTATTTCCCCAAGAGTTCTAGGTGAAAAATGGTATTTTTTTCTTAAATCATTGAGACATTTAATAAAGGAACTATGAGCACACATAAATATAACTTCTTTGGTTCTGAGTTTTCTGTAAAAAGAGATGCTGTTAAATTATGATGTTGAGTTGGCCAAAAAGTTTTGAGTTTTCCCCCAAGATCTTAACAGAGAAACACAAAAGAACTTTTTGGCCAATCCAGTATTTTGCAAGTTCACATTCTTCTATGAGATACAACTTAGTGTTTTTAAAAAATACTCTCTGTAGAGGATTTTTTGCTTCATTTACACATTTTTTTGCGAAGGCTTAGTTTTATAAAATAACAGGAAATGTACATTACTGATCATTTGCCTTGTAATACCTTATATGTTATGAACATTTCCTGGCACATTTTTTATTTTGTTATCTGAGAGAGGGTAGGACAAATCTTGCTTTTTTTTAAAAAAAATTTAAAGCTGTATGTTCTGAGGAAGAAAACTATCAAGCCCTGTATAGTTCACAGAGCATTATTCAAATTATCCCAAATTCCCTAAATTACTCTTAACATTTTACTAGTTCAGAGTCAACCTATGTAACAGATATCAGTCAAAACGAGCAATATGAGTCTACTTTTTTTGTGCTAGTAACTTGTGCTTTTAAAATTTTAGAATTTGTTCATTTACTTACGGGCTCTCAGTTTTGAAATTCTTGGCAAAACTCATTTGGTGTCAGGCTGTTAACCCGATCAGGACACAGAAGACTGTAACTGCCAAACTAGCCTCCCAAATTTCCTTTACTGCTGATACTGATTTATATATTTTCTAGAATTATAGAGTGTAAATGTTCTTGTAAGCATCAACAATCTCTTCCTGCCCATCCCCAGCAACTGTCTTTAACATCATGTATTAATGTTTTATTGTCAGAATGAAGCATTTTATTGCACCTTTTCCTAGGGAGCTTGGTAGTTTGGGAATGATAACCCTATTAAGCTGATTTTCCTCTCTCCTCTATTTTTAAGAACTGTTCACAGGATACCAGTAGCCCAATAGGAAAATTATATTTTTTACAAGCTTTAAGGAATTAATGGTCCAGTGGTTAGGACTTGGCAATTTCACTGCTTGGGTTCGATCCATAGTCGGGGAATTAAGGTCCCCAAAGCAGCACTGTACGACCAAAAAGGGTTTGAGGAAAAAAAAGGTTTTAAAATTTTTGGCCTCCCTGTGTGGCATATGGGGTCTTAGCTCCATGTCCAGGGATTGGACCCTCAACCCCTGCATTGGAAACGCAAGTCTTAACCATGGACCTCCAGGAAAGTCTCCCAAAAGCTTTCACTTTTCTAACACCCTGAATCACTCTCCTTGAAAAGTTTCCTTGGTGCTTTGCTGGTTCTCTCTGTGACTATCTTGTTCTTATCTGTTTTATTGCCCTTTTTTCCTTCTATACTTGTTTCCTTGATCTCAGCTATTATTTCCAGCTTCATGTCACATCTGTGTGGACTCCTGCTCTGCTTTAATGTCAGGACTTGATTAATTTGTGTTACATGCAGGTTTGCCTTTTCAGCTCTTTGCTGTACATGATAGAGTACTTTGCTCTGTCAGTGGTTATATACTGTTAACTTAATCACATAACTACATTTGATGACTTGTTACTGAATAAGCCTAAAAATCCTCTATCCAGGTCCTACCATATACCCTTTGAGAAGTTTATGTCTAACTGAACTTTATAGATACTTTAAAAGTGGTTCCACATTTATAAGTGGCACATTATAATCACTCTCCATATCTATTTCTACAATAGCACTGTCCAGTAGAAGTAAACTGCAAGCCAAACATGTAAATTAAAATTTTGTAATTTGGCCTGAGCTCATCCTTCTAGTCTTAACCTTCCATTGGTATTACCTTGTAAACAGACTGCTAGCGTTGTCTTTCTTTGGTGCACTTCACATTTCTGGTATCTTACTGATGGGTGTCCCCACCCTACCCCTCTAAGCCAAGCGCTCAGAAATCCTCTTCAATGAAAATAGTAAAGTCTTCTTGCTGCAGGTGAATTAAAATGATCACAGAGTATCCCTGAGGAACATGTAGTTAGAACAACAAAAATCTTGGCTTTCTGGAGCTAATACAAGGCCATTAGCTGTTGTTTCTTCCTTTACTGCTTGTGCTACAGGTTTGTAACAGCTATTTATGTATAAGTCAAAACCCCAAATTTATCAACCTCTGCTTGAAAGTAACTTTAATCTGACAATATTTGCAAATATGGTATTTCTGTGCTTCATAATAAGAAGAATCTTCAGAAACATTAAAGTTATATTTACTGTTGCTACTGTCCTTCAAATTCATTTTCTGTCAACGGTGTTATGTGTTCATTACCATTTCCCATCCTCTGCTGTTATCAATAACAGTTTCATAGGCTGCTTTATGGGGCTTCCCTGGTGACTCAGTAAAGAATCTGCATGCAATGCAGGAGACTAGGGTTCGATCCTTGGGTGGGGAAGATCCCCTGGAGAAGGAATGACAGCCCACTCCAGTATTCTTGCCTGGAGAATCCATCCCGTGGAGAGAGGAGTCTGGCGGGTTACAGTCCATGGCGTTGCAGAGTCAGACGTGACTGAGCAAGCTAAGCACTTGTGCTGCCAGTGGTAAAAGGCTATGAAACTTGGCAGAGATTGAGTAAATAGGCTTAACTAATTTAGGGATAATACGTGAAGTATTATCAACATTTGAAAATCCAGTACATGTAAAGGTCTAGGTAGGTGTTATTTGTTGTTTCTCTCTTATCTCTGAGGCTTTACAAAAATTGCTCCAACCCTGCCATCAGTGTTTCTGCGCATTCTTGGAGAAGCTTTCTTAGTCTTTGGAGATACAGAACTGAAAGTGAGCTGTATTTTTTTTTTAAGTTACATGGGTTGGTGGTTTTTTGTTTTTTTTTTGAAACAAAATGGAAGAGAAGTGCTCACTGAACATCTGGATAATTCAATTATATTGAATAAGTATATATCTTGAACTGTTTTCACAAAATCTAAGCATATAGGCCATATGACTTTGATAATGCTCAGAATTCAGACTGTTTTGAAATGTGTTCTGAGCTAAAAAAACCTAAATGGTAACTCATTATATAGGAATAATTTTCAAATAAAATTGTTTCAATAAAAATTTCAAAAATTACTTAAGCGTTCAAGATTTCTATTTAGATATACTGTATGGAGTTGTGGTGGGTTTTTTTTTTATATAATATTTTTAATTGGAATCAGTTGACCAAATACAATAGTTTCTATATGAAAGGAATATAAAAAATTTATTTTAATTATTTGTTAGCAACCTTACTAGAATTGAAGTACCAGTATTACTGATCTTCACAATTCTGAACCAACCCTAGTTGCATGGCGGTTTATATGTACCATGGCAAATGCTTTTGTTTTTATATTTAAGAAAACAGCTACTGAGAGAGAAGAGGAATGATTACAAAGGTTTTCCAAAATATTTTCAAGTTACTGAAGTCAGTTGAAAGCTATATTTAAACATCTGAATATAGTTAGCATTTTTCTTTTTATGAAAGCCATTGTCTAATCAACATAAGAAATAAGATGGAGTGTTACTTATTTAAAGGAAAATAACTTTAAAAAACCTTAGTTAGACAAGAAAACATTGACCATCTTATACAAAGGATAGCAGTATTAGATTATAAGGGCCTTTTCCAATCTTTAATATTTACCAACAGGTTTGTGTACACCTGACCTCAGCCCTGACTGACACTCTGTGATTCCATGGACTGTAGCCTGCCAGACTCCTCTTTCTATGGAGTTTTCCAGGCAAGAATACTGGGGTGGGCTGCTCTTTCCTACTCCAGGGCATCTTCCCAACCCAGGGATCAAACTCATGTCTCTTCCATCTCCTGCATTGACAGGTGGATTCTTTACCACAGATGCTACCTGGAAAACCCTATCAACAGGCAGGTGAATATATTTTGTTTTTAATCAATAATTTATATTTTCTGAAGTTATGACCTATTAACATTAAAGTGAGGTTTGAGAGGATGGTTATTCCAACATACCTTAGAAATAAAATGACAAACATGAAGTTTAATTTTTGGTGCTAAGAAACAGCTTAGAATTTCAAGCTTAGATAGCTTTTACCCAGAGAGTATTTCTTTGATCCACTGGTTCTGTAAAGTCGTAGTTCTTTATGTTTTACTGATATCTTATCGTTGGATGTCTGCCTTCATGATTCCACAGAAAAGTGGGGGTTGGTTAAATACGAAAGTAGCTGCATTTTGACATCTTGAACTCCTATCGAAAAGTCCCTTAATGCTCTTCCTTCAGTTGCATATTCTCCATTGTAATGAGTTCTTTCTTTTGAAAACCAAGGAAGGGAACAGTTCGTGAGGTATAGAAGGCAGATAATCCTTTTACAGGTATTATCATGTCCAGAGGTTGATACATAGGGATAGGTTGTAGGGAGATGAGGCTAATAGGAAATGTAAAATTAAGACTAAAAAGAACATTAAAAATGCCACAAAAGGTAAAACAAGAACGTTGATGCTTTGAGATTTGGGGTGGGGGGTCGGGGGGAACTGGGGTTAGAAATGCTAATCCTGTGATAGGAGACCATACTCCAAATCACAGGAGGCAGCTGTGAGAGGGAGGGGCTGAAATGGCACCAAGGGGTAAGTAAGTATTCTTCTATCCTTTCCCTTACAAACTCAGATGCCACACAAACAATGGCCCTCTGCAGTTAAAATCTGGTGTATATTTAGGGTCAGCAGAGTTAAGTAGGCCTAGTCACAGGGGATTCAAGTACTCAACACCATCTTTTCAAATTTCTGAAGCATTTTAAATACTTTGCCTTGTGCTGCATCACTTCTGAAAATTCAGTGAAAGCAGAGATAAATCCTCGTATGTTCAAATTATTGTCTTCCCAGAGGACTTTCTTGATCCTCAACCAGTTGAAAATTTCCCTTTCCCAGCAACTGTCATTAAAAAAAAAAAAAGCTATTACAGCCTTTATATATAAATATGCCCTGTATGATACATTATTTTTCTTAAGTGCCATGTCTCCTTCACTAGACTGTAAGCCTTTGGAGGTCAGCAAGAAAGCATCTAAATCATTTTATCGGCCGCCACATTTAGTACAGTGCCTTAACATTTATTTGCTAATTTAATAAACATTAAAATGGAGATACTGTAGTTTGATGTTTCTGAGCCCTTTAGATGAATGCATTATTAACCGTTTACTATTTGTAGTTTGAGAATGTACCACTAGCATATGTGATAACTGTGGCTTTTATAAAAAGTTTATGCCTTTAATTGTCCAGTCTCTTCACAACTAATATTAGTCTGGATACTAATATTAGTATCACTGTCTAGTAGAAATAAAGCACAAGCCACATTTGCAATTTTCTACTCGGTATATTACAAAAGTAAGAAACAGGTTAATTTTTAGCCTATTATTTCCAAAATACCATTTAACATGTAATCAACTTTTGAAAGTTGAGATGGTTTATACTCTTGTTTTCATATTAAGCCTTCAAAACCTGATGTCTATTTTGCACTTACAGCACATCTCTTTAAACTAGCCACATTTCAAGTGTTCAATAGCAAGATAATGGATAGTGGCTACAGTACAGCACAGTGCAGGTCTAGAACTCTAGGGCAGGCAACAAACTTCTGGACTTGTTTCCAAGCTATCTCACAGCTTTGATTTTATGTCATTGTCATTTTAGGTTAAAATCCAAATAAAGCTAATTAGTTTGGCTTGTCATGTTAATAAATCCATAAAATGAACATTTTTGTATTAAGCATTGTAAATAATAGCCACTTTCTACCCAGTTTAATCTCTTAAGACTTCTGAGGAATGTAACCTTTAGAGTTGAGGATATTGGGTTTGAGATACACCAAGTTAAATGTGCTCAGTTGAAACTGCTAGTAGAAGGTGAAGCTGGTTCCCGAACCAGGATTGATTATGGCTATCCCATATCCTCACTAGAAGTTCATATCTTTTTTTTTTTTCTTTAGTATTTATTTTGCTGCTTCGGGGGTCGCAGCATGTAGGATCTTAGTTGTAGCATGTAGGATCTAGCCCCCTCCAGGGATCGGACCCTAGCCCCCTGCATTGGGAGTGCAGAGTCTTAGCCACTGGACCACCTAGGAAGTTCCCAGGAAGTTCGTATCTTTTAATAAAAAATTGGAAAAAAATCTCAAGATCTGTGTATGACTGCTGACCTGGATGAAGTGAAATAAAAGCTCTGTGTATGACTGCTGACCTGGATGAAGTGAAATAAACGTTGCTCATGGACTATACAGTCCATGGGATTCTCCAGGTCAGAATACTGAAGTGTGGGTACCGTTCCCTTCTCCAGGGATTGAACCCAGGTCTTCCATATTGGGGGTGGATTCTTCACCAGCTGAGCCACCAGGGAAGCAGACATAGATACTTATCTCATTAAGATTAAGTCTGATCCATAGGAATTTTTTTTCTTTTAGACTGGATTTTTAGAGTTTTCTTATAGCAGGAATTTGTTTTTACTTTTTCTGAGCATAAGAGCAATATGAAAATTTAAATTTGTCTATTGTCTAATTAGCTTATATTCTAATTGCTCCTGCAAAGAAAACCATAAGGGAAAGGAGTTGGATGTTGTTAAGATGTCTAATTTGAAAGAACAAAATATTTTATCATTAAAATGTAGTGGCTCTCAGTGAAAAATTGAACAGGAATTTCAGAATGAGCTTACAAATACGGAAGCAAATTTTTTAAACAGAAAAAAAGGGCAATACAACTTACTGAAAAGTGATGAAGTAACTTACCCAAGTATAAAGTACTCAAGTCCACAGTTGGCACTTGATTCATGTAGATTAATTCAACATAGACCTTTTATTTCTACTTCAGTTTAGCCCTAGAATGTTCATATAAATGAGGGGTTATGTGAATTTATGGTTGTGGTGGGGGAAGGATAGTTAGGGACTTTTGAAAGATCATGACACTGCTATCTTTAAAATGGATAACCAATAAGGACCTATTGTATAGCACATGGAACTCTGCTCAATGTTATGTGCCAGCCTGAAGGGGAAAGCGTTTCCAGGAGAATGGATACATGTGTATTATGGCTGAGTCCCTTACTTGTTCACTACCACAACATTGTTAATTAGTTAAAATTAGTTATACCCCAATACAAAATAAAAAGTGTAAAATTTGGTAATAAAAACGAGGGGTTATAGGTAGTTAAGTGACACCAAAAAAAGGCTGAAAATTTAATTCCGTACCTCAAAATATTTTTTAAAAAGCACTAGGCTTTCCAACGATGTTACAGAGCGATGACCCATGTATTCGGAATAACATGTGAACATATTGAGCTGTCTATACACCTTTTTATGTTTTAAAAAAATAATTTCTGAACATTCTGTCTCTGCACTTTGGAGGCTCACCCTCCGAAGAATGAAAAAAACGCAGCAGGAAAACCGGCTCTGGAGTTAGAATAGTTGCAAGCCTGGTTTCGCTAGCTGTCTAATTCTGAGCAAGTTCCTTTCTGCCTTAGTAATGTCAGTTATCTAGCCGTTAAATGGGAGAAACCAGAGTACCTGTATCAGGAGTTCAATGTGTGAAGGGTAAACTGCTTAGAGCACCGCCTAAAGAAATCTTTATTACGATACAATGTTCCTGCGTCTGTCAGAATAGCGGAGAAAAAGGAAATTAAAATTGAGAAATGTGATGACTTGGTAAAGCAAAATCCCCAAGAGACTCTATTGAGGGATTTAACCTGCCAAGTTGTATCACCCAAACACAGGTTTTGGTTAGGTCTGCGGGGCTGCTGTGCACTGAAGTCTACCTCGCCCGTGAGGACGTAAAAGATGCTTCCTCGCAAGCGTGGTGACGCGGTGGGTTTGACTCTTCCATGTTCCAGGGTTGTTTTACTCACCCGCGCGCGGCCCGTGCAAAATAAGGGCTGAGAGGTGTCCCCCCCTCCTCCCCTTGGGGCGTCGCGCAAAGCTTGGACCTGTCCCCACGCAGAGCGGAGACTACGGAGAGGAGGCGTACAGAGCGCTGCAGGGGCGCGTCCAAAGACTACAGTCCCCAGCGGCCCCGAGCTCCGGGAGTACCGCAGGCAGGGCCCGGGGGCTGCAGGGGGCTGCAGTTTCTCCTGTGCTCGGGCACATCCTTCTGTTTCTCCTCCGCAATACAGGCGGTTACTGGGTGCTGCAGCTTCCCCCCGATTTCTGCAAAGGGCCGGCCGCCGGGGAACGGAGCTCTCCACTGGAGGCCGGTGCGAGGGTCCAGACCGGAGAGGTAAGCAATGGGCCTTGCGCCGCCGGCTGACGTCGGACACATCTCGCGGCTGTCCCCTCGGGCCGACGGGGAGGCGTGGCCGCGCACGCGCGGCGGGGCTCGTGGGCGGAGCTTTGGGCGGCTGCAGCCGGCTGACCGTCCGCCGGTCGTCGGCGGTCTGGGTCCGCGATCCTGCCTCCGGAGGTGGAGACGCGGGCGCTAGATGGGGGTCGCCTAGACCTCGGCCTCCGTCTTTAGTACAGCTTCAGCGACGTCGACGAAGATGGCGCCCTGGGTGCGGACTATGGGGGAGAAGCTGAAGCAGCGTCTGCGGCTGGACGTGGGTCGCGAGATCTGTCGCCAGTACCCGCTGTTCTGCTTCCTGCTGCTCTGCCTTAGCGCCGCCTCCCTGCTCCTCAACAGGTAAGGCGGCGGCGCAGGGGCGGCCGGCCACTGCCCTCCTCCCCACCCCCCGCGAAGCTGGGGGCTCAGGCCGTGTTACATCGCTGCGCGGAGACCGGCGGGCTGCGCAGCTGCGGGACGTGGGGCGAGCTGCGGGGGCCTCTGGGAGGGCGGCCCGGGGGAGCCGGGCGGGGCGCCGGGCCCGGAAGTGCGGACGGGTGGGCTTGGGTGCCCTGGGTCCTAAGGCCTCGCTTCTCAACCACCCGGCCCCGAGTCTTCCCTTGTTTTCACCCATTTCTTAAAACCTGGGTTTCCGTCGTCTATGCTTTTCAGAGGAATAAAATCTTTCAGGGCGGTCCGGTCAGCTGACAGAGGAGAGTTGCGAGGTCCGGTCGCGGTCTGTTTTTGACTGACTCCCCTCGGTCCTCCCCGCCCCGGGCGCACACGCCCACCCTATATGTAGCGGTCCCAGCCTAGGCTTTCTCCCTCAAANTATTGTCTTGAAATTTTAACCTCTAAAAATCTCTCAAGATGTTACTTAGTATATAAAATTTTCTTTTAGTATTAATAAAATTATGAATTTTATCTGTGGAAAGATAAACGGATATAACCTTTGGACCACTGTAATGATTTGTGGGAAGAGTAGAGTAATATCCTTTATGTATTTCAAATTATTTATGATATCATCTTTATAGTATTGATTTAATATATTAGAGCATACGATTAGGATATACAGTTATATAGATTTGCTAATCGTAGGATTGAATATTTGAGTATTATAAGGAATATTTTTTAAGTTAATCCTAATAATAATGGTAATATCAATAGTATTAATAGGTAACTGTGAGTACTTTGGTCTAGTTATTGTGTTGAGTTTTCATTATTATTGAGGCAATTTATTCATGTGGTCACAAGTTTTGAATCTGAAGCTTAACTGTTAAGAATTTTATTCTGATTCCTCCTTTAACTAGTTATATGACTTTGGATAAGTAATCTAATTTTATTGGAGTCAGTCCCCTAATCTGAATAATGTGCATAATACTGGAGCCTACATTTTGTGATTACTTTGATGATTTAAGTGTTTCTGTTGTTGTGCTGTGTTTTGTTGCTGCACACAGGCTTTCTGTGGTTGTGGTGAGCAGGGGCTACTCTCTTGTTGCAGTGTGTGGACTTCTCATTGTGGTGGCTTCTTTTGTAGAAGAGCATAGGCTCTAGGCACGTCGGCTTCAGTAGTTGCAGCCCGCAGGCTCTAGAGCACACACTCAGTAGTTGTGGCACATGGGTTTAGTTGCCCTGTGGCATGTGGGGTCTCCCCGACCAGGGATCAGACCGGTGTCCCTGCATTTGTAGATGCATTCCCATCCACTATACCACCAGTTCAGTTCAGTCTCTCAGTTGTGTCTGACTCTTTGTGATCCTATGGACTGCAGCACGACAGGCTTCCCTGTCGATCACCAACTCGTGGAGCCTACCCAAACTCATGTCCATTGAGTTGGTGATGCTATCCAACCATCTCATCCTCTGTGGTCCCCTTCTCCTCCTTCCTTCAATCTTTCCCAGCATCAGGGTCTTTTCCAATGAGTCAGTTCTTCCCATCAGGTGGCCAAAGTATTGGAGTTTCAGCCTCAGCATCAGTCCTTCCTATGAATATTCAGGATTGATTTCCTTTAGAATGGACTTGTTGGATCTCTTTGCAGGCCAAGGGACTGTCTCAAGAGTCTTCTCTAGCACCATAGTTCAAAGGGATCAATTCTTCAGCGCTGAGCTTTCTTTATAGTCCAACTCTACATCCATATATGAGTACTGGAAAAACCATAGCTTTGACTGGACGGACCTTTGTCAACAAAGTAATGTCTCTGCTTTTTAATATGCGGTCTGGTTGGTCATAACTTTTTTTCCAAGGAGTAAGCGTCTTTTAATTTCATGGCTGCAGTCACTATCCGCTGTGATTTTGGAGCCCCCCAAAATAAAGTCTGTCACTGTTTCCCCATCTATTTCCCATGAAGTGATGGGACCAGATGCCATGATCTTAGTTTTCTGAATGTTGAGCTTTAAGGCAACTTTTTCACTCTCCTCTTTAACTTTCATCAAGAGGCTCTTTAGTTCTTATTTACTTTCTGCCATAACTGTGGTGTTCCACCAGGGAAGTCCTTAACTGGGTTTTAATACATGGAACATGCTTGGAATGGTGCTCAGCACAAAAACAGTCATTTTTGTCTTATATATCATTACAACATTGTGAAATAGGTACTGTTAACTAGCCTCAGTGATTTTTTTTTTGACATACAACTTACAAAAGAGTACATAACACATATTTAATTGTATAGTTCTGTGAATTATAAAATATAACTCCCCATGTAACCACCACTTACCAAGATATAAAACATTACCCTACTAGGCTCCATTGTCAGTAACATTCTTAGTTGTCATGTATCAGTTTTGTTGTTTTTTGAACTTTATATAAATGGAATCATATGGTCTTCTCTTATCTGGTTTCTTTTTCTCAACTCTCCTTTTGAGATTTATGCATATTATTGCATATATTGGTAGCTGTTCTTTTTGTTATGTTGTATTCCACTGAGACTATACCACACTTTGTCCATTCTGTTGAAAGGCATTTGCGTTGTTTATAATTTTTGGCTATTATGAATAATGCTGCTGTGAGTATTCTAATATATATTTCTTTTAATAGGCACATGTAGTTATTTCTGTTGGGTGTATATGCCCATAAATGAACATGCTTCGTTGTAGCATATACATTTGTTTAACTTAAGTAGATACTGCCATTTTTCCAGGGTTATTATACCAACTTATACTCTTGCCAAAAATGTTTTATAGTTTTGTCTAATACTGTTTATAGGTTTAATTTAGCCATTTTACTTAGTGTATAGTGGGAAGTCATTGTAGTTTCAATTTGTAGGGTCTTGGTTATAAGCCCCATTTTACAAATGAGCAGACTGAACCTAAGAGTTGTTCAGTAATTTTCTCATAGATAGTAAGTAGCAGAATGGGATTCTAATGTTGATCATTCTGATTTAGAAGCCCAAGCTTTTAAAAATTACATTAAAAAGACATTATTAAGAAAAACTTATTAGTAACTTTCTAAATAACATTGATTCATATAAACCGTAAGTGAAAGTCGCTCAGTTGTGTCTGACATTTTGCAATCCCATGGACTATACAGTCCATGGAATTCTCCAGGCCAGAATACTGGAGTGGGTAGCCTTTCCCTTCTCCAGGGGATCTTCCCAACCCAGGTCTCCCTCATTGCAGGCACATTCTTTACCAGCTGAGCCACAAGGGAAGCCCAAGAATACTGGAATGGATAGCCTATCCTTTCTCCAGGGGATCTTCCTGATCCAGGAATCAGACTGGGGTCTCCTCCATTGTAGGTGTATTCTTTACCAACTGAGCTATGAGGGAAGCCCTCAACTGTAAAGAAGTCAGGAAGTTGAAAGGTGTTCAGAATCACTCATAAATTTACCATTCAAAGATGACCACTGTTGTTAACATTCTAGTCACTTTGCAATTTACAATTTTATTTTATAAATTGTAGCCTTTTCTATATATGGAGCCACTTCTTAATGTATTTTATTATTATTTTCTTTGTTACTTTTTAAGTTACCACAATTGGCTTACATACACTTTAACAGTATTAAGATAGGCTCTTTTAAAGTACTTTAAAGAACTTGTTTAATTATTTTAACAACCCTGTGAGTTAGGTGTTATTATTATTACCCCCATTTTATAGAGGACCAAACAGTCAGAGAGATTAAGTAATTTGCGTTTTATCATATCCAGGATTAGAACCCAGACACTACAATGTTTTTGTTTCCAAACTTAATGGGTCTTTCACTCTGTGTTCCATTTCTTTTGTCTATTTTTCTCTTTCTACAACAGTACCGAATTGTTTTTAAAATGCCAGTATTGTAGTTTTGTAGTATGTTTTGGGCTCTTGGTCAGAACATCTACGTATGGTTTCACGTGTGACTTTTTTCCCCACATAGTGTTGGGAGACAAGGGTGAGTGTCATGAGGAAGAGATTCCACTGGAAGCTGTATCTTTTTTATGACCTAACCCTGAAATTTAGGCAGTTAGGTCGCTTCACTTCTGCCACATTCTTTTGATTAGGAGTGAGTTATTAAGGCCAGCCTCTATAGAAGGGGAAGGAAATTAGATTCCTGCTTTTGATGTGAACAGTGCAAAGAATTTGCACAGTTTTCTTTCATTTGTAAATTAATCTGGGTAGAATTGATGACAACTATATTTAATGGTTTCATCCATGAACATATCTTTCCGCATTCATTCAGATCCGCTCTTATGGTCTTTTAATAGATTTTTTTCTTTTTCTCATTTAAAAACTTTATTATAGAAAACTTCAATCACATACAAAATAAAAATAGAGTAGTACAATGAAACCTGTAAATACCTATCGCCTGGCTTCAAAAATGATCAGTTCAAAGCCAAGTACCACTCCTGTCCCTAATTATTTTGAAGGAAATGCCATGAGAAATGTTTTATCTATAAACATTAAACATTTCAGTGCATACGTGCTCAGTGGTTTCAGTCATGTCCAGCTCTCTGCTACCCTATGCACTAGAGACCTCCAGGCTCCTTTTTGTCCATGGGATTCTCCAGGCAAGAATACTGAATTCGGTTGCCATGCCCTTCTCTAGGGATTCTTCCAGATCCCTGGATCAGGCCTGCGACTCCTGTGTCTCCTGCGTTGCAGGCAGGTTCTTTACCCAGTGAACCACCTGGGAAGCCCAAGCATTTCAGTGTGAGTGTTAGTCCTCAGTTGTGTCCGACTCTTTGCGACCCAGTGGACTGTAACCTGCCAGGCTCCTCTGTCCATGGAATTCTCCAGTCAAGCACATTTGAGTGGGTTGCCATTTTCTCCTCCAGGGGATCTTCCTGACCCAGGGATCAAACCCAGGTCTCCTGCATTGCAGGCAGATTCTTTACTGTCTGAGCCACCAGGGAAGCCCCAAAAGCTTCTTATTTAATGCGTGTGTTACTCACTCAGTCAGTAGGTATCAAACATTTCAGTAGATGTCTTTAACTGATAAGAGCTTTTTTTCCCCTTGGCTGTGCCATGCAGCTTTCAGGATCTTAGTTTTCAGGCCAGGGATTGAACCCGGACCCCTGCATGCCCCATAATCCTAACCACTAGGCCACCAGTGACGTCCCAAGAGCTTTTGTTTTTTTTAATGTGGACCATTTTTAAAGTCTTTATTTAATTTGTTACATTATTGCTTTTATTTGATCTTTTGACTTTTTGGCCAGGAGGCATGTGGGATCTCAGTTCCCTGACCAGGGATTAATCCCACACCCACTGTGCTGGAAGGCAAGGGAAGCCCCCACAATAATCATCTCACAATAAAAAAGCTGTTAGCATCCTTAAAATATTTACTCATTGTTCAAATTTCCCTGAATCTGTTAGAACTTTATCCTCCAATATTTTATGATGAAAAGTTTTAAATATACAGCAGTGTTGAAATTTATAGTAAATGATCAATTATCAGTAAAATTTTACTGTATTTTTATATGCTTTATTATGAGCCTGTCTATCCATTATACCAACCATAATGAGTCTTATTTATAAACAGCCTTTTAGATTTATTCAAATAATACCCAAGTATGATCTTTTAGTCTGAAAATTTCTTCCCTTTTTTTAACCTTGTAATTTATTTGTTGGGGAAACTGGCCATTTGTTCTGTAGAGTTTTTCACAATTTGGCCTCTGCTGATTGCTTCCCTGCAGTGTTTTTGAATCTCCCTCTAGCTTCCCTGTAATTAGGTTAAAAGGCATCATTGTTTTTTTTTCTCCTTTAGTTCATGATGATTAAAAGATATTGAACTATTTAGAAAAATATGCCTTTCTTATGGTGTGTTATTCTTTATTTTATGATATACTGCTAGTTTTAGTTAACTAGTATTTTACTATTTCATTTCTATATTCATGAATAAAATAGACCTAAGAATTTCCTTATATTATCTTTATCAGGTTGGGGGATTAAAATTATATTAGTCCTTTTAAATTGGCAGCTTTTCCTCATTTTTTTCCTCCCTGAAAGCAGTCTGTATAAAGTAAGGATTATCTATTTTATGAAAGTTTGGTGAAATCATTTGGGCCAGGGGCCTTTTTTTTTTTTTAAGCCAGGTCTCTGATTATATTTTAATTCCTCTAATAAACAGTTGGTCTATTCAGGTTATCTAGTTCTTAACTTCCTAATTCTTAGCATTTTTTTTTCTAAAAATTTGTCATTATCCAATTTATGACTATATAGTTGTTTATAGTCTTACTTTTCATTTCAGTTATAGCTGTGATTGCTTCTTTTTACCATTCTGTGTTGTGTCAACTACAAGTTGGCTCTTGCTATGGGCACTTGCCATCTATCTCTACAAGGATTAAATCATGTGCTGCTTCAGCTGCTGATGTTCAGCACCCCCTGAAAGAAGTTCAGGGTGGAAAGCAGAAATGAGGCACTCTGCTGGGGATGGTGCAGTGGGACTGGCAGCAGAGAGAGGTCTTCAGATAGATGTTTTCAGGAGCTGATTTTTTTAGCCTGCTTCTTGTATCTCCTGATACCTAGAAAAAGACTAAAAGTCTTCATGGTGACGACTGTTTCTCGTGACTCGAGGAAGGTTCATGAGACTAGCAGAAACCTTTTGGAAGAATATGTGCTTGATTGCATGTATTCCCCCTTCACCAAAATCTCATACATACTGAGCATCCCCTTTCCTTCTTTGGAGTAGTTTCTTAGAGCTGTCTCAAAGTGCTGTCTCCCACGCTGCAGTCCTCATTTTGCCCCAGATAACATTTACAACTCTCTTGTGCATTTTTAAAAAGTCAACAGATTTATATTTGTATCCTCTCTTTTTCTTTTCTCCCCTGATCTGTTTTGCTAAAACTTTGTCTTTTTTAAGTTTTGCTTTTGAGAATTTCCAAGCATACACAGAAAAAAGAGAGTACAAAGAACCTCTAAGCACTCATCACTCAGCTTCAACAACCATTAGTATTTTAAAAAAATCTGACCTTCCTCCTTTTAAAATAATTATTCTGCACAAAACCATAACCTTACAAAATTAACAGTAATTTTTAAATGTCTTGTAATAATCAGCTCATACTCAAATTTTTTTAATTATATAAAATTTATGATGCATTTGTTCTAATCAGAATTGCAACGGGGTCTACTCATTTTATGTAGTTGCTGCATCTTTGAAGCTTTTGTAAGTATAATCTAGAACAAGAGTTGCCCAACTTGCTGTAAAGTGTCAGTAAATATTTTAGGCTTTACGGGCTATATCAGGTCTCTGTCCCATATTCTTTTTTAAATGTAAAAATCTTAGCTTTGAGGGCTATACCATGAGCCTTTGTCAACCCTAATCTAGAACATTCCTCCTCACCCGCTCTTTTTTTTCCCTTTGCCATTGACTTGTTGAAGCAAATGGATTATTTGTTCACACTTTGGATTTTGCTGATAGTCATCTGTACCTCTGTATTTCTTGTAGACAAGGAGTTAGAGTTATAAACTCTGTTAGATTTACATTTTTTTAGGGGGGTGCAGATGTACTTCTGGAGAAGGCAATGGCACCCAACTCCAGTACCCTTGCCTGGAAAATCCCATGGATGGAGGAGCCTGGTGGGCTGCAGTCCATGGGGTCGCTAAGAGCCAGACATGACTGAGCGACTTCACTTTCACTTTTCACTTTCATGCATTGGAGAAGGAAATGGCAACCCACTCCACTCCAGTGTTCTTGCCTGGAGAATCCCAGGAACGGGGGAGCCTGGTGGGCTGCCGTCTATGGGGTCGCACAGAGTTGGACACGACTGAAGCGACTTAGCAGCAGCAGCAGGTGTACTTCAGTGATGATGTGTATATTCTAATACATCACATCAAAAGATAACTCCACATTGGGTCGAGTTGCCTCACTTTTTGTAGATTGAGGTGGTGACAGCTGCCCAACACATTTTCTCTTTGGTTTCACCATTTATTTCCTCCCTGAATCATTATAGGATGCAACATGATGATTTGTTATTGTTTCATTCCTTCTGTATTTTTTAATTTAAATTCTCGTGTGTGTGTGTGTTTGTAGAATTGTTTTAATTTATCCTCTGTTAAGGTCTGTTTAGTTACAACGAAGTATAGCTCAAGCTGGAAAAGTAGAATAAATGCTTATACCTTTTTCTCTTAATTATTAGTTTTTAGAGTAATTACTGGTGGCCTAATAACCTCAAGTAGTATCCAGCTAGAGGTTTAAATTATTTTATTAATTTTTCCAAAGAACCAGTTTATAATGTCTTTTGTCATTGTTGTCTACTTGATTGATTTCTGTTCTTTAGTGTGTCCTTCCTTTTTATGTGTTTGGATTTGTATTTCCTCCCCCAACCTTCTGAATGCTTAGCTTGTTGGTTTTCAGTATTTGTCTCTGATTAATGCAGGATAACCTCAACAGTATAGATAATTTGGGTCAGGTAATTCTTTGTTGTGGGGGGCTGTTCTGTACATTGTAAGATATTTAGCAGAGCCTTGGCCTCAAGTCACTTGATTTGAATACCATACCATAAAAAATACTTCTCTTTTATCTCCCCACAGTTGTGACAGTGAAAAATATCTCCATATATTGCCAAATTTCCCTGGCAGTGGGTGAGATCACCCTTGGTTGAGAACAGCAGGATTAATGTATTTAATGCTAAAGATTTCCTCCTTAAATAATGCCTTTCAGTTATTGCTTGCCTTATAGTGATGTGCATATTGCATGCAGTGTTTATTGTCATTCAGTCTAAGCATAGGTCTGTAATTCCTAATCCATAATTCAGAAATCAAAAAGTTCTGAAGAAATAACTTGTCTTCTAGATTTGATATACCAGTTACATTTGATAAAACCTGGATCTGAACAGACATGAGACTTGTTTATAGTATTTATTTCTGACTTATTTATGGTTTATACATTTGTCTGTAGAAATATTAATATCTGATTATGGAGTACTATATCAGACCTCATATTATTTATGTTATTATAACATGTATTATGCTATATGATTTATGTTATTTATGAAATATGTACTATATAAGTGTTGAAGGATTCTAAAAATTGTGAATTCGGAGTCATATCTTTCTGGCTTAGAATGATTTTCAGTAAGTGGCTGTGGACATGGATTTCATAATTTCTTCTGTGAATACCTCTATAACCCATTGAGTTAGTTTCCAGACTTAAGGTTTTTTAAAAGCTTGATGTCAAGTGTGCTATTTCTTGGTTGGAGTGAAGCTTTGTATAAAACTTTGTATAAAGGAATGGGAAGCAAAGAGCAGAAAAGTGAGTTGGGGCCGGGTTGACAGGGACCATAGAGGTTTAGAGGGTTTGTGTTTCCTTCTGCAGGCAGGTTAATCCGTAGCAGTTCCTTGAGTTAACAGTAACCATGTTTATGTGAGACCTTTTAGTGATAGGTTTGTAGTGGATGTTTGTCAAGTGCAGAATTGCCCTGGGGGCTAGAGACCAGTTTCATGTGGTTGAGTGGTGCAACCTTTGTCTCACAGCATTTGCACTTACTGTTCACTGTCTGTAATATGTGAGCACCTTTAATCATCATCTTCACCTTTTCTTACTACTTGGTGCTTTATTCTTCAATTCTGAAATCCCCAATCTTCACAATACCTTCTGTAGCTGGTTCTATTTCATGGTGCATTTGGGCAGTTGTCCCCAGTCAGAGAACTGGGCTGGATGTGGCACTCACTTGTGTGCTTCCCTGCTCTGTTCTAAAAATTTTAATTGCAGGATAATTGCTTTACAATGTTGTATTGGTTTCTGCCATACAATAACAGAATCAGCCGCAAGTATGCATACGTCCCTTCCCTCTTGAACCTCCCTCCTACCTACCCCTCTGTCTGGGTTGTCGCAGAGTACTGTGCTTGAGCTCCCTGTGTTACACAGCAGCTTTCAACCTAGCTGTCTGCTTTACATATCGTGATGTACATGTTTCAGCACTGCTTTCTCAGTTTGCCCCACCCTCTCCTTCTCCCGCCGTGTCCACAAGTCTGTCCTCTGTGTCTGCGTCTCTGTTCCTGCCCTGCAGATAGCTTCATTAGTACCATCTTTCTGGATTCCATATATATGTGTTGATATACAATATTTATCTTTCTCTAACTTGACTCTGTATAACAGGCTTTAGGTTCATCCACTTCCCTTCTTCTCAAGATTCTGTTCCTGTATTACTTGTTATCCAGTGCCTAAAAACAGTTACTGTGTGTGGTTTGTCCAATTTTCCAGTTGTTTATGGTGGGAAGATAAGTCTGGTACCAGTTATTCTGTTGAGGAAGTAGAAATCTCTCACTCCTTTGGAACTTCTGCCACCTGTCTTTTCTTACTGATATCAGTCTCTTACACGATAAGCTTCTAGTTTATAGACTCTTTCCATTTTAAATCTTGTGATTCTGGGTAACTTTAGTGTTTGTGCAAGTAACCCATCAAATACTGTAGTTTATATTGAGGTGACTCTTCCATAGTCTCCCACTCGGATCACCTTTTGGTGGCCTGTGTTACCACCAGAGACTGTTCTTCCTGTGAACTCTTAAAAATTAAGCCTCCCACTTGCTGACCTGTGGCTACGTCTCTTATTCCATCAGTCACACCTGCTTTTCTCTGCTTTCTTCCTATCCATTGTCCCTCTTCTGTCCCTTTACTTTACTGTGTGGTTTAGAGTCAGTCTAGCTTAGATTCCATGGCTCATCACTTTGGCCAGCATCCGTGACTCTCTTTGCTTGCATGTCACTCACTGAACAAAATCCAAACCTTGGATCAGTGATGCTGGTTTGTTTTATTAAGTGTTTATATCCTGGTTACTGAATGCTGCTAGAGAAGATCGCACACCTGTAAACTTAACTGTTCAGCTTTAGTACTGCCCAGCAGTTCCTGAGGATACCTTTCTCTTTACTTCTCTCCAGCTGCTGCTTCAGAACTTGCCTAGTCTTCTAGAACTCTGTTCATGCCACCTTTGCCTTTTCCTCTCAAGCAGTACCTGTTTCACTTAAAGGCCATCATATGGCTTTGAATTCTTTTTATCTAATCTATAGATTTAACTCCATTCTCATCAACCCTTTCTTTTTCTCTAGTATTGAAAAGGAGATATCACTTGCTTTTATAATTATTTTTTTCTGTTTTGGCTCTGAATCCCAACTACTCCTATATTCTCTAGGGGAAAATAATTCTGTGTTATCTTCTCTCTCCTACCCCATTTTCTTTTTTGTCTTTCTCTCCTATTAATGTTTAAATGTGATCAGATTTTACTACACACCTTTCCTAATTGTCTGTCTCCAGCTGACACCTCAGCTCTTTTATTTATTTATTGTTCTTCTTTCCTTTGAAAAGAGAATTATCCACATTTCCTGATTCCACTTCCCCACCAGTCTTCAATCCATTACATCCTACTAAAATTGATCTGCCTAGTTCATCAGTATCTCTCTTGTTGCTGAAACCAGTGGACACTTCTCAGTCTCTTTTACTTTGTTTTACAAATATTTGATCATGTTTAGCTACTTCATTCTTGTTGAAATGTTTTCTTCATTTATTCTTCTTTTTTAAAATATTGACAGCCTTTATGGTTTGACCCCTGTGTTTCTTCTCAGCTCTCCTAATCCCTAGATTCCTTTATAGATTTCTCTGCTTCTGCTTATTTCTTAAATATGTTGTGTTCTCTTCATTTTTCAGTTTGCAACTTGTCTCTGGTCGTGACATTCATTCCTATGACTTCAGTGATCTTTATGCTGGTAATTCCCAAGACTTTATCCTTGGCCCATATTCTCTGCAGAGATTTAAACTACCCAAAACCTGGCTGGTTATGGAACATTTCTGTTTGGTGTATCTTGAAAGTGAAGGTGAAAGTCACTCAGTCATGTCCAACTCATTTCTACTTGGTGCATCTTGAGAAACCTGAAAGTCAGCATGTCCAAAAGGAACTGATTTTTTTATTTCTCTCTTCTCCTTATACCTAATTAACTACTTAGTCCTCTTTTTTACTTTGTTTTTTGAGGGGAATTCCCTGGTGGTCCAGTGACTAGGACTTTGAGCTCTCGTTGTGGAGGCCCTGGATTTGATCCCTGGTTCTCCCTGGTTGGAGAACTAAAATCCCTGAAGCTGTGCAGAGAGGCCAAAAAAAAAAAAAGAGGTGTTTTTTGGTCAGACCATTTGGCTTGCAGGATCTTAATTCCCCGACCAGGAATCAAACCCCTGCTCCCTGTAGTGAAACTGTGGAGTCCTAACCACTGGACCACCAGGGAATTCCCCTACTTAGTCCTCTTAATTCTTCCTCCTAGGTGTCTCAAAACAGTCAGCTTCTTTCTATCTCTAAGTCTTTACAGGCCATCTGTAGATTCTCCTAGATTAACTGCTTTAGCAGCTTTCTAATTAGCTTGCTTGTTTCCAGTTTAGACCATGCTCCATATTGCTGCTAGAGTGGTTTTCTGATTATACAATCTGATGATACTGCTTTCCTTCTTAAAAATTCTTAAAATCTTCTTAAGCTCTTCATTATCTCCTGGGTATTACTCAGGACTCTTGACGGTAGATGAAAGAAACTCATCTCACTCTAGGTTTGGCAGAGAGGGGAATCATTGGATGCTTATGTAAGTGCAGAAAGAACTGGCAAGTAGCCGGGCCTCAGAAACTTTGAAATACTTTTTGCATCTCGCTGATTGTCCCCCTTCTCTCTGTGGCTTGGCTTCATTCTCTTACTATGTAGTGATTTGTGAACTGAAGAGCTGGCACCAAAGTTTGAACTCTGTGTCCTTACTCACAGTTAGAGTTGTTGAGGGGCTGCATTGTTGAGGGGCTGGTGCTTCGCAAAATCATGGTAACTGAAAACTGCAATGTGAGGACAGACTGTATTGCTACACTGTAACGCGACTTCTTATATGACAATAGGTGGTATGGCTATGGCTTAGTTTTTTAGGTTCCTCTCAAGGCCACGTCTTCCTTGGAGCCATGCACAGATCTTAGCTCACGTTGTTCTCTCAAGTTTGAATTCCCCTCATTCTCCTCTACCCTGTTCCCTTCTGTCGCTTTTCTCCGGTTCATTTGTTAAGTTTTCCCAGAGACACAACTTTCTCTGCAAAAGGCTTTACTGTTTTGGGTTGTGTATTCTGCCCTGGGTGCTCTCATATCATGCGTACTTTCTCTGTTATAGTATGGCACACATCATCACACTGTGTTGTGTTAATTTCCTTACCTGCTACACCTGCGGGATAGTGTTTCCTATGCAAATAGACACAGTGCTGTTCCTTACTATATCCCCAGAACCTAGTACTGTGTAGCACTAAATGGGTACTCAGTACAATTTTTGTTTTGATTTAATGCAAAATAATCAGAATTTTGGTGGGGTATGAATACTACACTGTCATTAGAAGATGTTCTGGAAAAATGTAGTATTGGCTAGTTAAACATGACAACCTAGGTGCCAAGTTATGAAATATTGGGGATTTATACTTTTTTATACTTTAAATGAATATACTTTTGATAGCAAACATTCTAATATTCTTATAGTTAATAAGTATATTACAGAAAACATGACTGGAGGAATTGCATCAGCCTGATACTGTAGATGCTTAATTAAATACTCATTAAATCAATGAAGGCACAGATTAGTTTTATATGTGTTTTTGGTTCTAATAATTGTCTTCATTTATTTCTAAGGTATCTTCATGTTTTAATGATCTTCTGGTCGTTTGTTGCTGGAGTTGTCACATTTTACTGCTCATTGGGACCTGATTCTCTGTTGCCAAATATATTCTTCATGATAAAATACAAACCTAAGGTAAAATATATGTGTTCTTATTTTTAAGAGAGTCAGTATATATGGTTCTGTGCTGTTCGATATTCTTCTTGAAAGCATGTTAAAGCAGTGATTTCTAAAAAAATCTATGCTATAATTTAATAATGGAAGACATCAGAACATTTTCAAAGTGAAATTTGCATATGTATATATTTTTAAAGTGTACAGTTCCCCTAGGAGGAGCTAGAAAGAGAAAATTCAAAATTCTCAGAAAATTGGGTCCACAATTTTAGTGTCCTCTAACTTCACATTAACTACAAGGACAGTAAATTAGAGGTTCCTAAAGTTGCTTGTACAGTAGAATCACCTAAGGAATCTTTTAAAAGAATACAGGTTCCTGGGCTCTACCTCTGGAATTTGATTGAATAGTTCTGGGCCAGGACCTTATAATTAGTACTTGTTGAAAGCTTTCCAGGTGATTGAGGCACAGATGCAACTCGGGAACTCATTGTTCCACGGATGTCTGTCTGCTTCATAGAAACAAATAATCAGGCAGTTTGCTTAACCAAAAGAGTTTGTTTTGTATATCTGAACTTCGAGGAAGGCGGTATGGTATTGAGTCTGTCTCTGGTAGGTAAAGTACCAAGAGTGTAGATCAGGGTTGAGCGGGATATCTTGAAGTCTTCCTTGATAATTCTTCAAGTAGCTACAGTCCCTCATCTTAGATTGGTTGATATTTCTACTCAGAGGAAACACAGCTGTAATTGGTGCCCCGTGTTTGGTCAGGAAACTTATAGCATATGTTCTCCTTCATTGATTAAAGGTTTTGGAGAAATAGAAAATAGTTTTTTCTTATACTTTTGCAGCAGAGTATCATTTTCAAATATAGATTGTATTTTTTTTTAAGTAAGTGAGCATAGCAATTGACTTTAATTTTAAGATTGGGAATTTGGCTTAGTTATTATAAAACATTTCATTTAGTATTTTTCTCCTGGCAGTTTGGTATAGCAAGATTTATTTATTGTAAACAATAGTTTCAGTTTTAAAGCAGATAGTAATAAAAAAAAATCATGTCTTCTGAATTCATACACTGATTAACCATTTTTAGAAAAGTTGATTCTCTTTTGATGTGTAACGTAAAGACAAATCTCCCCCCTTCCCTTTTTTAGCAATTAGGACTTCAGGAATTGTTTCCTCAAGGTCGTAGCTGTGCTGTTTGTGGTAAGGTGAAATGTAAGCGACACAGGTAAGTTAAACACTTTTAATTTGCTGATCCTTTCCGTTAAGTTGTGGGTTTCAAGCAATTTAACTTTATGATTTTCTTTAGGCCTTCCTTGCTACTTGAGAACTACCAGCCATGGCTAGACCTGAAAATTTCTTCTAAGGTTGATGCATCTCTCTCAGAGGTAACTGATTTAATTAATATTGCCATGTATACCCAAGCAAAAAATGTTACTTATGGGAAATGGAATCGTGGAGCATTTTAATAAATGCCACCTAATTGATTCTTGGTTAGATAGTTGATTGTTACACAACTTGAATTGTAAGCCATAAGTGTGTTTTGATTCCATATCTAATAAAAATGAACATTTTGGCCAAAGAAGATAGTTTTACCTAGTTACTGTTTATCTCTTTAAGAAATAGTCATTTTTTATAATATGGCAGTAGAAATAACCAGAATAGAGCAGAGAACAGGATACATTTCACTGTTTCTGCATAATATAGGAATAGGAAGTGTGATCTCTTATCTTTGTGGCAGTCACATTTTATATGTATCTTTTTGGTAACATACCATGTTTTAGTTATTTCTTTGAGAGACTTTTTTTCTTCATCCATCTGAGAAAGCTGTCAAATTCTTGAAGGCAGGGAATAGATCTCACTTGTCCCCAGCACCAAGTGCAGGGGCCAGGTGTATTGCTGGTATCTGATAGATATGTACTGAATTAAACTAAATGATGATTAGTTGAAGAGTAGCATTAAACATCTGAATCCTGCCTAATTGTTACTTTTACCACTTTGAATCCTTCCCTGGCTAAAAAGTATGCTGCATAAATGCTAAATTATTGGCATTTTCCTTTTTCCATTTCTTCTCTAAGCTCTTTTTCATCCTCCAGATTCCTGGATTGAAGACTGTGCTTTCCAATATGGTAGCAACTAGCTACATGTGGCTGTTAATAAATACTTGAAATATATTAGTCCTAACTGAGATGTGCTATATATGTAAAATATGTACTGGGTTTTAAGAACTTCTTAAGGAAAAAGAAATGTAAAATATCCTATTGTATATTTTACATTGATTATATGTTAAAATGATCATACTTTGGGTATATTGGGTTAAATAAGAGAGATAATAAAATTAACTTCACCTGTTTTTATTTTTCTTTAAATGTAGTTACTAGAAAATTTGAAATTATATATGTGGCTGACATATTTCTATTTGAGAGTGCTGATTTGAGGTCCTTTGAAGACAAGACTTTTAGGGGAATAGTAATTGTAGCAGTTTGACACTTTATTTCTTTGTAAAAACTTTGACACTTTATTTCTTATGTAATTTTTTGACCTAGTGCCTGGAACATATTGGTGTTGAGTAAATATTAGCTCTAACATTTAAAAACCATTTTCTGAGGTCTTGTTATAGGCAGGAACTAGACTACGTCCTAGGAATAAAAAGAACTAAACTATGCTTCTTTTCTTCTGGGAGTTTTGGTCTAGGAGAGGACGTAGGCATATAAACAGACATGCCCAGTGTAATGTAATGCAGTCAGTTATGGAAGAAACATACAAGGTATGTCAGTACAGAGGAAGAAGTGCGTAACTGTAGAGAGGGGCAGTCAGAAAGCATAACTAGATGTTTGCAAGCCTGATAGTAAAAGGGAAAGGGTGTTCCAGGGTGTGGAAAGAGTTTTTGGAAGGAAAGAGAGGCTTTGAAACAGGGTGGACAGTTCTGTAAGCTGAAGGGTGAAATGTGAAGGAGAATGTGGGCAACGAAGAGACCATACTCTAGTAGCTAGTGTTTATCAGTCACTTACTATATGGCTTTCCCTGGTGGTTCAGCGGTAAAGAATCTGCCAGCAGTGCAGGAGACCCAGGTTCAATTCCTGGGTGGGGAAGATCCCCTGGAGGAGGAAATGGCAACCTACTCCAGTATTCTTGCCTAAAGAATTCCATGGACAGGGGACCCTGGCAGGCTACAGTCCATGGAGTTCCAAAGAGTCTGACACAACTGAGCGATTAACACTTTCAATACTTACTATATAGTAGATATCGTGCTAATCACTGTACTTGTATTATTCATGTGACCTATGAAGTAGGTGCTATTTTTGATGGTTTTACCAAACCTAAGGTTTAGAACATTTTAATAATTTTCTCAAGTATAGCTGGCTGGTAGAAGAACTCAATCAAAAATGCAGGACTGCTTTAGTGCATAACCAGTTTTTATATGGCCCTTGAAAGGCAATGCCAAAGAATGCTCAAACTACCGCACAATTGCACTCATCTCACACGCTAGTAAAGTAATGCTCAAAATTCTCCAAGCCAGGCTTCAGCAATATGTGAACCGTGAACTCCCTGATGTTCAATCTGGTTTTAGAAAAGACAGAGGAACCAAAGATCAAATTGCCAACATCCGCTGAATCATGGAAAAAGCAAGAGAGTTCCAGAAAAACATCTATTTCTGCTTTAATGGCTATGCCAAAGCCTTTGACTATGTGGATCACAATAAACTGTGGAAAATTCTGAAAGAGAGGGGAATACCAGACCACCTAACCTGGCTCTTAAGAAATTTGTATGCAGGTCAGGAAGCAATAGTTAGAACTGGACATGGAACAACAGACTGGTTCCAAATAGGAAAAGGAGTACGTCAAGGCTGTATATTGTCACCCTGCTTATTTAACTTCTATGCAGAGTACATCATGAGAAACGCTGGACTGAAAGAAACACAAGCCGGAATCAAGATTGCCGGGAGAAATATCAATAACCTCAGATATGCAGATGACACCACCCTTATGGCAGAAAGTGAAGAGGAGCTAAAAAGCCTCTTGATGAAAGTGAAAGAGGAGNTTTGAACTGTGGTGTTGGAGAAGACTCTTGAGAGTCCCTTGGACTGCAAGGAGATCCATCCAGTCCATTCTGAAGGAGATCAACCCTGGGATTTCTTTGGATGGAATGATGGTGAAGCTGAAGCTCCAGTACTTTGACCACCTCATGCGAAGAGTTGACTCATTGGAAAAGACTCTGATGCTGGGAGGGATTGGGGGCAGAAGGAGAAGGGGACGACCCGGGATGAGATGGCTGGATGGCATCACTGACTCGATAGACGTGAGTCTGAGTGAACTCCAGGAGATGGTGATGGACAGGGAGGCCTGGCATGCTGCGATTCATGGGGTCGCGAAGAGTTGGACACGACTGAGCAACTGAACTGAACTGGAAATCAGATCATGAAGAGACTTAAAAGGCCATGCTGAAGATGTTTCATTGATCGTAGATGTCAGTGGTTTTCAAATTGTGTAACTAGTTTTTAGATGTGACTCACAGGATGTTTAGTTCAGTTCAGTTGCTTAGTCGTGTCTGACTCTTTGTGATCCCGTGGACTGCAGCATGCCAGGCTTCCCTGTCCATCACCAACTCTCCGAGCTTGCTCAAACCCATGTCCGTTGAGTCAGTGATGCCATCAAACGTCTCATCCTCTGTCATCCCCTTTTCTTCCTGCCCAGCATCAGGGTCTTTTCCAATGAGTCAGTTTTTCACATCAAGTGGCCAAAGTAATTGAGTTTCCGGTTCAGCATGAGTCCTTCCAGTGAATGTTCAGGACTGATTTCCTTTAGGATGGACTAGTTGGATCTCCTTGCAGTCCAAGAGACTCTCAAGAATTTTCACCAACACCACAGTTCAAAAGCATCAATTCTCTACAGGATGTAGTGGGATGTGAAAAGGAAGTAGAAGTCACAGCTGCTGGCATGCAGCTTTCTCTTGCTTTTTCAGAATCAGTGCAGCTCCATCTTTCTTACTTTGATGTGTGGTTTGTTATATTGATGGTTTCATGTAGGTGAGTGATGTGGTCAAATACATATTTTAGATCACTTTGGCAGTTTTATGGAGGATGGAAGGGAGCTAACTTGGAAGGAGGGAGACTGATTTAGAGGCTATGTATAGCGGTGAGAAGAGGTAGAAAAGAGCTGCCTAGGATGTAAAATCAGTAGGACTTCTGGTTGGATTATTTGGGGAATAATGTAAGATGAAATGTTTAATGGTAAGCTTTATAGTCTCCTCTCTGTGTCCTAACTCTGTCTCTGTGTATCTTATTTTTCCAGCTGATATCACTGATGCTTAGTTTTTGTAATAAAAAAAATCCAAATCTTGTTGCCTGAATATGTAGAGTCCACAGTCTTCATTACTGGGCCAGAGAAGGTATATAGTCAGATTAGATATGTGGTTTCATTACCTCCCTAGTGTTTTTTAAAATTAATGCCCACTGCTGCAAGTCCTTTAAAAATTATACTGTTACACCCAGGGTCAAGAAATGGAGGGTTTAACACCAAGGATTTCTTTTGTTTTGTTTTGTAGCTTTTTTAGATATAACTTAAAGTTTTCACAAAGCTGAGCATATTCATATACCAGCACTCAGATCAAGAAACAAAAACATCTTAGCACCCAGAAGTCCTGCTCATGCTCCCTTCTAGCCTCTGTCCTCCCTTGAAAGATAATCACTGACTCCTTAGTTCCCCAGCCAGAGATCAAGCTTGTGCCTCTTGCATTGGGTGCATGGAGTCTTAACCACTGGACCACCAGAACCAGGGAAGTCCCCTAAGTCTTATATATTGTTTTTTCATTTTATCCTGGGAATACTGACTTACAGAGGGCATTAGGAATGCAAAAGACCAGCCTATTATTTTCCTTCTTTCCATAGCATTTTTTTGGTTCATTGAATCTTCAGGGTCAGGAACAATTTAAATTTTTTTAAAATTATGGACGTATTTTAAAGTGTGTGTGTCATTCTGATAGTAATTTTTCTTTTTAATGGAGTTTTATTGTTTTATTGTTTTCAGAGTGTTTTCCCATATGTCATCATCACAGCCATGTGAAGTTGACGTAGACATTTGTCATGCAAAAGAATGATACTAGGTGTCAATATTTGGGATACTAAGCTTAGTTTTTGTTATATATTTTTTAGTATGCGAGTTTATTTTCCCAGAATTAATTGATTTTTCTTAACAAATAATTTTTATGCAGGTTCTTGAATTAGTGCTGGAAAACTTTGTCTACCCCTGGTACAGGTAAGTTCTTTCTATAAGACCTTTTTTCTGTAGTATAGTGAATCCCATTAAGTGTGCTAATGATACATTTTTAGTATAGCTGGTGATTTCTCAGTGTTGGCACTATTGATATTTTTGGCCACATAACTCTTTGTTAGGGGGACCTATACTGTGCATCATAGGGTATTTGATGTACCTCTGACTTTTTCCCAGTGAATGCTGGTGGCACTCCTTGTTCTCCTTGGTTGTGATCACCAAAAATGTTTTCAGAGATTGCCAAATTCACAGTGGTCTCTTAAGAACCATTGATGTAGGTAATCAATTAACAATTTAGTGATAGCAAAGAGGAAAAAACCCTAGGCTACTTTTTGAAAAAACAGTAACTTGTACAGTTTATTATGACTCCTAATTGTAGTGATTTACTATTTTGTATGCACTTTTTACACTTGAACTAGTTGTACATTTAGAGAAAAAATTTTTATTCAGGTATTTCATTAAACTGAAAGTTAATTTCAGTAGACTTCCTGGAAAATTAATGTTTTGTTCCAAAGTAGCTTTGTTTTTGGTATCTGATGCTAATGTACAAATCCCCTATGCTCAATGGAATATGGAAAATGCTCTAGATCTGTGGGGGAAAAAAAAGTCTGAGTAGACAATCAGAAATCATTTAATAAAACACATACTCCCTTACATAAGCATCATGTACTTAGTTATATATTTGAACACTTAAACCTATATGACTTATAATATTTAATTATATCTCCCCTAATGTTAGAATGATTCAGTGTATTTTGAATTTCCTAATTTAAAAATGCTAATAGACGGCTTCCCTGGTTTCCAGTGGCTAGGACTCAGCGCTTTCACTGCCATGGGCCCTGGGTTCAGTCTCTGGTCAGGGAACTGATTCCACAAGCTGAGTAATGTGGCTGGGGGGAAAAACATGCTAGTAGTTGAGTTGATCTATAGTGGATTAAAACAAATTTAATACTCATTTAATATGCTATTTTTGCCTATATAGCTTATATACAGTTTTTACATTGGCATCTGTCTTAAACATGAGGCATTTGTCATTTAAGTAAATTGATTTTGAGGCCTTTTATAAAATGAATCCTGTTGTGAAACTCCCCGACTGCCACCACATCATAACTTCTCAGATAAAATCTGGCTGTATTTTTTAGTGTGTATCCTGTATAGCTGTTGATGCAATGATATTCCCTTCCTTGGAGTTAATAGTGGGAACCATGATTGATACAAAATTATCTCCTTTATTCTACCAAGGGACTTAACAGCATCATCTTCTACTTCAGAAAATTATGATTATACATACCTTTCTTTGCCTTGGATTAGGAAAGTATCCTAATTCTTCTAGGGACCTTAAGGCTGTAGGATAACTCAGGAAAAGGTTATCAAAATTTCTATTTAAAAACATTTTGAGTTTCAATTTATTTTCTGTATCAAATAGAACACGCACTTTTTTTCCTTACTTTTAGAATTAGTTTATATTANAAAATTATTGTATTTTTTAGATTTCTTTGATGATGTTTAGAAAATGATCTTAAAAATCTTAAACATGTGACTATGTACACATGTCTACAGGGAAATCTATGCAATAATTTAGTTAATAATTATGTCTTGGTACTAGAATTATGGGAGATTTTAATTTTCTTTGTTCTTTTGTTCCATAATATAATGCATTGTTTGTTAAAAAATAGCATAAGTAAATGGGAAAAGAGTCAGTTCTAAAGCTCTTGGTTTCTATAAAGGGAAGCTGTATTTCTTTGAACTTCTAAATGCTTGTTTTTCTTTTCAATTGAAGGGATGTAACAGATGATGAGTCCTTTGTTGATGAACTGAGAATTATATTACGGTTTTTTGCATCTGTCTTAATTCGAAGGATTCACAAGGTATATATTTATAATGAGAAATTTGGGAATTTCTATACTATATGTTGGAGAAGGAAATGGCAACCCACTCCAATATTCTTGCCTGGAGAATCCCATGGACAGAGGAACCTGGTGGGCTTACAGTCCATGGGGTGGCAAAGAATTGTACATGACTGAAGCAATTTAGCATGCATATTACATGTATTTGCTTTGTTCTTCACCTTTAATTTTTTTAGATTAAGAGATAAATGGATTACTATTGACTAATTGATCAATTTTGATTTCTTTAATGTTTGGATATCTTGTTTTTTAGCAATAGAGATAAAAAGACAACTGTAGAAAAAAAAGTCATGTTCTTGTTAGATGAATTTACTGAATACATTGTAATGATTATGATTTTAAGATTTTGTGTGTGTATATATATGTATATGTATATATATATATATATATATACTTTGTTGGCTATAGACAGAAATACTTGTCTACTGCCTTTTCAGTTCTATATATTGAACATATTGATAATAAAGTGATCTGTATCTCTGCTCGTCATAAATAAATTCTTGTTAAATGTGCTATTTGAGAAATGAGCAATAAAATCAACCACTGTAGCAAACATATGCAAAAAATTATGAATAAGTAGTTCATAAAAGGAAAATATAAAAGTGCTAGTTAATATTTGAAAATATGTTGTCTTTTGATGAGATACCATTCTTTTGCCTATCAGGTTGGGAAAGAAAAAAGAATGATAGTGTTTAGCATTGGTGATTGTAGAGAAACAGGCAAAGCATGTTCAAATTGATATAACTCTTACCCTGGAAGGGGGTTTGGTAATCTTTATGAAAGACTTAAAAATGTCTGTACTCTCAAATATAATTCCATTTTTTTAGTAGATTTTAAAGAAATAGAGGGGAAACATGTATATTCAAAGATTCATTGCAGTATACCTTATAATAAGACTGAAAAGGAAAACTGATGTCTAACGACAAGATTGTTGGTTGGTTGAATATAGTACATGTTAACTATGAAATCCTTTCTATAGTTTTTGTGATTACTTGCTTTCATTTAGCATAATGTTTGTGATTGTTTGTTTTCACTTTGCATAATACTTTTGAGGTCTATTCATGTTGTCCTGTTGTACCTGTATCAGTACTTATTCTTTTTTAGGTCTGAATAATATTCCATTGTATGGATATGTCTACCACATTTTGTTTATCCATCTGTCAGTTGGTGGACATTTGGATTGTTTCTACCTTTTGGCTATTGTGAATAATGCCACCATAGAGTTTGTGTACAAGTGTTTTGCGGGGAGAATGTGTATGGAATATTTGTTTTCCTTTCTCTTGATTTTACCTACAAATGTAATTACTGGGTCAAGTGGTTTATGTTTAAACCATTTTTTTAAGAAACTGTCAAAAGACTATTTTCCTAAATGACTGCACCATTTTCCATCCATTGCTACCAGCAGTGTATGAGTGTCTTGATTTCTCCACATCCTTGCCATAACTAATTATTATCTCACTTTTTGATTCTAACCATGCTAATGGACGTGAAGTCGTATCTCACTGTGGCATTGATTTGCTTTTCCCTGTGGCTGATGGGGCTTCCCTGATAGCTCAATTGGTAAAGAATCCGCCTGCAGTGCAGGAAACTCCGGTTCAATTCCTGGTTTGGGAAGATCCCGTGGAGAAGAGATAGGCTACTCACTCCAGTATTCTTGGGCTTCTTTTGTGGCTCAGCTGGTAAAGACTCTGCCTGAAATGTGGGAGATCTGGATTCGAACCCTGGGTTTGGAAGATCCCCTGCAGAAGGGAAAGGTTACTCACTCCAGTATTCTGGCATGGAGAATTCCATGGACTATCTAGTCCATGGGGTCGCATTGAGTCAGACATGACTGAGCGACTTTCACTTCACTTCTTGGGTGATGATGTTGAGTATCTTCTTGGATGCTTATTGGCCATTTGTATATCTTTTTGGGGGGGAGAAATGTGTATTCAAATTTTTTGTCCATGTTTTAAACTGCGTTATTTGTCTTTTAATTACTGAGATGTAAGAGTTTATTATCTATTCTGGATATATTTCCTTCATCAGATATATGATTTCCAAATATTTTTTCCACTTTCTGGATTGTTATGCTATATATTTTTTTCTTTTCATTTTATCTGCATAGTGTCCTGGAAGATAAGTGGATGTTTATCATACTCATTTTGTAGAAAGTTAGTTATACTCTTTGTCAGAGTGTCAGAGGTAATTGATGAGCAGAGGATTAGGCCTGGGTCATGTTATTCCTACTACAGTGTTCTGTCCTTGGTAACATTACCTGAATAATGTCACTTGGAGGTTTGGAGATAATGAAGACAATCATTTAAGGTCCACAGTGTTTGGATTTTTTTTTAAATCAAAGTTGAGTGACAAACTCATTGTTTTATTCATTTTGACTTTGACCTGAAGTCTCTAAAATAGAACTTGCAAGTGAAATTTTTCATGTGTGTTCTCAGAAGATGAGATTTTACAAAATATTTGAAAACAAAGACATCTTGTTTATTTGACAAATAATAGAACTAATTTATAATCACTAAGTACCAAGAAGGCAGGGGTAAATGAAGAGTAATGTTATTTTGCAAAAAGGCATATTGCTAGCAGAAACATAGCCCCTTTTTGAACATGTTTGATATTCATAGCTAAAAGATACCTATAAACTGCTCTGGGTTTTACTAGTAAATCACTAATATCGGGGGCTTCTGAGTCATTACACTTAATAGATTTATCAGGCTGTGATGTTTTCCCTCTTCCTTAATGAGGAATTTAAAAAGAATTGAAAAGTTAACACAAAATAACACTGTTGGGATACAGTTTTCTCATGCCTTTGATAAAGGGAGAATGTAATGTGTTGAGCTTTGTGATGGCAGATAACCCTGTTGAAGTCTAAGAAACATGCTTTTTGGTGATTTACTTAATTCACAAGGCTTTTTTTTTTTAAGTTATTTTATTTTCTGTCTCTTTTATGTGTATTCATGTACACTTCTAATTCTCTCTTACTAACCTACCCTAGTCACTACAGTTTCCAATCTTTAAGTTGAAAATTGTCTGTGGGGAAAAATGAAACTTAGTATTATTCCAAAATAGAATGCTGCCATATATCTTGAAACCAGGATTTGTCTTGTAATCTGAATGAAAAGTTTATTTTCAAGCAGCCTTAGTTAACACAAATTTATAACCTCAAAGGAATGATAAGCTACTTGACATTTTTCTTTCTTGGATACATTTAGAACAAATACATTAAAGAAACAAGTCAAGAATAAAGACACTAATTTCATGAGAAAAATTTAGTGTATAAGGTATGCCTGTTAAGGTATATTTTCATTATTGTGGTAGTAAAACTGTCTGAAGTTATAATCAGTATAGTCTAAGACTGTAAAGTGCTTTTAAATTATATTTTTGAAAGAGTCCTAATAATACAACTAATTTTTTTAAAATTTATTTTTAATTGAAGGATAATTGCTTTACAATATTTTGTTGATTTCTGCCAAACATCAACATGAATCAGCCCTAGGTATACATGTGTCCCCTCCCTCTTGATACTCCCATCCATATCCCACCCTTCTAGGTTGTTGCAGAGCCCCAGTTTGAGTTCCCTGAGTCATATAGCAAATTCCCATTGGCTGTCTAATTGACGTATGGAAGTGGATATGTTCAGAGAAGGAAATGGCAGCCCACTCCAGTATTCTTGCCTAGAGAATCCTGTGGACAGAGGAGCCTGGTGGGCTGCTGTCCATAGGGTCGCATAGAGTCAGACATGACTGAAGTGACTTAGCATGCATGCATGCGTTGGAGAAGAAAATGGTAACCTACTCCAGTATTCTTGCCTGGAGAATCCCAGGGATGGAGGAGCCTGGTGGGCTGCTGTCTGTAGGGTCTCATAGTCAGACATGACTGAAGCGACTTAGCATGCATGCATGCGTTGGAGAAGAAAATGGCAACCCACTCCAGTATTCTTGCCTGGAGAATCCCAGGGACGGAGGAGCCTGGTGGGCTGCCATCTGTGGGGTCGCACAGAATTGGACTTGACTAAAGTGACGTAGCAGCAGCAGCAGTGTATATGGTTCCATGTTACCCTCTCCCTCTGCCCCACCCTCTCCTTTCTTCCCCAGACCCCGTGTCCATAAATCTTTCTCCATGTCTGTGTCTCCACTGCTGCCCTGCAAATAGGTTCATCAGTACTGTCTTTCTAATTCCATATATATGTGTTAATACACGATATTTGTTTTTCTCTTTCTGACTTACTTCATTCAGTACAGCTAATTTTTAAGATCTTATGTCCCAATGTCTTAAATATAGTGTTTCTGCCATTGTAATTTAGAGATAAATTATTTTAAAAGTTTTTATTTTAATGTTGAATTTTTCTAGGTGGATATTCCATCTATTATCACCAAGAAACTATTAAAAGCAGCAATGAAACATATAGAAGTGATTGTTAAAGCCAATCAGAAAGGTAATACAATTTCCTGCTCTGAAATTTGAGTGATTTTGTTTTTATATGCCAACTTTCATCCTAAATATCTGAGTACTGATAAATTAAGTGATATATTCATAAATGCTGTGAGAGTTTTTGTTTCAACTGAAATCCTTTTCAGTAATTTATTAATAATACAAATGATTGTGTGAACTCAAGAATCTATGAAAATTAAAGTACAGTCATTAATTGTTAGGTATATTATTGATGAACCTTGTCTTTTTTTTTTTGAATGGATCCTTTTCCTTCGTTACTTCCTCTGTGGTATCTCTCACGTCTTCTGTCCTTTTTCCTTAATGATTTCAATTTGACCTAGCCTATCCTATATACTGTTACTATGTTAATTTCACAATACCACAATCCTGTAACCTCCCTACTTTAAAAAAAAAAAATTAATGACTGCTGTAGAGTCAAAACTGTCTTACATTTAAATCCATTCCTGTGTAGTTAAGTTATTTGATCTTGTCCTTCAATATGTATTATACTTTAGTCAGGATAACCTCTTTTCAGTTTCACATATGTCCTGGGCTTTATACTGTCATGATGTATACATAATATATATTCATCAAATGTTTGCTGATTGAACAAATGAAATCTTCCTTTGGGGCTTTTCTTACTCTTAGATCAAGCTGAAATATACTTTTTAAGCAAAATTACTTATATGCTCTATATTTAGTTCTTTGTGAGACTAGTAATTACCATGTATGATATTCCTCTTCTGGAAATTACCAGTAAGTATTAGCAGTCCAAAGCCTCTCAGTAGTCTTGCAGCAAAGATACGGCTTTAACTTTGTATAACCCAGAACATCCTAGACTCATTTGAGCGTGGAACGAATTTTCCCTTCTCATAACACCAATTCATATAATCACAGTATATTTGAGGAAATTGTGTTCTAGGTAGAGTGGAAGTTAAATTATTAATTTATTTGTCATTTGGTATAAATCATTCCTCAGGTACAAGAACCAGTTCAGATTGCATGTTTAAAGCTCTTGTGTTTTTGTCTTATATAACAATTAAGAAGTTTTACCTTCAATGTAGTTTAAAAGTAGAAAAGTTTAAATGTGTGTAATTTAAATGTTAAACAAAAAAAATTAACTTTTAAAATTGTTGCCCTGTCACTGGCAAAATCATACCGGAAGATGGTAGCCATTCTGTTAAGGGTACTTTACTGTCAGAAAAAAATAAGGAAAATGTGTTTCTTTAATTAGTAAATTTTAGTTTTTAGAATAGTTTTAAGTTTATAGAAAAATTGAGGAGATATTTTAGAGATTCCCATATATTCCCCCCCTTCCTGATTGTTAACGCCTTGCCTTGGTTGGTACATTTGTTACAGTTGATATGCCAGTATTGATACATTATTAATAAAGTCCATAGTTTTCATTAGGGTTTTACTCTTCTTCTTGTACATTCTGTGGATTTTGACAAATGGTTAATGTCATGTATTTATCATTACAGTATCATACTGAGTGTTTCACTGCCCCCATATCCCCTGTGTTTCACCTGTTCATCCCTCTTTCTTTCCTTCAGGAAACACTGACTACCACTGATCTTTTTACTCTTTCTACAGTTTTCGCTTTTCCGAATGTCATAAATTCCATAAGTGAAATCATACCGTAGCCTTTCCAGACTGCTTTCTTTCATTTAGAATTATGCATTTAAGGGTTCTCCATGTCTTCTGTGGCTGGATAACTGATTTCTTTTTAGTGCTCAATTACATTCTGTTGTCTAGATGTACTACAGTTATCCATTCACTTTTTCAAGGACATCTTGGTCACTTGTGTGCAAGTTTTTGTGTGGGAAAATTATTTTTAATATGGTCTTAATTTTGTTATAAAGACAAACACTTTGAACTCAGGATATGAATAAATGGACTCATCTTTTTAGTTTTAGTTGAACTGATCAGTTTAATAAAATCTCCAAGTTGTTTTGTTTCTGAGGGTGCTGAAATTTATCCTTGAGTCTTTGCAAGAGAAGGGTTGCTAGTTTGCTACCACTATTCATGTGAAAAATGGTCCTCAATTACAAAATCACCATAAAATGCTAGATTGGATTCATTAATGACATTGTATTAGTAATTAATGAAGTCCATAAAATTAAAAGACCTAAGTATTAGGATTCCAGTTTGTCCAAAGGTTCTGGTGTTCTAAATGTTATAACAGTGAATTAGACTTGTAAGAAGATTTTCAGGGTTTTGATTTTTCTTCTCTTTCATGAATGCATTTGTTTTCTAAATATTTTTTGCTACACAGTTTTGTATACTCAGGAAGTAATTAAAGGTTAACCTCTTTATCCATATACATTTTTACTCTCTTGGTGTTCTCTCCTTATCTGCCTCTTGAGAGTAGGAATTGCAAAGAGGTTTTCTATGTAATTACTTCTGTCATCCTTAGACACATTGAAAATACATACATTAGAAGCCTTGGTTTAATTTAAATTCAGTAGTAGTTGAAGGGCCTTATTATATCAGTCTTTTCATCCTAAAGGAATCTTTTTGTCATGGATTCTGAAAACTTCCTTTCGTGGTCTGAAAACTCCATTGATTAGGCCGGAGGTATACTGGTGATTAGTGGAGTTTAATTCATACCCTGTTTTTCAGCATCTATATTTTGCTTGTATTTGTATTAAGGTTTTCTTCCTCCACATGTTTTTATCTTCTGCATGATTTTTAAATTCTTTCATTAGCTAAGACTACAAAAATCTCACATCTGAGTAGAGTCCAGTCTAGTGATTCAATTTATGTATTATGTGTAAATGCTTAATCGCATCAAGTATTATAATTACTTGTACATTTTACATGGACTCTTTTCAGTGTTATCTATTTAATGACTGTTTACTGAGGTGGAAACTGAGGCTCAAAGGGATTATATTGTTTAAGATCATCAGTTAGTAAGTAGAANAGTAGAACTGGAGTTTAGCATAGCTTAGTCTTCTTATTTTAAATTCCTGTTTATGATATAAAATTTTAAAACATCTGTACCCCGAATTCTTGGGGCAGAATGCTTGGTAAACAACTGTATAATTATAAAATAAAATGCATGAATATGGTTTGTATGAAAACCACATCCATCTTTGTCAGTCCTGCTTTTGCACCTCTGGTGCAGGTAATATTCATTTACCTTCTTAGTTCTCACACCTTTGGAATGTATATATTAACATTTTTTTTTTTTTTTGGTAAATGTGCTTGCATTCTCTCAATAAAAGTAGAAGTAAATAGTATAAAATAAATGCCATTGAATTAGAATTAAGATTCCCTTCACAGACTTCATGATTTTAAAACTTGGCCCAGAGTACAGATAGGGGAAATCGTGACTTCTTTTTCTCCTGCTCTTTTGAGGTCTGTAAAAAAGGATTGGCAATACTATTATTTTTAAGTTTTGAAGTATTAGTTTACTGCTTGGTCTTTAGGAAAACCTTTTGTTAGTGTAACTTTTATCATCAGTTAACATTTAGTAAGTAATCTAACTTCATGGACTTTCACTGTATACAATTCTATACCTTTTCTGTCCTATACTACGGGCAGAAGATGCAGAACTTAACCAGGGAAGCCCATTTCTATTCTGTAATTAGTTTAAAGGGTTACCTGATTGATTTTGATGTGAAAGAAGAGATAATAGAGAGCTTTAAGAAGGACTTTTTCATACTTGCAGAGGATGAATAAGATGTAATGTTTGATAACAAAAGCTTTGTGTGTGCTGGAAGATGTTTTATTTAGTTTTTTTCCACTTAAAACTTTTGCTTTTAATATAATTTGTAATGACCTGAGTTTAAAATTTTGTTTACCAAGGGTGAAAGGGCTTTATCAATTCATTTTGAATAAATTAAAAACTTCTAGCAAAGAGGAAAATTACCTTCTTTACCTTCTTTTTGTGGAAAAGTTTACCAGTAGAATACATATTGGAAAGAAAGAAAGGTTAAGAAAGGAATGGCTGTGTTAAATTATTTTCTGTTTGTTAGTGGAAATGGCTGAAGTTATTTAATGCTGTTAACTTCTTCCAATGTTTATTTCTTATTTGTATTTATAGTAGAAAATACAGAGTTTTTACAGCAAGCTGCTTTAGAAGAATATGGTCCAGAGCTTCATGTGGCTTTGAGGAGTCGAAGAGATGAATTACATTATTTAAGGAAACTTACCGAACTACTTTTTCCTTATATTTTACCTCCTAAAGCAACAGACTGCAGGTATAAATAACTGGAAAATGTCATAGCAGTATTTACATACCATGCCATGTGTATATTGCTGTTTTTGATCATAATAGGAGTACACTAAAACTTGAGGTTATCCTATGATGTGAAAAATTTTCCATTTAAGAAATATAATTTATTAGGTCTTAAAATGCCATTTTAGGCACTGAACATTCATGATACATTGTATTGCTAACAGTTTTTTCCTAGAAACTGATCTTGGGAAATCAAAGACAAACATAAAAATTAAGTTTCTTACTTGATATCATTATACTGTGTTACATCCTTGGTGTTTCTTTGAAAAGACATGCATATTGGGACTCATTGGCAGAAACACTTTGGATAAATTATACAGCTAAGTTTGGAAAGTATAGTTAAAGGTCATTTAGTCCATCCAGCTTCCTTTGTTCCTGCAAGAGCATGTTTAGATTATTCTGTGAAGTTCCATTGTTGCTCTTATCATTATGATCCTTAGAAATAAGGACCATGGTTTATTTTATTTATTTACTTTAATTGAATTATAGTTAATTTATAGTACTATTTTCAGGTAACATAGTGCTTCAGTATTTTCATATATTACACTCTGTTTAGTGAAAGAAAGTGAAAGTGAAGTCGCTCAGTCGTATTCGACTCCTTGCGACCCCATGGACTGTAGCCTACCAGCTTTCTCCGTCCTTGGGATTTTCCAGGCAAGAATACTGGAGTGGGTTGCCATTGCCTTCTCCAGGAGATCTTCCTGACTCAAGAATGGAACCCAGGTCTCCCGCATTGGAGGCAGACGCTTTACTGTTGAGCCACCAAGAAAGTACTCTAAATTATTTAGAGTTATTATAAAATAATAGCTATATTTCCTTGTGCTGTGCAGTATGTCCAACCATGACTTATTCTTAGTGGTACACTTTATTACTTTATTTCAAATTTAAAATATTTTAAATAAAATAGTTTTAAAAATGGCTTTATTACTTTAAATATTAAAACCACACAATAATTATACTATTAAAATTCATTTTACTTATTAATTTGTTACATGTAACATTGTAATATTCTGAAGTAGAGTTTTTCTAATGCTTACTCAAGTTCCTCCTGCCGAGGAAATGCTTTTTCCCTCTTAATAGTATTCCTTTTAACCAGTTAAGAAACCCAGCTGTGGTCTCTGAACCGGTAGTGTGAGCATTAGTTGGTGGCTTGTTAGAGATGGCAGACTCTCAAGGCAGACCCCAGACCTCCTGAATCATAGTCATATTAACAAGATTCCCACGTGAGAGCTGATGTAAGTCACTAAATATGTACAATATTGTTCTTTTTTCCAGATCTCTGACCTTACTTTTAAGAGAGATTCTCTCTGGTTCGGTGTTCCTCCCTTCTTTGGATTTCCTAGCTGATCCAGTAAGATATAAAAAAATTTCTTTCTTTAATTGTGATAAGATGCATATAAAGTAAAATTTACCATCTTAAATTACACGTACAGTTCAGTGGTATTAAGTACATTCACATTGTTGTGTAACCATCACCATTGCTTGTCTGCAGAACTCTTTTTATCTTACAAAATTGAAACTCTGTACCCATATAAACAGTAATTCTCCATTCCTCCTAATGCCTGGCAACTCTACTTCCTGACTTCCTTAGATTAGTGGAATGATGTAGCATCTGGCTTATTTTACATACTAGAATATCAAGGTTCATTCATGTTGTAGCATATATCAGAATTCCCTTTCTTTTCAAGGCTGAGTAGTATTTCTTTATAGATATATGTCACATTTTGTTCATTCATCTATTGATGGATAGTTGAGTTGCTTTTACTTTTGATCCAGTAAGATTTTGAAGAAATAGGGATAATTTATAAGCATTTTGAATGCCAAAGTCAGAATAACTTTTCTTTTTCCATTTCCACAAAAGTTGAGAACCCTGTATTGTAGATTTTTTAAAAAGTTCTTCTGTGTTACAAAAGTACAGATGCTTTGACACTGCTCTGTTTTGTCATTTTTCCAGAAACTTTCATAATCTGATAGAAGCTTTCAGAATTCAGGGCAGAATACACTAATGAATTATTTTGATCTATGTTTATTATTTTCCATTAGGATACTGTGAATCATTTGCTTATCATCTTCATAGATGACAGTCCAGTGAGTATTGAACATGATAGAAAATATTTCAGATTCCATTGAAGTTTGATACATACCTATAAAATCAAATGTCACTTGACTGAATTAATTCTCTCTTCAAAGCCTGAAAAAGCGACTGAACCGCCTTCCCCTTTAGTTCCATTCTTGCAGAAATTTGCAGAACCTAGAAATAAAAAACCATCTGTAAGTATTTTCAGAAATAACTTATACTTTTGATATAAACAATTTTATCATGTATTATATAGCTCTAACTTTTCCTCCCATGTTGTATCAAGGTGCTGAAGTTAGAATTGAAGCAGATCAGAGAGCAGCAAGATCTCTTATTTCGGTTTATGAACTTTCTGAAACAAGAAGGAGCAGTGCACGTGTTGCAAATTTGTCTGACTGTGGGTGAGGCTTACCTGTGTACTTCACTAAAGTCATTGTTAAACTTTGTCACATACTTGACTATTTAGATCAGATCTGATGTTGTAGTTGCCAGTGTCTACTCCTTTCCACATTGGAACATAATCTATAACTGACTTCAACCAAGTGCTCTTAGCAGAAAAAAAAACTACTATAAATTTAGAGTAATGAAATTGTGTTAAAGACCTGGTCATGAGCATTTTGTCACAGTTTTTGTTAAGTATTATTTTGATTAAGTAATCAAATATAAAAATGTTCTGTTTTGACTAGAAGTTCTATAACATCTTGTGCCATTGGGTTTTGAGGCACTGTATGGACTCTGAAAAGATTAATTTTTTTAATGCACGTAATTTTTTAAAATATATAATGAAAACAAATTGAGGTGTATTTTACACAGCAAAACAAATAGAATTTAAATATACAATTGCTGTAACAAATCTGCAGTCCATATAACCTACACCTTTACTGAGATCAGGAAGATTTCCATCACCCTAGAAGGTTCCCTGAGAGCCCTTCCCAGCTGATCCTTTCCTGCCCCGACAGTCACTGATCTCATTTCTTTCACCACAGATTGGTTTTTCCTGTACAGTTTCCTTATATAGATGGAAGCTCATAGGATGTACTTTTGGGGCCTGACTTCATTGATTCAGGATGATGCTTTTTAAGACTGATTCATGTTATTGTGTAGATGAGTAGTTTGTTCTTTTTTATTGCGAAGTAGTGTTCTTTTGTATGAGGGTACCACACTTTCTTTATTCATTCTCCTCATAGATGGGTATCTGGACTGCTTCCACTCTGGGGCTATTATGAATAAAGCTGCTGTGCACATTCTTGTACACGGCTTTCTGTTGAGCATATATTTAATAACTAGAAGTTGAATTGCTGTGTCACAAGGTAGATATATGTTTAACTTTATAAGAAGCTGCCAAATTGTTTTCCAGAGGATTATATGTATTATTTTACACCACCAGCAGTATAAGAGAGTTTTGGTTGTCCCTCAACTTTATAAAAATTTGGTGGTGTTTATCTTTTTAATTTCAGCCATTTTAGTTGGTATATGGTAGAATTTTGTTGTGCTTTTAATTTGCACTTCTCTAATGATTAACAGAACTGAATACTTTATCATGTGCTTATTGACTATTTGGATATCTTTGTGGAATTGCTGTCTTTTGCCGGTTTTTTACTGAATTGTTTTTCCTTTCGTCAGAAATTTCAGTAGTTCTTTAAATATTCTAGATATGAGTCTTTTTGTCAGATGTAAGTATTACAGAGATTTTCTTTCAGACAATGGCTTGTCTTTTTATTTTCAGAATAGTGTCTCTTGATGAGCAGAACTTTTAAATTTTGATGAAATTCAGTGTATCAATTTTTAATTTTATGCTTAGTGCTTTCTGAGACTTCCAAAAGACTTTTTTAAGCCTTCACCTATCTTAAGTCAAGGTGATATTTGCCTGTTTTTCTCTAGGTGTGTTATAGTTATTATATTTTATATACAGGTTTGTGACCTATCTTGAACTAAGTTTTAGGTTGGTATTAGGTAGGGGTGGAGGTTCATTTTTTCCCCTGTATAGATATACAGTTTTTCCAGTATCCATTTTTTGAAGAGACATTTCATTCCCATCTTGAATTACTTGGGCATCTTTGACAAACCTTTTGACCATATGTGGGTCTGTTTCTCAGTTATATTCTTTTCCATTGATCCACATGTCTACTTTTTTGGCTGATACCACAGTCTTGATTGGGGCTTCCCTTGTAGCTCAGTCAGCAAAGAATCTGCCTGCAGTGTAGGAGACCAGGGTTTGAACCCTGGGTTGGAAATGGCAACCCACTCCAGTATCCTTGCCTGGAAAATCTCATGGACAGTGGAGACTGGTGGGCTGCAGTCCAGGGGGTCGCAAAGAGTTGGGTACGACTGAGCAACTAATATTAACACAGTCTTGATTACTTTGACTAAGTATGTTTTGCAATCAAGTGGTTTAAGGCTTCCCACTTTTAAAGACTGTCCTTAGCTATTTTAAGTTCTTTGCATTTCTATATAAAATTTACAATCAGACTGACAATCCTACCCCTTCATCCACACACACAACCTGCTTCAATATTTTAATTGGGATGGTATTGAATCTGTAGCTCAACTTAGGGAGTAATGACATCTCAACAGTATTTAGGTTTCCAGTACGTGAATAGGGCCTATTTTTCCATTCATTTCATTCTTAATTTCTCTCCATAAAAGTGTTTCATAGTTATCACTGTGGATCTTTATTTTTGGATTTATTTGAATGTGGTATTTAAAATAATTTGTTAAATTGTTTGTTGCTTATATACAGAAATAGAATTGATTTATTGCATACTGATTTTGTATCCTGTGACATTACTAAGTTTACTTACTAGTTCTAGTAGCTTTTTTGTAGATTTCCTTAGGATTTTCTGCACACACAATCATGTCATCTGTGAATACACAGTTTTACTTTTTCCTTTGTGATGTTTACATCTTATTTCTTTTTCTTGCCCCTATTGTAATGGCTAGGACCTTCAGTGTGATGCTAAATCTAAGTGGTGAGAGCTTACATCCTTGCTTTAGGGGGGAATCATTTAGTGTTATACCATTATGTATAATATTAGCCTGGGTATTTTTTGGTAGATCTCCTTTATTAGAGAATATTTCCTTCTGTTTATTGTTTGCTGAGAATTTTTATCATGAATGAACAGTGGATTTTTAAAATGCTTTTAGTGTATCTCAGCAACCTATTTAATCACCAAGTTATTCCTAATTTTCTTTTATTATGGAGCTGTAGTGATATCCCCTCTTTATTGGTAATTTGTACTTTCTAGTGGTTTATAAAGTTTTGAAATATTTTTGATTTGCTAAGTTTTAGCTTTCATATTTATTATTTTCTTTCTTCTTACCTTGTGATTTTGGTGTGTGCTTTTGGTTTCTTAAGGTGAAAGCACTGATGATTAATTTGTACACATTTCTGCTTTCTTAATATAAGCACTTAAAACTATGAATTTCTATGAGTTGCTGTAACTGAATTCTAAGACTTTTGATATTGTGCTTTTTATCATCATTTAGTTTGAAATATTTTAAAATTTTCCTGTGGTTTATCCTTTGACCCTTGGGTTATTTTGAAATGTATTGCTAAATTTCCAAAATTTGGGGATTTTTGAGATATCTTATTGTGATTGATTTCTGATTTAATACTGTCCTGATCAGACAACATATTTTGTGTGATTTCAGTCCTTTGAAATTGATTGAAACTTGTCTTATGGCCCATCTATATGATCTGTATGAATATTCCATGTGCATGTGAGAACATCTATTTTGCTGTGTTGGCTGGTGTCCTGTAAATATTATTTAGATTAAATTGATGGCTTGTGTTCACATATTATATATTCTTTCAGATTTCTTAATGGATTTGCTATTTTTCCCTTTAGTTATTAATTTTTTTCATCTATTTCAAGCTTCATTATTAGGTGCAGAGACATTTAAGATTGTTAATGAATCTATCCTTTTATCACTATAAAATGCTCTTCTTTATCTCTGGTAGTTCTCTGTCTTGAAGTCTATTTTGTTTGATATTAATATATAGTTATACTGTCTTTATGCTTGGGTTTGCATTGTATTACCTTTTTCTATATAATTAAATAATTTAACATTTATTATAAATACCATATAGCTGAATATTGCTTTAAAAAAAGTGAGTTTGATAATCTTTATTTTCTAATTGGGGTTTATAGTACATTTATACTTAATATAATTATTGCATATTTACTGTTAGGTCTTTGGTTTTGGAGTTTTGTATTTGTTCCATGTATTTTTTTTTTTAATGTTTTCCTGCCTTTCTTTGAATTACTTGAGCATTTTTCAGTATTTTATCTCCTCTGTTGACATATTCTTATTTTTTTTATGGTTGCTCAGTGATCATAATGATTACCCTGTGCATCCTTCATTTATCACAGTTTTCATTTAAACATATATTTTACTGTTTCAGGAACAGTGTAAGAACCTCAGTATACCTCAGTTTGTTCTCTTCCTGTCTGATGTGACTGTTACTGTATATTTTAATTCTGTGTATGCTATGAAACTCCACAGTACATTGCTTTTTCTTCCTTAAGCAACAGTCTTAACACACACACACATGCACACATATTTTGGCCCTGATAGTTACTGGCATATTTACTTTTTTGGTGGTCTTTATTCTTTTTCTGCAGAGCCAGTTTCTGTATCATTTTCCTTCTGCTGAAATAAATGTTTTTTTATTACATTTCTTATAGCAGCATTCTGCTGGAGGTAAATTCTCTTAGCTCTTGTCTGTCTGAAAAGGTGTTATTTTGTATTCATTTAAAAAAGATACTTTCACCAAATAAAAGTTTCAGGTTATGTTTTCTTTTCTTTCAGCATTTTATGTCATTTTTTCACTGTCTTTTGAACAGTGCCATTGTTTCTAAGGAGAAATTAGCTTCCATTCTTATGTTTCTCTCTATATATCCCTTTTCTCCCTGATTTTGCAATTTTCTTTTTGTGTTTGGGGTTTCAGCAATTTAACTGTAATGTGTAGTTTTTAAAAAGTTTATTCTGCTTGGATTTTCCTAGGAATCCTAGATATGTAGGTTGGTGGTTTTCATCATTTTGGAAGATGCTTGGCTGTTATCTCTTCAAATACTGTGCCTGATTTTTTTCTCTCCTTTCTTTTTGAGACTCCAGTTTTATGAATTTGCTATCATTCCAAAGATCTCATATGTTCTGTTGTAGTTTTTTCTTATTCTTTTTTAAAGAAAAGCTCCTTTTCTCTTTGTGTTTCAGTTTGGATTATTAAGAATTAAGGGGTAAGCTCCATATTACCTCTTGTAATAAAAAGGGTAGTCAGTATTTTGGGTTTTTTAATTCTGTCCTCTGTCTCTTTAGAAAAAATTGATTTGTTCAGACTCTGAGCTCTGTCACTAGTCTACAGCTTCCATGATGGAAAGAAACATTATTTAAAAACAGTGACCGGGACTAAAAAGAGCCTTAGTTTTCACTATTATTTAGTGAATCAGGTTTGAGAATATTGAAGACCCTTGGTATAAGAAATTAATCCAATATGTTCCTTAAAGAGAGTTTTACAAACATGTTTATTATTCTAAGTTTTAGAAGATTTATGTTGCTAGGCAAATATTTATACATTTTATGTTGGTATATATTATATTTGATTGTTTAACTTCTCTTTCATCTTAGTAGTTGTTTTATTGCTCCCAATTAAATCTTTTTTAAAAACTTAAAATGATTAGATTACTCATAATTGCCACTTTGATATTCATTACAGTTAGACTGAGAGCATAAAGTTTTCACTGAATAGTTTTACTCTATGAAAATCTTTTTTTTCCCTTTCTGAATTTGCTAGAGGAATTCAATGACAGAATTTTACGACCAGAGTTATCAAATGATGAAATGCTGTCTCTTCATGAAGAGTTACAAAAGATTTATAAAACATATTGTTTAGATGAAAGTGTTGACAAAATTCGATTTGATCCCTTCATTGTAGAAGAGATTCAAAAAAGTAAGTAAAAGATGAAGATGAATTCTGTTGTTCTGTAGTTCTTTTACTCTTTTCAGAGTTTTCTGATGTATGCCCTGTTTACTGCAACAGCTGTGTGAGATACACAGGCAGGCATTATCCCATTTTACTAACAAGATGAAAGCTGTGATGAAGAAACTTATTCACAATTCACATAACTAATACTTGCCAGAATTGGCTAGGTTGTTCTAGTTTTTCATTCTGGTGTGATCTGCACCTTACAGTGGATTTTCTGCAAAACAGTTTTAGTGTTGTTTGTTTGCTCTTTTACTGTAATGAATTTTAAACTAATATATAATATATTTATGCTTTTCATAAATAATTTTTGCAATATAATTTTTTTAACAGTTGCTGAAGGCCCATATATAGATGTTGTGAAACTTCAAACTATGAGATGTCTTTTTGAAGCTTATGAACATGTACTTTCTCTCTTGGAAAATGTGTTTACGCCTATGTTTTGCCACAGTGATGAGGTAAGTCAGAATATTAATGTTGTGTGAAGATTTTTCTTTAAAACTTATTAGTTGCTTTGATATTATTACATGAGTAATTCAAATAATAAATAGAAAAATAAAATGTAGTTAATTAAATGCTGTTTTGCACTACATAATTTAATTTAAGCCACTACATAATTTAAGCCACCTGCCAATGCAGGAGATTAGAAACTAATAATAAAATTATTTCTTAATATCAAAACCATGTTTGTATATGTGACTAGTAGATTGCTACCTAATTGGTCTATTTGATTTTCCATATATCTGAGTGGCTTTGTAGTGGTGAGGGGGAAACCCCATTCTTCTATGTATATTATTTACCTATTTGTGGAAATCAGATGGTTTGAATACCTCCATTTGCAATATCTTAATCCTTACTCTATTTGACTGTGATTGTATTCACTTGATTTAAGTAATATTTTCTTTAAACTTGAAAGTAGTAAGGTAAAATAGCATATTTCAATATCAAGTACTGGTTTAATAAGTCATAATTATTTTTTAAGTATTTTAGACAACTTTTAAGAGGTGCAGAATCACCAACACGCAATTCAAAATTCAACAGGTAGGTATATTCAATCGTATATATGGTGGTTGCTTTTTTTATTGTTGTTCTTTTTGATGCTAATCATTCTGTGATAGCATCATTACCTTTATTAGCTGTTTTTCTTTGACTATGTGGTTTCTTTGCTGTATAAGTAAACCAGATATTTTACTAAGGAATTGTAGAGCCATATTACATATAGTAATGTAAAAATGCCAGACATTCTTTTAGAAAAATTTAACAAGATGCACACCATTGCTTTGTTAATATTATAATTAACAAATATTACTGCTGGATTACCTGCTTTATTGGAAACTGTGGACTGCATGCATAATTGAAATCCACAGATAACTTCATTTTATTTCATTTTATTTTATTTTTATAATTTTATTTTTACTTTGGTTTACTTTACATTACTGTATTGGTTTTGCCAAACATTGACATTAATTCGATAACTTCATTTTAGAGAGTAGTTTGTTTTTTTTCCCAGAGAGTGATGTTTATTAGAGTACCCACTGGTTACAAAAGTGGAAGGGTTTTCCCTTCTTGGCTTTCTGGAAACATAAATGTGCAGTTAAATGACCTAATAAAGGCAGTGTAAGAGAGGTGCTTTATCCATTTATAAATTGGATAATTAATGTCTTGATTTGTTTCTTACATTGTATATGTACAAAATTGACACAGATATCAAATATATAAATCTATAGAATTGATATTCACATTGCTCTTAACATCTTCCAGTTTGTATATATGTATGCACTCATGTCAAACTCTTTGCAAACCCATGGACTGTAGCCCACCAGTCTCCTTTGTCCATGGGATTTTCCAGGCAAAAATACTGGAGAGGGTAGCCATTCCCCTTCTCCAGGATATCTTCCTGATCCAGGTGTTGAACCCAGGTGTTGAATCTGCATTGCAGGCAGATTATTTACCATCTGAGCCACCAGGGAAGCCCAGTTTGTTTGAGCAAGAATCTAATAATAAACATAAATAAATTGGAGATGTGATGCAAAGAGAGAAGTAGATAGGTCAGAAAATGGAGTAGGTTTAAAAATAGTATAAGGAAAACTGTGAAAACCTGAGCCGTGGGGAGACTGTGTTACATATTTTGACAAACTAAGGGTTGTAGAAATACATAGATTTGAATTTTTTTGAATGTTAAATATTAATTTTTACATAATATGCCAATATATGTAGTATATATGTAATAATTTTTCTGAAAGGTGCTCCAGTGCTCATTCGTGTCCAACGCTCTGCGACCCCATGGACTGTAACCCACCAAGCTCCGCTGTCCATGGGATTTCCCAGGCAGGAATACTGGAGTGGGTTGCTATTTTCTTCTCCAGGTGATCTTCCCAACCCAGGGAAGGAACCTGTGTCTCTTGTGTCTCCTGCATTGGCAGGTGAATTCTTTACCACCTGAAAGGTGGGACATAGCTTTCTGAAATGTGGGGCGTAACCTTTATGATTCTTTGTTAAAATGTTACTCCTTCACTGTTCCCTAAGAATTTATATATTGCAACTGTCAATAGTTACTTTATATAACAAAAATTCTATGCATGCTATTTAAAATAGCATTCTTTACCCAATCCACACAGGGCTTCCCATGTAGCTCAGTGGTAGAGAAGCCACCTGCCAATGCAGGAGATATGGGTCCTTTGCTGGGTGGGGAAGATCCCCTGGAGAAGGAAATAACAACCAACTCCAGTATTCTTGCCTGGGAAATCCCATGGACAGAGAAGCCTGGTGGGCTACAGTCCGTGGGGTCGCAAAGAGTCGGACATGACTGAGTGACTCTTTAACATTTTATTTATTTATTTTTATTTATGGACTTGGGATGTTTGGAGTCTCACATTGATAGTGAAACTCCTCTATTGGATTCCTTAAGAGGAAGTGGTTCTTTGATCTTTTAAGCCTGCTGAGTAGCTAAATGTAAGTCAGGGTCATAACCTCAGAGATGGAAAGCTTCCTTTGCCACTTTGAGAACACCTAGTTGTCTTAAACATATTGAGGCTCTAATTTTGCTGACTTAGCATATAAACTTAATAGGAAGAAAATGTGGGTTGTTTTCATTCTGGGTAATGGTTATGGCCTTAGAAAGTATGTTTTTCTTTATATTGACCTGCCTCTGACATTATCTGTCTTGTCAGGTCTCTGCTCCAGTGATGCTCAATGATTCATTTACCTGTGTAGAATAAGTAAAAGACTTTCTTAACAGTCCTTCACTGAAAATTTACAGTAGCATTGCTAATTAGCTGTTAGATGACTGGAAATATGTAAAATATTTATTCATACATTTTATGCCTCTACTAAAAGCAGGTGACCAAGCACTAATCTATATTAATTGTGAGATTAACAAGGCATTGGTGTGTATCTTGTTAAATTTTCCCAAATGTTTAGGTATTTTCACATTATTATTTTATTTGCATTTTAAAAGCAAAATTTTAATGCATGTTAATGTTAATCTGTTTCATTCTATACTTAAAGCATAGCTCAATTAAGGCTGGATCTTTTGTTAACTTTGCTTCTTAGCTTAAGACATGATTTTAAAAAACATTCAAACTAAAAATGTGTTGAGCTTGCATCCATAGACATGAATTCCATGTTAGAAAATACACGTTTGTTTTTTCTGCCAAGTTTTCGGTGTCTTAGTCTCTGAATATTTTGCATNTGAATATTCTGCATTGTATTAAACAAATAGTTTGCCTAAATGAGGGCAAAAAATACAGAATTATTTTGTGACATACTGAGCTTTTAAGAATTTTTTAAATGATCTAGAATTCAGATTCCATTTCTCCAAAAGAGCCATTGTGTTTTATTTCTCTTTGCTTTATCATGTTAGTCCTAAGAATTCCTTTTCTTTGTCAAGATGAATGTTATCCATCAGTGTAACCTTTAAAGCTTTTAAATTTTGTTTTATTGTTCTAAAGTGAAACTTGTTTAATGTCTGGGGTTTCTCTTTCTCTTTTCCTTACATAATTTCACATATCTTGTTACTGCAGAGGTAGCCTAAGTTTGGATGATTTTCGGTAAGTCTTGAGACAGCATGTGATTCTTTTTGTATAAATTATCTGTTTAATTCCAAAACATACACCCAAAACAACCTAAGTAAACCTAAAAAGGAAAAAAAAAAAAGGAAACATTATGCAGCTACTGCCTTTATATCAGCTATTTGGGATATCTCTTAAAATTAACCTCTACTTTGATTCTAGATGTCTCATTTTGGAAATAACATGATATATATCATTATAAAATAAAAATGTCAGTATAAAAATAAAATGAAAAAGCCAGTATTCAGCTTTTAAAGCTATTACCTCATTTTTTTAATGGTATTGATCTTGCTACATTACATTTAGACTTACTTGTGTTTAAAGAATGTTTTTTTTAAAGCAAATATTACAATTTTTTCAGTATTTATGGGCTTCATCACAAGTGAGATATTTAAAAAATATAGTTCAAAAAGTCCAAATTGTTTTATAATCCACTTAGGTTCTGAAGACCAGCAAAATCTATCTAGAGTCTGGAGATTTTAATATTTTATCAGTGTTTTCATATTTGTTTTTGACATTTCTTTCAGAGGAAGTTGTGTTTACAATTTTGAAATTTTTAAAAAACACTAATTTTATGCTTGTTTAAAATAATATTCTAGCTTAAGTATCCTTTTTTACAACTACTACTACTTATTATTAGAATTTTTCCAGTTTTAAAATAAGTTTGATTCACTTCTTCACTCCTTGAACGTGTATAAAATGTATATATCACTCATATACCTATTGCATTGAAACTTGATCAGTTTACTTGTATTTCTGTAATTGTTGCATTATTTTTATAAGTACATTTTCTTAGACGAATAGTAGCTATTCATTAAGTTAAGCCGTTCAAAACCAACTTTCTTGACTTTTAAAACAGTCATTTTTTATTTGGAGGTCTGTTATAAGGGCAGTATTACATAGTGAGCATGACTTAAATTGGATAAAAGTTATGTTTTTATTTGTTGAAACAGGAGCAGTAGGCTGTAATGGAGGAAATTTTTGCTGCTTTTTGGCATATTTTTGTTGTCACTTTTCAGCTATTTCTGCTTTTAGAAATTCACTTTTGTAAAAAATTGCAAAACCATTATTTAATATGTAAGACAGAGCAGGCTTCTTCCTTAGGCTACATTTGCTTTTATCTTTTATGTTCATTGCTAGCTTTTCCCTTGGCGTTTTATTTCTTGTCTTGTTGTTACTTTGAAATAATGTAAGGTACATTTTATACTTCATTATTCTTTTTGAGTATCATTTATGTGATTATAAAGTTGAAGTTTGCTTAAAAATTTCCAGCCATTTTCAGAATTTTTTTGTTCTATCTAAAAATGAAGTACTGAGAAAGTTTCCTAGTCTTTTTGTTTTTCTACTACACTGAATTATTTCAGAAGTACATTAGCAGGCGGATTCTTTTACCACTGCACCACCTGGGTGGGTACAGTTTGAATGGTATAGTCTATTTTGAACATTGGTCTTAACCAAATTTTTTAACCTGTTATTTCAAAAGCTGAATGGCAGTTAGAAATATGTACCACTAGAGGGCTCTCATCTTTTATACTTGGTAGTTCCATTACTATTCTAAGGTAAAAGAGTAGGTAAATTTCAAATGTTTGTTAATAAATATTGTCCTATTTATTCATCCCCTCAAATTTAAACTTTAAAGATACTGTCACTTTTGATTATGAAGATATTAAGACTTAATCTATGACTGAGAACTCCAAAAAGTTATGTTTAGCCAGGAAGTGAAGTGAAGTCGCTCAGTCGTGTCCGACTCTTTGTGAGCCCATGGACTGTAGCCGATCAGGCTTCTCCGTCCATGGGATTTTCCAGGCAAGAGTGCTGGAGTGGATTGCCATTTCCTTCTCCAGCAGATCTTCCTGACCCAGGACTCGAACCCTGGTCTCCCGCATTGCAGGCAGATGCTTTACCATCTGAGCCATACCTTCAGTTTACCCTTTTTGCAACTATTTTTATTATTGTTTACAGTAAACTAGACTGTTGTGATAATGTAATAACTTGCTATATTCTTGATACATTTTTGTTTAATATTTAGGAGCACACAGAAGAGAGGAGAATCATTTGGAATCAGCCGAATAGGCAGCAAAATTAAAGGAGTCTTCAAGAGCACCACAATGGAGGGAGCTATGTTGCCAAACTATGGTTTAGCTGAAGGTGAAGATGACTTTGTAAGTAAGAATTTTTCAATTTGATGTATGTATAACTTCAGACAAAAATAGCATAAAAAATTGGACGTGCTTACTTGTTATTTTCCCTCTTTTTTAATCTTACTTCTTACTTCAGACTTCATTTGTGTTTTCCATCCGTGGTGCTAATCTAATTTAAAATTTTCTGAGCATTAAGTTACTGCTTACTAAGGCCAGAATGGTTTCTGTTTCAGTGATAATGCTTCTTATAGTCAAACAATTGATCATATTTTGATTACGCTTTTACTTTACATCCTCATTTTATCTCTTCCTAACCATATTAGCCAGGCGTTTGAAGTTGTATTAATATGTCCTGTTTAACCCTTGATACTCAAACTGTGATCTGTGGATCAGTATTACCTAAGAGTTTATCAGTGCAGACAGAATCTCAGGCTTCATCCTAGACCTACTGAGTCATAATTTACATTTTAACAAGACTCCAGCTGATTTTTAAGCACATTATACCCTCCATGCTATTTCTCTGTATTTTTTCATGTGATGCCTTGCTTGAGATGCCTCCCCCCTCCCCTTTATTTACCTGGAAAATTCATATCTTTCAGAATTCAGCTGCTTCCCATAAACCTTACCTGGGTCCTCAAGCAGAACTGAACACTCCCTCCTTTGTTGCTCCTATTAGATTATGTGCTAAAATATATACCACATTGTACTTGAAATCATGATTTTTTTTTTCTGACACCGTAGTTAGGGGTTAGCCTTGTAGCCTTGTCCCAAAAAGGCAAAAACCAACACTTAATATTTTTGTAGTTCAATTTTTCAGGCCTAGAACACTTTTGATTTTAACAGAGCATTAAGTCTTCCTAAGATCACTAACAGTCTTCTTAGGGATGACAGAAAACCATTTTGGGACAAAACAGAAAAGGGGATCACTGCCAGGGGACTTTGTCGGGGAGAAAAAGAATTTACTTAGAAGAGAGGTGTGGGAAGAAAATACAACCCAGGGTGAAGGTAGGGAGCTAGAATTCTGGAAAGAAATACCTCTCACTACTGGTTTACTCTGACTAGACTATTCAGTATTCTCTTAAATGCTACAAGATTCATTTCCTTTAAAAAGTGTGTTCAAGATGTTTGTGTTTTGTCTGTAAAATTTGCCTCCTTTAACATGAATCAGAGGTGTCTAGGTGACCAGATATTATTATGTGTCAATTCAGAGGTTCTCTTCCAATTTAATGAAGTGCATTTTTTCCCTTTCTTTCTGCATGTATATTTCTAGAACATGTGTAACACTGCTTTCTTTTAAAAATAATATTTCTTCAAAAATATTTTGAAGAATATTTATTTTAAACATTTATATGATTAAAATTTTTGAAGCCAGGAGATGCAGAAAACGATTCTATAGAAATAGGTTGCCTTCAGACCTTTTTCCAATATTGTATTACTTAATGCTGCAGTGAATATATATTTTACTTGTGCCTTTTTCACAGTTTAAAAAATTTATTTAGAATAAATACTTTCATAAATTCCCAGAAATGGGATTACTTGATCGAGGCTGTTTTATGGCTTTTTATAAATATGTATTGTTAAAATGCTTTACAAAAGATTTGTACCTGATGTATCTAGGTACAATATATTTCCAGTTTGTCTGTGCAATTTCTGACAGTGGCTGTTATCACAAAATTATGCATCTCTAAATGAAAGATATCAGTACAATAATTTTCAACTTTTTATTACCAAAGTTAAGTATTTACCTATATTTGTGTATTTTTAATATCTTTTTCTGTAATTGCTAATGTATGTTTTCTATTGAATTTTCATATACAGCTGATGTAACAAAACATGAAGTCGATTCTAGTAACTTGCTAGTTTTAGTTTCTTATATTTTCAGTAGAAATTTGATACCACTTAATTTTAAAAGTATTACAGATTATAGGCTTTATAGGGGCACATTGCTTTATAGTATATCTCATATGCTATAGGTGTAAAGGCCCTGGAAATATTAAATTTTTCTCTAATTCTTTTTCTTTCAGATTGAAGAAGGTATCGTTGTAATGGAAGATGATTCTCCAGTGGAAGCTGCGAATACCCCTAATACTCCGCGAAACCTTGCTGCGTGGAAAATTAGCATTCCATATGTAGACTTTTTTGAAGATACTTCCTCTGAAAGGAGGGAGAAAAAGGAGAGAATACCAGTGTTTTGTATTGATGTTGAAAGAAATGATAGAAGAGCAGGTATTATTATTAATGCATATAGCACTATATATTAAACCAATTTGATTAAGACAGCATTTCTCCTCCATTGTTGTGGCGTATAGTAATTGATAAATATATGATCAAACACAACTTACAAGTGTTCTTTATGTTTTGCTGTCTTTTTTCTTTTGTTGATTTCAGCCGTGGCTTGCAGCAGAGACAGGGATAAACAACCTCCATAGCTGTATAAATAGTCACCACCCTGGGCTTTATCTCAGAGAGGAGACAGTCTGTATAAGTAAAAACACATCAAAAGTGAGCACATTTTGGGAATGAGAGCAGAAAGCTATAAAGTTGATTTCAGGAAGAGGGAACAGTCTGTGAGGAAAGAAGGAAAAATTTTCATGGCACTGTTAGGAAATGGGTTTGAGAGAAGAGTGGAGAAGTGATTAATATTTCCAGTTACTTGGATAGTATGAAGGTAGGTAAGTGGTAATAATTCCCCTTATTTATTTTTTTAAAAGTTGAGAATAGGTTTTTGCTAAGATTGTGTCTCTGCCCTTCTTACTTGTCTCAGTATGGTGCTTTTATCCTTTCTTGGGGAGAAGCAGTTCTTCTAGTTTTTAGATCTTTTTCAGAGGGAAATGATCCATATGTAGCTGTAGACTTGGTATGTCATCTGTTGGAGGTACTGAGTCTAGCATCTTCCTATACTGCCATCTTGGACCTCCCCTGCAATATAAATAAATTTATGTAAGCATGTAGTATTTTCTCCTTTTGAAAGTTTTATATGTGATATACTTTAAAATATTTGGGGAATTTGCTTTTGTTTTTCCTTTTGCACAACTGCCATTTTTTTTTTTGCTTTATTTTTAAAAATTTGGCTTAATTCAACATAAAATTGAAATGAAGTTATCTTAAAACTTGTATTCTAAGATAATTTTTGTCAGCTGTGATGCAGACTTTTAAGTAATGTGCTCTTGGGAAGCCATGCCCTATGAAGGATAAAAAAGGTGTATCGTTTAAATGCTGTATTGATTTTATATGTATAAGTGAAAAGTAAAAGTGATAGTCGCTCGTTTGTGTCCAACTCTCTGCAGCCCATGGACTGTAGCCTGCCAGGCTCCTCTGTCCATGGAATTCTCCAGGCAAGAATACAGGAGAGAATAGCCTTTTCCTTCACCAGGGGATCTTCCCTACCTAGGGATCAAACCCAGGTCTCTTGCATTGCAGGCAGTTTCTTTACTGTCTGAGCCACCAGGGAAGCCCGAGGAGAATGCTGTGAGCAGGATGTATAGCAGAATACTGATTTCAGGATTTTAAAAACCAAAACTGAATACAATATAGATCTTATAAGATGCGTATTTGAGAAGAAAAACAGTATTTGCTTGATAGGTTGTAACTGTATCAGGCTGGTTTTTCTGAATATAGGTGTTAGTTTTGGGTTATTGTGGGTTTAGTTAACTCAGTACATTGCATTTCCAGATTTATGCTTGAATGACATGAGTTGCTCATAATTGCCATTAACATTTTATGGGGTGCTTGCTCTGTGCTGTGCACTGTACAAAAAGCTCTGTAGGTGGATTATTTAATGTAATAGGTACAATTCTTTTTATTATAAGCAAACTAAGGCACAGTGTTGTTTAGTCGCTAAGTTGTGTCTGACTCTTTTGCAGCCCCATGGACTGTAGCCCGCCAGGCTCCTCTGTCCATGGTATTTCCCAGGCAAGAATACAGGAGTGGGTTGTCATTTCCTTCCCTAGGGAATCTTCCTGGATCTGGGATTGAACCTGGGTGTCTTACACTGTAGCTGAATTCTTTTCCAACTGAGCTACCAGGGAAGAACAGTGAGGTTAAGTGTTCAAATTTACATAGTCAGTAAATGAGGGAATTGGAACTGAAATAGGCAGTGTGACCCGACTCATTCTTTAAACCATTATTTTGTGCTGTCCAATTTTTGAGTCTTGAGTCACATGTGGCAGTTTAAATTAAATTAATATTAAAAATTTAGTTTCTTTTACACTAGCCACATTTCAAGTGGTCAGTAGCAATATGTGACTAATAGCTATGATGTTAGTACAGATAATAAAGAACATTTTCAGAAAAGCAGAAAGTTCTGTTGGATAGTGCTGTTCTGTACTGTGTTAGTTCTTGACAATTGGTGTTTGAGAGCTCCAAAATTGATTATAAATTTTTATAAAATAAAAAATGTGACATTTAAAAATTAAGCATAATTGCATGCTTTTTTGAAGTTTGTAAATTCTCTGATACCGTTGTAGGAAAAAATGTATATATATTGTGATAACCTCATAAATAGCTGAAATTTATCAAGCTCTTCTAAGTTTCTTAAAATATAGGATAAAATATATTAATAATGTGAAGCCAAGAAACAGTAAATTATTATTATCATTATTATTATTATTCTGTTTGGCCTGGCATGGCCTGCAGGATCTTAGTTAATTGACCAGGGATTGAACCCATGCTCTCTGCAGATGAAGCATGGAGTCTTAACCACTGGACCCCCAGGGAATTCCCAAGAAATAATAAATTATTAAGTCTGGGGTAATTTCTAGCTTTGTATACTTAGTTATAAATAGTACATTCCTTTAATAGTAGTTTGTAAAATTACTAATTTCTCAATGTGTATTCATTCATTTTATAGTTGGACATGAGCCTGAACATTGGTCTGTCTATAGAAGATACCTTGAATTCTATGTACTTGAGTCAAAACTAACAGAATTTCATGGTATGTTGTCCTTTTTGTATAAAACATTACATTTCAGCATTAGCTTTCCTGAAAGCCATTGAACCAGCGTTCTAAAGTTACTTTCTAATTTTAATTGAATTGTCATAAGGAAATGTAACAGTGACACTTGTGTACGCTACTAGTGATAATGAGTGTACTCTTTTTATCCTATTTCTGCTTATTTATCTTTTTAAAGTTTATACAATGAAAATTTATTGCTTTTCAAATAACAATGATACTAAATTTAAGACAGTGGTAGAGAATTTAAAGCAGGCATTTTAGAGCTGCCATCTGTTCTTTTGCCATATTCCTGTGTGATAAATGTGTTTGCTATGCAACAAAGCAAGTATTTTGGTATGAATCCTAGATTTAGATACGGAAAAAAAAACAAACAACCAAAACCTTGTAGTTATATGTTTTAAAAACATACAGCTCAGTCAGAAAGGTAGAACACTTCAGTTCTTCCTCTTCTCAGTTTGTCTCTGTTTTGTCGTTGTTTTTTAATCTTTACAATCTTATTTGACTGCTCCTAGTCTTAGTCGTGGCATGTGAGATATAGTTCCTTGCCCAGGGATTGAAACTGGGCCTCCTGCATTAGGATCATGGAGTCTTAGCCTCTCAGGGAAATCTCTCAGTCTCTCTTCTCTCTCCACTTATTAGAGTTAATATTAGGCTTATAGTCATGAAGTATATCCAGTTGTTTTATATGTAAATTGGTGTGTTTGAATTGTGTATTTGGAATCTTTTTATTTTAGAAAAGTTCTGTGGAGTGTCAGTTCAGTTCAGTCAGTTCAGTCGCTAAGTCATGTCCGACTCTTTGTGACCCCATGAATCACAGCACGCCAGGCCTCCCTGTCCATCACCAACTCCTGGAGTTCACTCAGACTCACGTCCATCGTGTCCGTGATGAGATCCAGCCATCTCATCCTTATTCGTCCTCTTCTCTTCCTGCCCCCAATCCCTCCCAGCATCAGAGTCTTTTCCAATGAGTCAACTCTTTGCATGAGGTGGCCAAAGTCCTGCAGTTTCAGCTTTAGCATCATTCCTTCCAAAGAAATCCCAGGACTGATCTCCTTCAGAATGGACTGGTTGGATCTCCTTGCAGTCCAAGGGACTCTCAAGAGTCTTCTCCAACACCACAGTTCAAAAGCATCAATTCTTCAGCACTCAGTTTTCCTCACAGTCCAAATCTAACCTCCATACATGACCACAGGAAAAACCATAGCCTTGACTAGACGGACCTTTGTTGGCAAAGTAATGTCTCTGCTTTTGAATATGCTACCTAGGTTGGTCGTAACTTTTCTTCCAAGGAGTAAGAGTCTTTTAATTTCAAGGCTGCAGTCACCATCTGCAGTGATTTTGGAGCCCCCCTCAAAATGAAATCTGACACTGTTTCCATTGTTTCCCCATCTATTTCCCATGAAGTGATGGGACCGGATGCCATGATCTACGTTTTCTGAATGTTGAGCTTTAAGCCAACTTTTTCACTCTCCTCTTTCACTTTCATCAAGAGGCTTTTTAGTTCCTCTTCACTTTCTGCCATAAAGGTAGTGTCATCTGCATATCTGAGGTTATTGATCTTTCTCCTGGCAATCTTGATTCCAGCTTGTGCTTCTTCCAGCCCAGCGTTTCTCATGATGTACTCTGCATAGAAGTCAAATAAGACAGTATACAGCCTTGGCGTACTCCTTTTCCTATTTGGAACCAGTCTGTTGTTCCATGTCCATTTCTAACTGTTGCTTCCTGACCTGCATATAGGTTTCTCAAGAGGCGGGTCAGGTGGTCTGATATTCCCATCTCTTTCAGAATTTTCCACACTTTGTTGTGATCCACAGTCAAAGGCTTTGGCATAGTCAATATAGCAGAAATAGATGTTTTTCTGGAACTCTCTTGCTTGTTCGATGATCCAGCGGATGTTGGCAATTTGATCTCTGGTTCCTCTGCCTTTTCTAAAACCAACTTGAACATCTGAAAGTTCACGGTTCACGTATTGCTGAAGCCTGGCTTGGAGAATTTTGAGCATTACTTTACTAGCGTGTGACATGAGTGCAATTGTGTGGTAGTTTGAGCATTCTTTGGCATTGCCTTTCTTTGGAATTGGAATGAAAACTGACCTTTTCCAGTCCTGTGGCCACTGCTGAGTTTTTCTAATTTGCTGGCACATTGAGTGCAGCACTTTCAGAGCATCATCTTTCAGGATTTGAAATAGCTCAACTGGAATTCCATCACCTCCACTAGCTTTGTTCGGAGTGATGCTTTCTAAGGCCCACTTGACTTCACATTCCAGGATGTCTGGCTCTAGGTAAGTGATCACACCATCGTGATTATCTTGGTCTTGAAGATCTTTTTTGTACAGTTCTTCTGTGTATTCTTGCCACCTCTTCTTAATATATACTGCTTCTGTTAGGTCCATACCATTTCTGTCCTATATCGAGCCCATCTTTGCATGGAATGTTCCCTTGGTATCTCTAATTTTCTTGACGAGATCTCTAGTGTTTCCCATTCTGTTGTTTTCCTCTATTTCTTTGCATTGCTCACTGAGGAAGCCTTTCTTATCTCTTCTTGCTATTCTTTGGAACTCTGCATTCAGATGCTTATATCTTTCCTTTTCTCCTTTGCTTTTCGCTTCTCTTCTTTTCACAGCTATTTGTAAGGCCTCCCCAAACAGCCATTTTGCTTTTTCGCATTTCTTTTCCATGGGGATGGTCTTGATCCCTCTCTCCTGTACAATGTCACGAACCTCCGTCATTAGTTCATCAGGCACTCTATCTATCAGATCTAGTCCCTTAAAGCTATTTCTCACTTCCACTGTATAATCATAAGGAATTTGATTTAGGTCATACCTGAATGGTCTAATGGATTTCCCTACTTTCTTCAATTTCAGTCTGAATTTGGCAATAAGGAGTTCATGATGTGAGTCACAGTCAGCTCTCAGTCTTGTTTTTGCTGACTGTATAGAGCTTCTCCATCTTTGGCTGCAAAGAATATAATCAGTCTGATTTCGGTGTTGGCCATCTGGTTATGTCCATGTGTAGAGTCTTCTCTTGTGTTGTTGGAAGAGGGTGTTTGCTATCACCAGTGCATTTTCTTGGCAAAACTCTATCTCAAGGCCAAATTTGCCTGTTACCCCAGGTGTTTCTTGACTTCCTACTTTTGCTTTCCAGTCCCCTATAATGAAAAGGACATCTTTTTTGGATGTTAGTTCTAAAAGGTCTTGTAGGTCTTCATAGAACCATTAACTTCAGCTTCTTCAGCGTTACTGGTTGGGGCATAGACTTGGATTACTGTGATACTGAATGGTTTGCCTTGGAAACGAACAGAGATCATTCTGTCGTTTTTGAGATTGCATCCAAATACTGCATTTCGGACTCTTTCATTGATCATGATGGCTACTCCATTTCTTCTAAGGGATTCCTGCCCACAGTAGTAGATATAATAGTCATCTGAGTTAATTCACCCATTCCAGTCCATTTTAGTTCACTGATTCCTAGAATGTCAATGTTCACTCTTGACATCTCCTGTTTGACCACTTCCAATTTGCCCTGATTCATGGACCTAACATTCCAAGTTCCTGTGCAACATTGTTCTTTACAGCATTGCACCTTGCTTCTATCAGCAGTCACATCCACAACTGGGTATTACTTTTGCTTTTGCTCCATCCCTTCATTCTTTGTAGAGTTATTTCTCCACTGATCTCTAGTAGCATATTGGACACCTACCAACCTGGGGAATTCCTCTTACAGTATCCTATCATTTTGCCTTTTCATAGTGTTCATGGGATTCTCAAGGCAAGAATACTGAAGTGGTTTGCCATTCCCTTTTACAGTGGACCACATTCTGTCAGACCCCTCCAGCATGCCCGTCTGTCTTGGGTGGCCCCACGGGCATGGCTTAGGTTCATTTAGTTAGACAAGGCTGTGGTCCTAGTGTGATTAGATTGACTAGTTTTCTGTATATGGTTACAGTTTATCTGCCCTCTGATGCCCTCTTGGCAACACCTACCGTCTTACTTGGGTTTCTCTTACCTTGAACGTGGGTTATCTCTTCACGGCTGCTCCAGTAAAGCACAGCCATTGCTCCTTACCTTGGACAAGGGGTATCTCCTCAGCGCCGCCCCTCCTGATTTTGAATGTGGAATAGCTCCTCTAGGCCCTCCTGCGCCCGCGCCTCCTCCACCCCTGGCCTCGGGCTTGGAGTAGCTTCTCCGGGCCCCCGCCCCTGTTCTCGTGGAGTGTCAGTTCAGTTCAGTTCAGTCGCTCAGTTGTGTCCGACTCTTTGCGACCCCCTGAATCACAGCACACCAGGCCTCCCTGTCCATCACCAACTCCTGGAGTTCACTTAGACTCACGTCCATCGAGCCATGATGCCATCCAGCCATCTCATCCTCGGTCGTCCCCTTCTCCTGCTGCCCCCAATCCCTCCCAGCATCAGAGTCTTTTCCATGAGGTGGCCAGAGTACTGGAGTTTCAGCTTTAGCATCATTTTTTCCAAAGAAATCCCAGGGCTGATCTCCTTCAGAATGGACTGGTTGGATGTCCTTGCAGTCCAAGGGACTCTCAAGAGCCTTCTCCAACACCACAGTTCAAACGCATCAATTCTTCGGCACTCAGCCTTCTTCACAGTCCAACTCTCACATCCATACATGACCACAGGAAAAACCATAGCCTTGACTAGACGGACCTTTGTTGTCAAAGTAATGTCTCTGCTTTTGAATATGCTACCTAGGTTGGTCATAACTGTTCTTCCAGGGAGTAAGCGTCTTTTAATTTCATGGCTGCAGCTACCATCTGCAGTGATTTTGGAGCCCCCCAAAATAAAGTCTGACACTGTTTCCACTGTTTCCCCATCTATTTGCCATGAAGTGATGGGACCAGATGCCATGATCTTTGTTTTCTGAATGTTGAGCTTTAAGCCAACTTTTTCACTCTCCTCTTTCACTTTCATCAAGAGGCTTTTTAGTTCCTCTTCACTTTCTGCCATAAGGGTGGTGTCATCTGCATATCTGAGGTTATTGATATTTCTCCCGGCAATCTTGATTCCAGCTTGTGCTTCATCCAGCCCAGCATTTCTCATGATGTACTCTGCATATAAGTTATAAGCAGGGCGACAATATACAGCCTTGACGTACTCCTTTTCCTATTTGGAACCAGTCTGTTGTTCCATGTCCAGTTCTAACTGTTGCTTCCTAACCTGCATACAGATTTCTCAAGAGACAGATTAGGTGGTCTGGTATTCCCATCTCTTTCAGAATTTTCCATAGTTGATTGTGATCCACACAGTCAAAGGCTTTGGCATAGTCAGTAAAGCAGAAATAGATGTTTTTCTGGAACTCTCTTGCTTTTTCCATGATCCAGTGGATGTTGGCAATTTGATCTCTGGTTCCTCTGCCTTTTCTAAAACCAGCTTGAACATCAGGAAGTTCACGGTTCACGTATTGTTGAAGCCTGGCTTGGAGAATTTTGAGCATTACTTTATTAGCATGTGAGATGAGTGCAGTTGTGCGGCAGTTTGAGCATTCTTTGGCATTGCCTTTCTTTGGAATTGGAATGAAAACTGACCTTTTCCAGTCCTGTGGCCACTGCTGAGTTTTCCAAATTTGCTGGAATATTGAGTGCAGCACTTTCAGAGCATCATCTTTCAGGATTTGAAACAGCTCAACTGGAATTCTGTCCCCTCCACTAGCTTTGTTCAGAGTGATGCTTTCTAAGGCCCACTTGACTTCACATTCCAAGATGTCTGGCTCTAGATTAGTGATCACATCATCATGATTATCTGGGTCGTGAAGATCTTTTTTGTACAGTTTGTGGAGTGTACCCTGATCCAAATTCAGATGGTTCTGAAAACTACCTTGCTACTAGAATAAAACCCACAATAAGGAGATTATAGAAAGATAAAAAATAAAGGGTCCCTTTGCATACCTTTCCCTAGATTTCGAGTTTGTACTTGTCCTTAAATGGGTTTCTCTTTGCCTTTTTCAGTCTGGTACAATGCCATCCTGTCTTGGTCTTTCTCTGAGACTTTTCCTTTAGATTTACAGTTGAGAAAAGATTGTTTATCTACATAATTTAAAATCCCAGATCAACCAAAGTTAATTGTTTCCCAACAATATTTTTCCTTTTTGATACTATAATTTCCAAAGTTGACCCTATCTGAGAAAACATGTCCATGGTTTTTAAATTTTGTTTTTAAGTTTATATAGCATTGGCAAAATGCTGCATTTCCCCCCATGAGACAGTGGATATTTTTTTTAGTAGGATTTTGTCTAATAAAATCCCATCAATTTAAAAATAATCTCATAATAATTTTTGGAAGCTTTTTTGCTGATGTCGATGGCTAAATAAGTCTGTGTGGTGATATTGTGGATATTAATAAACTCAAGTTCTTTGGTCTTGTCTTCTGACTTTTGAAATCAGGTCTCTGACTTTTTAAAAATTATTTAAGGGATAATGCCACATCTCTACAAGGCAGCATTGTGAATCTGAACTTGTCATGGTAAAGTATAAATAAGGTTTTCAAAATAATAGCAGGGTATAGTGATAACTTTCATATGTATTAATTTCAGGCACATTCCCTGATGCCCAGCTTCCTTCTAAGAGGATCATTGGCCCTAAGAATTATGAGTTCTTAAAGTCTAAGAGAGAAGAATTTCAGGAATATCTGCAGGTATGGCACCAAGTTAATTTAAAACATCCTCTAGTATTTTTTTTGCTTTGCTACAAACACCTGTCATTGTGGATTTGTAGAATTCTTTTATTTAAAAAAATTTTTCCCATGTAGAAATGAAATACTGTCAAGAGTCTGCTTTTTCAAAAAAGATGGATAACCAGGGAAATTCCAGTTATTTTCTTAGAGGGAATAAGTCTTGTATTGGGCTTACTTTAAAACTTTTGGTGTGGGACGTTAAAAAGTGAGAGAGAGAAATAGTTTGATGTAAAAGATTAAATGCATTCTAAGAATACTGGGTTGTTTTGTTATTTTTTTCTTAGTTTTTATTTGATTTTTGTGCTTAGCACTTTCTGAACTCTGGAATTTTCCCCTCCTATTTTTATTTCTCAACTTTTTTGTTGTTGCAATCGTAGATGTTTTTCTAGTTACTTGGAATCTTCTGACTCTCTACCATTCACCACTTGGAATTGAATTCCATTTTTTTCAGTGTGTGCATTGTGTTGTATAAACAATGTAATTGATATTTCCATTATTGGTACCATTTGCTTTAAAGTTACTTACTTGAGACTTGGCTAAAATTAAAGACCATTTTTCTTTAATCAAGTGATTAAGACCAAAGAATGGATGATTTTGTTTTATTTTTAGAAATCTCCTTTATTTGGACATGCCATTTTGTAATTTTAACTGTTAATTATTTGGATGCCTTTTAGTAACCGTAATAAGTGCTTTTTGTAAAGGGGTATTTACATTTTAATTTCTGTATTTGAACCAATGAATACTTCAATCCAGAAAGTATTTTTTATTTAATTTTTTGGTGGTAGGAAAATTAAAATATGAAATATACATTGACTACTGTAAGAATATTTGAACACAGCATGTGCTAGTGTTAACCTGTTTCTTTGTTGATATCATTAGCCTGTTGTTTGAACCAACTAATTCTTTCTAAGAACAAGAGAACCTCTTTCTAGAAGAAATACTTTCCAGTAATATGGAGTTTACTGACATTTCATTTATATAGATTTCTGCTCATAGAGTTTTGTAACTGTTTCTTAGTTACAGAACTGAGTATTAGGTAAGACTGGGTTAAATTTGGCTTTAAAACATCAGTTTTATCTTGTAAGAAAATAGTGTTGCAAGAAGATCAGACAGCAGAGTCCAAGTTATGTCATATTTCCACATTTAGTTCCTTGCAAAACCCTTTATACCAACTTCCTGTAATTATCAAGAAAGATGTATGATATTGTAATACTTGTGTCACAGTTGAGAAACTGAGAAATAATATTAGCTAATGTTTAATCTTCCTTCCTGTGTGTCAGGTACTGAGCTAAAATGCTTTATCTAACAATGCTAGAAGTAAGTAGTGTTATCTTCTTTCTACACATGAGGAAACTGACTCTTAGGCAATATAGGAAATTCTCTAGGGACACCTACCTAGCAGAAGGAAGAGCAGAATTCAAACCCTTTCGTGTTTGACTGTAAGGGTCTTACCTGCTATGTGATAATCTTTCTGTAAATGTATCTTGTTGTTATTCTGAATCTAAAATAGCTTTTGAAGATTTAAAATTGTTCTTGGTTAAAAAAATCATTTTAATGTAGACTCTTCTAGATTTTTGAAACTGTTTCATTCCTCCCTCCCCCCTTTTTTTTCTGTTTTTGTTCATCAAGAAACTTCTGCAACATCCAGAATTGAGTAACAGTCAACTTCTGGCAGATTTTCTTTCTCCCAATGGTGGGGAAACACAGTTTCTTGATAAGATACTACCAGACGTAAATCTTGGTAAGTCAGTTTAAAGAATCATATAGAAGATGATAAACTGAAAAGATAAGCAGCATTTTCAGGTTAATTAGAAAAGTAATTTATATAGTGCAGCCATGTATCAAGCTCTGAAGGACTTCTTATATACTGTTAATAGGAATATAAATTGGAAAACCACTTGTAACTTTTTAAAATGGAGTATGCTGCTACTGCTAAATCGCTTCAGTCGTGTCCGACTCTGTGCTACCCCATAGACGGCAGCCCACCAGGCTCCCCCGCCTCTGGGATTCTCCAGGCAAGAACACTGGAATGGGTTGCCATTTCCTTCTCCAATGCACGAAAGTGAAAAGTGAAAGTGAAGTTGCTCAGTCGTGTCCGACTCTTAGCAATCCCATGGACTGCAGCCTACTAGGGTCCTCTGTCCATGGGATTTTCCAGGCAAGAGTACTGGAGTGGGGTGCCATTGCCTTCTCCAAAATGGAGTATAGTCTATAAAAATACTGAATGATTATGTTATACATTTGAAAGTAATATAATATTGTAAATCAGTGAAAAATAATTGTAAATATCATAAAGTCAGTTAAAAGAAAAAGGAAAACCACTTGGAAAACCAGTTTGGTATAAGATTGAATGATCTAGCAGTTCCTCTCTGAGAGACATACTTGAGAGAATCTTGTAATAATATTTAAGAATGTTCTTAGCAGCATTGTTTATGGTATTGGGTTGGCCAAAACTGGAAATAATACAGATGTTTACCAGCAATAGATTAGACAGATAAATTATAGTAGCTTCACAAAATGAATACTTAGAACAAAGAATACCTGTAGCATTGTAGCTGCTTGGAATGGTGTGTGTAAAAGCAAAGACACAAAACAATGTATACAGCATGATTCCTTTATAAAGTTTAATCCAGACTAAGCAATAAGATGGAAAAGTTTGGATAAAAGTGTTAAAGATCATAATGGAAGAAAAGCAATATTTCTAAATATATTTTGTATAGTATCATTTTTATGTGCTGTGCTTTGTCATTTAGTCATGTCTGACTCTCCTTGCAACCCTTTGGACGATAGCCCGATAGGCTCCTCTGGTCATGGGATTTTTCAGGCAAGAATACTGGAGTGTCTTGCCATTTTCTCCTTCAGGGGATCTTCCTGATGGAGGGATCAAATCCACATTTCCTGTGTCTCCTGCATTGCAGGCAGATTCTTTACCTATTGAGCCATTGGGGAAGCCCCATTTTAAGAGAGTGTGTGCGTGTGTGTCTGTATATACACACACATGTATATATATATATATAACCTAATGAATAAATTTGGCTTTCATCTAGATCTGTCCAAATTAGTACATATAATTCAGGCAGAATATTTAGTGTGTGTCTTATTGAGGGAAGATGCAAGAATATTTTGTATTTGGTTATATATGATGGTTGTTGTTTAATCCCTATGTTGTGTCCGACTCTTTTGCTGCCCCATGGACTGTAGTCCACTAGGCTTCTCTGTCCATGGAATTCTCCAGGCAAGAATACTGAAGTGGGTTGCCATTTCCTTCTTCAAGGGACCTTCCCAACCCAGAGATTGAACCCGCCTCTCCTGCACTGGCAGGTGGATTCTTTACCAGTGAGCCACCAGGGGAGCCATAATTGGGTAGACATGTTTACTGACTCAGTTTGCGTGAAGAAGAAATGATCAAATATGAGCCAGATTTCTGTTTATATAACTGGATAAATGCTGTTTATTGCTAAAGTATGGAATAAATTTAGAGTAGTTCTAAACTTGGGCTTCCCTGGTGGCTCAGACAGTGAGGAATCCATCAGCAATTGGGGAGACCTCGGATTGGGAAGATCCCCTGGAGGAGGGCATAGCAACCTACTCCAGTATCCTTGCCTGGAGAATCCCTATGGACAGAGCAGCCTGGCAGGCTACAGTCCATGGGGTCGCAGAGTCGGACACAACTGAGCAACTGAGCACAGCACAGCACAGTTCTAAACTTACTGAGTTTATAGAATCCAGTTGAGGAAGTTTCATAAAGTAGTAGAGACAGAAGAAAGCATGAATAGAGATTTGGATGTTTTTTGAAATCAGATTGAGTAAAAATTTTGGCTCAGGAAGAGCATGTAGAAGAGAGAAGCACAGGATGAAACACCGTAATTTAAAGAACTTTGGAAATTCTGAGGCGAGGGAGTAGTTCTGGGGGTACCAAGGGAGAAATAGCCTGGCAAGAGGGTTGGAGGTTTTCATGTTATGAAACAGTCTCTGTTTTAGCTTTTGTTATTGTCATTAGAGTCTACTTTTTTCCCCAAACTGTACTGAAAGAAATTTAAGTTATATTAATCAGTTTTGATGGATTTTGATAGCTATTTGTAAAATCACGTTTGATATTTTATTTTATAATAAAGGAACCTGGAGATAAGATCAAAACAATATTCTGGCAAACTGGATTAGAATATATCTGTTAATCTAAAATCAAGAACACAGACTATTCAAATAGCCAATTTCAATGTTGTAGCAGTGTTTAGAAATTTTTTTCTTTTGACTAAATGCAAAAGTTAGATACATTTATATATTTACCATTGCTTAATGTCTTTGTAAAAATTAGATATCTTTATATATTCACCACTGCTTAATATCTTTTGAAAACATTTCTTGTGGACAATTACATATATACACAAAGACAGAGAAATTTGTATAATGAACTCTTCACCCCTTCAAAAGTTACTACACTTGCCTTGTTCCAGTCCTTTGAAAGATTGTTGCTGAGCCGTGAAAAACGCCTCAATTCTTGGCCTCCAGAGGAGAAGAATTCAGTCTGGGGCCAGTGATGAGGCTTGATCTCTCAGAGCTTTTGTGAAATAAGGTATTATTAAAGTATCAAAGAGATAAAGATTCTGACATAGACATCAGAGAGGGACAGAAAGAGTGCACCCTGCTAGTCTTTAGCCGGATGATATCAGCTACTAGCAGTTTGCTAATTAGAGAAAAGAAATGTCTAAAAACTCTGAGAATGGCTTAGACCCCTTACCCACAACATGCATTTTGAGATAACACTGGCACAAGGTGACTTGTCCTGAGCCGTAAAATGATTGACACGAATCTTTTTTGTTTTGTTTTGTTTGTCTTTTGACAGGACAATACAGTCTCATTAACATAGCTTAAGAGAACATTTGCATGAGTAAAGCATACTGGTTTGTCAAGTGGGTTCTGAGTCTTAGGGGAACCCGCTTGAAGACAGAGTCTAGGGTAAACACATAGTTCATTAACATAGCTTAAGACAAACATTTCCATAAGAAAAACCACTGGTTAGCTCAAAGTTTGAGAAGAAAGTTTAGGTGGAACCATGTATCCTCATGGCAGCACAGAATTTTAAAAGAAACCTCTTTTTAAATGTGTATAGAGAAGGGGGGAAAAATCTAAGATTTGTTTGTTACCTCCTGCCGCTTTAGAGAGAGATAAAAAATGTCTGACACTTGCAGCCTGTTTCCTCTGTTTGGAGATCCCTGGCCTTGCTGCCTGTTACCCTCTCACCTTCCCCTGCCTCCCACCCCACTGGATTATGTTGAAGTATCCCAAGTGCTGTATCTGAAAACAGTTAAGAATATATTATAAATTTTTGTGAAGTGTGAAATGGTCCATTTTGCTTTTTACTTGGCTAATTTTGGTATTTAAAATTACCTAGTGAAGTATTCATATAAGCAGTTATGAGATATATTTTACTTCTTAAGATTAATATTTTATTTTTAATTGCAGGGAAAATTATAAAATCTGTTCCTGGAAAACTAATGAAAGAGGTGAATATGGGCATTCTATAAAATGATAGTTATAAGCATATTTAAATACTAGTAAATTTTAATTGGCTACATGATACTGAAAATCATAATCTTGATATTTTTATTTTTATACCATGGTTTCCACAGAAAGGTCAACATTTGGAACCTTTTATCATGAATTTCATTAATTCTTGTGAATCTCCAAAGCCTAAACCGAGTAAACCAGAACTGACCATTCTCAGCCCTACTTCAGAAAATAATAAGAAGGTACTATGCATCGTCTCAGAAAGCCACTGAGTTTGAAATTGTCCTACTTATGACTTTTCCGTTAGAGAATTCTGTGTTAAAGAAATGGACAGGATTGTCTGTCTTTGTATGGAAATCAGTTGTAAAGGATAAGGAGGGTATTGTAGGTAGTTGCTTGGTTCTTTGCTTTAATGGGTAAATGTTTCTTAAGAATCTGTATTTGTCACCTCCTACCATTTCTCTGTTGGGGAATTTTTTAAAGTGGTTTTCTTAGGTTGTAAATCACCAACTTCCAGTAATCAGGGAATTAATTTCTATAATGTATTTATGTTTATTTGATGGTATTATATAATTTTAATGACTCATAAAATGTTTCATCCTTTCATTAAACAAGCACTTTATTATGTGCCTGCTGTTGGGTGCTAGGCACTGGGAATATAAAGATAAATTCCGAGAACTTCCCTGGCAGTCCAGTGCTTAAGACTTTGTGCTTTTTTTTGGTTTGTTTTTTAATTTTTTAATTGGATTTGTGTTGGTTTCTACCAAATATCAACATGAATCAGCCATAGGTATATATATGTTCCCCCTCATCCTGAACCTCCCTTCCACTTTCCTCCCCATCTTACCTCTCTAGGTTATCACAAAGCACCTGATTTGAGCTCCCTGCATCATACAGCAAATGGAAATTTGCTGTCTAATTAGACAGCCTTGGTTTTAATGCAGGGGAACTAGGATCTTACAGTGGTGTGGCATAGCCAAAGAAAAAAGGAAAAACAGATAAATTTCCTGTCTGCAAGAAGCTCAGTTTAGTGCCAGAGAAGTACCCAGCGTGGGGGATTCTGTGAGCTCAAAGAATAGCACCCTCTTCCTCAACAGAACTTATTTGGTTTATTACTGTAAAGGGTATCTTTAATTTTTTTCACTTTATAAGTTTATTGCTAGTAAACAGAAATACAGTTGATTGTTGTGTATTGATTTTCAATTCACAAGTCTTGCTAGACTTGTGTTAATTTTAGTGGTATATCTGTTAATTTTTTTAGATTTATGTATTCAAATGATGGCAGTTATGTTTCATTCATGACTAGGACCTGCTATACAAAGGGAGTGATTGCAGTGTTTCACCATTAAATAATATAGTGTAGTTCTTTTTGTAAATATCCTTTATGAAGTTTAGGAAAGTTACCTCCATGTTTGTGGGTGCACTTAGCCTATAGTTTTTCTTTCTCATTGTATCCTTGTCAGGTTTTGGTATTAAAGTTATGTTAAGTTTTCTTTATTTGCTAGTAGAGTGTTAGTTATTTAAATAGTGATAACTTGTTAATAGTCATCTAGGCCTCAAGTTTTGTTTGTGGAAGTTTTTTTTTTAACCAATATAATTTTTTTAATGATTATAATATTCTTCAGATGTATTGTTTCTTGAGTCAGATTTTGATAGGTTGTACTTTTTAATAAATTCTCCATCTTGTCTAAATTTGAAAAATTTTGGCCTTATGTTGTCAATAATATCCTCTTTTCATTTTGCTCTGACATCTATGGTTGTGTCCCCTTTTATTCCTGGCATTGTCTTCTTTTCCTTTCCTTTTTGCTTTTTTGACCCATAATATCAAAGACTGTCCATTTTATCATTTTTTGTTTACCTTTTCTGTCAGTTTTTTTTAGTTCTTTAGTATCTGCTCTTTGATTATTATTAATGATAGATCTTTTGGTATAGTTCAGTTCAGTCGCTCAGTCGTGTCTGATGCTTTGCAACCCCATGAATCGCAGCATGCCAGGCCTCCCTGTCCATCACCAACTCCCGGAGTTCACTCAGACTCAAGTCCATCGAGTCAGTGATGCCATCCAGCCATCTCATTCTCTGTCGTCCCCTTCTCCTCCTGCCCCCAATCTCTCCCAGCATCAGAGTCTTTTCCAATGAGTCAACTCTTTGCATGAGGTGGCCAAAGTACTGGACTTTCAGCTTTAGCATCATTCCTTCCAAAGAAATCCCAGGGCTGATCTCCTTCAGAATGGACTGGTTGGATCTCCTTGCAGTNNGGACTCTCAAGAGTCGTCTCCAACACCACAGTTCAAAAGCATCAATTCTTTGACGCTCAGCTTTCTTCACAGTCCAACTCTCACATCCATACATGACCACTGGAAAAACCATAGCCTTGACTAAGACGGACCTTTGTTGGCAAAGTAATGTCTCTGCTTTTCAATATGCTGTCTAGGTTGGTCATAACTTTTTTCCCAAGGATTAAGCATCTTTTAATTTCATGGCTGCAGTCACCATCTGCAGTGATTTTGGAGCCCCCAAAAATAAAGTCTATCACTGTTTCCACTGTTTCCCCATCTATTTCCCATGAAGTGATGGGATAGTAGGTAGGGCTAAGATAGTTGCATTTTATTATTTTGCTATGAGTAATTCATTTTTTTTTTTCATATACATTAGGTCTTTGATTATTTTGTCCAAATAAACTTAGCTTAAATCTTAACATCCATCTGTAAGCATCCCTTAATTAAACAGTGATTTATAACCTTTAAATCATGTTGGGATTAAAATCAGCTATTCCTAATGGTTTTTTTTAAAATAATTTTATTTATTTATTTTGGTTGTACTGGGTCTTCATTGCTGCGTGGGCTTTCTCTAGGTGTGGAGAGTGGAGGCTACTCTCTAGTTGTGGTACTTGGAGTTCTCATTGCTGTGACTTCTCTCTCATTGCAGAACGCGGGCTCTAGAGTGCTCAGGCTTCCAGAGCACTGCATGTCATTGTGGCGTGCGTGCTCAGTAGTTGTAGCTCATGGGCTCTAGAGCATGGACTCAGTAGTTGTGGTGCACAGGCTTAATTACCTGGTAGCATGTGGAATCTATCCAGATGAGGGATCAAACCCAGCTCAGGGACTGACAGGCAGATTCTTAACCACTGGACCACCAGGGAACTCCTAGTGCTAATGGTTTTATGCATCTTTTTATGTTCATTTACTTCTTTTGATATTAAAAATCAAAGGGATTCTTTGTATGGGTGATGAATTATCTCTTGCATCTAAAATGAAGGTAGATTTTTAATATTTTGGCCCCCCAAAGTGTTGTATTTTTTTAATTCAATTTTGGGTATAAATGTGGCATTTAGGGGACAGATCTTAACCACTCTGGTATTATGTTTTTTTTTTCCTTTAATATTCTGTTTTGATTGGACAAAGTTTAAACGCCTTGCTCTATAATTACTTTACCCTTAGTAATTATTATTAGCCTGTGTAATAAACTTTTTTTTATTATTTCAACTTTTACTTTAGCTTTTTAATGATCTGTATAAAAATAATGCAAACCGTGCTGAGAATACAGAAAGAAGGCAAAATCAGAATTATTTTATGGAAATGATGACTGTAGAAGGAGTCTATGATTACCTGATGTATGTAGGTAAGATATCTGTGGTTACTGTTAAAACCCATGTTATATTTCTTCTGTGATGCAAATTAATGCCCTTGTATATTGTTCCATTATTTTTTGATTTGAAGGTATTTTAAAATTAAGAATTCAATACACAGAATATAATTGGTCTTGAACATATTAAAGTTATNTTTGATTTGAAGGTACTTTTAAAATTAAGAATTCAATACACAGAATATAATTGGTCTTGAACATATTAAAGTTATTAGTGTTTAAAAATAAAATATTGACCATTTGTATTTTTTGTATTGGAAAATGTTCAGGTATATATTTACCTTAATGAAATGTTCCGTGTGATCCTTCTCAGGACAGGTGGTTTTCCAAGTTCCTGACTGGCTTCATCATCTCTTAATGGGAACTCGAATCCTCTTTAAAAACACCCTGGAAATGTATACTGATTACTATCTTCATTGTAAACTAGAGCAACTCTTTCAGGAGCACCGTCTGGTTTCACTTATAACACTTCTTAGAGGTTTGTATTTCCTCATGTGTTTGTTTCATGTTTGAGTACTCAATTTTTATTTAATTTTAATTAGATCTCAAAGAGTGAGAAGCCTGGGTTTTCTTTGCTTTTGTTAGTATTGCTACCATGAAGAACTTTGTATATAATAGGTGAAAATTCCTGCAAATGTTTCTTTTTTAAAAAATTTATTAATTTTTTATAAGATTCTTTTTTAAGATTTATTTTATTCATTTATTTATGGCTGCTTAATAAATGGAAACAGCAACCCACTCCAGTGGGGTCAACCACACAGTCCATGGGGTCGCGAAGAGTCGGACACAACTGAGCATTTATGGCTGCGCTGGGTCTTCGTTGCTGCACTCGGGCTTTCTCTAGTGGCAGCGAGTGTGGGCTACTTTCTAGTGGTGGTGAGCTAGCTTCTCGTTGCAGTGGTTTCTCTCGTGGAGCACAGGGTCAGTAGTTGTGACTGTCAGGTTTAGTTGTCCCTCAGCATATGGGATCTTCCCAAACCAGGGACTGAACTGTCCCCTACGTTGGCAGGTGGATTCTCTACTACTGAGCTACCAAGAAAGCCATAATTTTTAATTTTTAGTTGGAGGATAATTGCTTTATAATGTTGTGTTGGTTTCTGCCGTATATCAACATGAATCAGCTATATATATATACACATGTCCCCTCTCTCTTGAACCCAGCAAATATTTTTTTGTCTCTTTTTAGATGCTGTATTTTGTGAAAACACTGAACCTCGCTCTCTTCAAGATAAGCAAAAACGAGCAAAGCAGACTTTTGAGGGAATGATGAACTACATTCCAGGTATAATATTTAAAAAGTAGTTTAATATAGATTAGCACTCTTTGGTGGTCACAATGTATAGTAATTATTGAGGCAATTTTTACTGTGAGTTTTTATTTTAGAAGTAGTTATAAGAACCAGTTAAAATTAACTTATTCATTAAATGGAATTTGGTTTTTATGTTAGCACTAAGAACTTTTAGATAAGGCTGTTTCTACTCACACAATAGTTGGATTCTTTCAGTAACTTAGAATCAAACTGATCATAATGGTGTATAAGTGGGACAGCTGTAGTCCTGCTGTTCACTTCACCATGAGGAGAGCTACGTTAGTGTGTGTGAGTTAGAGGTCAGAATCCATTCATTCATCCTGAGTTTATTGAACACCTTCCATGTGCCAGGCACTTAGCACAGTGCAGGAGATAACAAAAATTGTACTTGGGTAGCTCAGTGGCAGCCCACTCCAGTGTTCTTGCCTGGAGAATCCCAGGGACGGGGGAGCCTGGCGGGCTGCCGTCTATGGGGTCACACAGAGTTGGACACGACTGAAGCGGCTTAGCAGCAGCAGCAGCAGCTCAATCTGGCAGGAAGATAGACACACAGACCAGATGTACCTGTGATAATAGAGGCTTGTTTAGGTTATGCAGTACTCACAGGAGGAGGGTGAGTCCCTCTCATAAAGGAGGCAGGCTTGAGTGAATGGTTAGTAACCTCTTACTGAGATGTGAATATAAGGAAAAAACATCAAGGGGCCAAAGCAGATGATACTTAATTTAGGATAGTTTGAATGTGACAAGCTTAACTATACATTATTCAGGAGGCATTGTCTCGTAATCAATTAAATATCCAGGTTTTGGAATTGGAGGAGCGATGATATAAGATGAGATTTGGGAGTCAGGTATGAGTGGGTATGCCCAGCAAGAAAATATAGAGTAAAAATTGAAGATATCTTAGAGAATTCTCATCATTGAAAAATGAGTCTCAGAATGGTCCTGCTTATTTTTGAAGACAATTTCTGTCCCCAGTCTGAATGTAAACGTGAGCCACAGCTGTTCTTGAGTGAATTTTCTGTAGGTATATGATGAAGTCATTTCTTCCTTTTGTAATGTAATATAGTGACCTTCTATATTGTAATATAGCATTCATGGTTTTGACGGTCTTAGTTTTAATATTTAGAAACATGGAAAGCCAATGAATATAATTGTAATGTTGCTCAGCCATGAATTTGAGTCACAGATGCTTCAAGACTTCCATTTGGAAAGGGGTGATTTAGCTAGTGAGGAAGCATAGCATGCCTTTCTGCTCTCCTCTGCTCATTTCCTCCTTAGTGATTCTTGAAGAATCTGAAAGGATTGTCTGTTTTTGTCCATGATGCTTCTTGCATATTAATTGGGAAATTCTGTGTAGTATTGGTGAATTAGGGGATTCACAAAGATGCATTGTGGCCCATCACTCTTGAAAAATATCAAGGATCTAATGAACTTCCTATAAATTGAATTTTGCCTCTCAGGGTTAGATTTACCCTGTAAAAGCAAACATAAAATGAAGATTTTCCTTGAACAACATTAGGTGTTTCATTATGATTGGAGGGGAAAGGACAAATATTTGAGCACCTTGTTTACTTAATAAGTTTCTTTTCCTGCTTGGACGAAACCATTCGGCACAGATTTTAATAAGGACCGACTGTGGTACCAGGAGTGATACATGACAGCTGTGTAGTCAAACATGAATTAGAACTTTTGGGAGCATATTTGTGTTTAAACAGTTTCCCCAAAGATTGTTCTGTAAGATAGTTATTAGTAATTTTGCAAAAAATACAGAAATAAATCGGTCATATTCATTGAAGAGAGTCTCTGTTCACCATAAAATTAAATTAATTAAATTTTTAAAAACATTAACATATTCAAACATGGAAATATGAGGAATGAAAAGCAGAAGTGATCCTGTCCCCACTGTGCAGAAGTAGCGGCATGCTCCAACTGGTGTTGATCCTAACAGACAGTTTCTTTGTATCTCTCTCTACATATGCACAAGTGTATGTACCTAGTGTTTTATTTTATTTTACTTGAACGGGATAATAAAATATGTATTGTTTCCCAACTGTCTTTTATCCTTTAATAGTATAAGCAGATTTCTTTACAGTAACATTCCTGAGAGTTTACAGCTATGCGTTGTGCGTTGTGAATCTTAAAATTCAGGACACATGATGCTGCATTTCTCAACTTGACCACAGAGGCCTTTTTTCCAAGAGCTTCTTACTGAAGCACTGATTTAGTAAATGCTGACTTACAGATTTTACATAATACCTGGGGGAGAGGGTAGAGATTTGCCTTATGATCCAGTAAAATGATGAGTCACTTTATAATATAAAATTGTTTCACATGTGGCTTTTTTGTTTAGATTTGATAGTCAAGTGTATTGGTGAAGAAGCCAAGTATGAAAGCATCAGACTTCTTTTTGATGGTTTACAGCAGCCAGTTCTCAACAAGCAGGTAAAATTCATTAAAGCAGACTGACTCGTGTCAGCTTGGCTCAATGAATGACACAGTAGTGTGTCTGGTGTCTTAACTGTGAAGTGATACCGTGCTAAGTGAAGGCAGTGTAATTCAAACATGCGGATGGAATAAAAGTGTCTTTTGTTAACTCTTTTTGCTCATTACTTTTCTTTTAAATAACATGATTGAAAATAAATATTCATTATAGGAAATTTGAAATATACCAAGCGGATTCTTTACCACTAGCACCTCCAGGGAAGCAAAAATTCATGAAACAAAGTAAAAATTTATATATCAAAAATTCTATCATTCACTCAGGTTGTATAGGATAACTGCAATTAACATTTTACTGCTTATCAGTTCGGTTTAATCACTTGGTTGTATCCAATTCCTTGTGACCCCATGGACTCGAGCACACCAGGCCTCCCTGTCCATTACCAACTCCCACAACCTACTCAAACTCATGTCCATTGAGTTGGTGATGCCATCCAACCATCTCATCCTCTGCTGTCCCCTTCTCCCGCATTCAATCTTTCCCAGCATCAGGGTCTTTTCCAGTGAGTCAGTTCTTCACATCAGGTGGCTAAAGTATTGGAGTTTCAGCTTCACCATCAGCCCTTCCAATGAATATTCAGGACAGATTTCTTTTAGCATGGACTAGTTGGATCTTGCAGTCCAAGGGACTCTCAAGAGTCTTCTCCAACACCACAGTTCAAAAGCATCAATTCTTCGGCGCTCAGCTTTCTTCACAGTCCAACTCACATCCATACATGATCACTGGAAAAACCATAACCTTGACTAGACAGACCTTTGTTGGCAAAGTAATGTCTCTGCTTTTAAATATGCTATCTAGGTTGGTCATAACTTTGCTTCCAAGGAGTAAATGTCTTTTTAATTTCATGGCTGCAGTCCCCATCTGCAGTGATTTTGGAGCCCCCAAAAGTAAAGTCTGTCACTGTTTCCACTGTCTCCCCATCTATTTGCCATGAGGTGATGGGACCGAATGCCATGATCTTAGTTTTCTGAATGTTGAGCTTTAAGCTAACTTTTTCACTCTCCTCTTTCACTTTCATCAAGAGGCTCTTTAGTTCTTCACTTTCTGCGATAAGGGTGGTATCTTCTGCATATCTGAGGTTATTGATATTAAATCTTGATTCCAGCTTGTGCTTCTTCCAGCCCAGCGTTTCTCATGATGTACTCTGCATAGAAGTTAAATAAGCAGGGTGACAATATACAGCCTTGGCATACTCCTTTCCCTATTTGGAACCAGTCTGTGGTTTCATGTCCAGTTCTAACTGTTGCTTCCTGACCTGCATACAGATTTCTCAACAGGCAGGTCAGGTGATCTGGTATTCCCCTCTCTTTCAGAATTTTCCACACTTTGTTGTGATCCACACAGTCAAAGGCTTTAGCATAGTCAATAAAGCAGAAATAGATGTTTTTCTGGAACTCTCTTGCTGTTTCAATGATCCAGTGGATGTTGGCAATTTGATCTCTGGTTCCTCTGCCTTTTCTAAATCTAGCTTGAACATCTGGAAATTTACGATTCACATACTGTTGAAGACTGGCTTGGAGAATTTTGAGCATTACTTTGCTAGCGTGTGAGATGAGTGCAATTGTGCAGTAATTTGAGCATTCTTTGGCATTGCCTTTCTTTGGGATTGGAATGAAAACTGACCTTTTTCCAGTCCTGTGGCCACTGCTGAATTTTCCAAATTTGCTGGCATAGTGAGTGCAACACTTTCACAGCATCATCTTTCAGGATTTGAAATAGCTCAACTGGAATTATATCACCTCCACTAGCTTTGTTCATAGTGAGACTTCCTAAGGCCCACTTGACTTCACATTCCAAAATGTCTGGCTCTAGGTGAGTGATTACACCATCATGATTATCTGGATCATGAAGATCTTTTTTGTATAGTTCTTCTGTGTATTCTTGCCATCTCTTCTTAATATCTTCTGCTTCTGTTAGGTCCATACCATTTCTGTCCTTTATTGAGCCCATCTTTGCATGAAATATTCCCTTGGTATCTTTAATTTTTTTGAAGAGATCTCTAGTCTTTCCCATTTTGTTGTTTTCCTCTATTTCTTTGCGCTAATCACCGAGGAAGGCTTTCTTATCCTCCTTGCTATTCTTTGGAACTCTGCATTCAAATGGGTGTATCTTTCCTTTTCTCCTTTGCCTTTAGTCTCACATATTCTGTTGAGACCTTAACACAGTTAAAATTTTGTATCAGGCTGTTTCTTTAAAATTGTTGTTATATACAAAATATTTAACATAATATAAATTATGAGGCATAATAACAAAGTGTAAACATGTGAAAACATATCTATCTAAAACTCATCCTAAAAATAGAACATTATAGATCTTGTTGAAACTACTTTTTTTTTTTGGTCTAATTCCTTAAAATCTTTTTTTTGCATTTTAGCTGACTTATGTTTTATTGGACATTGTGATACAAGAACTGTTTCCAGAGCTCAATAAGGTAACTGAAAAGCAGCAGCACTTTCTTTATGTTCTTAATGGTGTACTGACATTTTGTTAGGGACATAAAAATTTAAAAAATCCTTGTGATCATTTAAAAAATGAACAACCTTAACAAATAGCTCTTTGTATTTTCTTCATTCAACATGCTTAAATATAGAGTGGATTTGAGGATGTATGAACTGAATAGCCCTTGCCTTGCCATCCCGCCTTCCTGATTCCAGTCAGATGGGATGTTATACCCTGTAGAGCCTCATCAGAGGAAGGTGTGAGTGTACATCCTATCTCTAGGATGGGCCAAGCTCTGCAGGCTGTCATCTGCACACTGAATGCTGTGTGAGCGTTTTTAAAGCAGTTGAGCTTATATGAAGCCAAGAACACAAAATGAATGGGAGTTGGAGGATGGTGATATTGTTATTACCTTGAATCCTGCAGATTTTGAGTTTTGAGCATTGCTTTTTTACCTTTTTTATTTTTTTGACTAATACCTTTAGTCAGATGAAATAACTATTCAGGGTTGTGATACAGCAGTGAAATGTTAGTTTTATAGAGGGAACTAGATTTGGACTATTTACCTGTTGAATACAGGTTTTCAAGTTATAGCAGTATTCAGTGTGTGTTAAAACAGCGTGGCAGTTACGGACATTTTGTGTTCAATTTATGTAGGAATCAGTACTAGGAAATTCCAGCTCTGTTTGAGACTTTATGAGGTCTATCACATGCTTTTTTTCCTCCTCTCTAAAACATAAATATCATCTGTGACATATGCAGGTTTTAACACACATATATATATGTTTTAGGTTAGAACTGTTAGTCGATTTACAAATGAATTCTTATTTGTTTTTTCTCTTCTATTAAATAGATTTATTTTTACTTTAGGTGCAAAAGGAAGTTACATCTGTGACATCCTGGATATAAACATTTGGATTTGGGATAGAATAACTAGTTGAAATGTTTGCTGTGCTAGTGTAGTATATATGTACTGTTTTTTCTTTTACGTTTGTATATTCTTGTATATATCATGTAATTCAGTGTCTGATGTTTTGATTTTGTTGTTTTAATAAAGACTAACAAATTTAATAATGATGAAAACTGATTGGGTCTCATAGCCTTTCATTTTACATCTCTTATCCAAATTTTCTTAGATCTATGTCACTTGTTATTGCTGTTTTTAAAAGAGATAATTCATAATCTTCTGGGGCAAATCAGTTAGACTGATAACTTTGAGAGTATTGTGTCACTTTGAAAATAATTATTTTTAGTGCAGAGATCTGATTTGCTGTCTTATTTGTAGTTAATAAATTTTAGCAGATTTATTCCACTCCCCCTTTTCATTTTTCTGTGTAGGTAACTGTGTGTCTGTAAAGAAGCCATACTTTATGAGTTTTTCATAACAAATAAGGGACTTATTACTCTTCCTAGATGATTGACAGGTTATATGTAGCCCTTTTGCATGTGAAAACTGAGCACTTAACAGATATTTGTGATTGTGTGGTTACAACTGCATTTCACTGAACATCTGCTTATATCAACAGTTTAGTCAAGTGGATTTTTGGTTTATGTTGTCTCTCCAAAAGAAAGGTATGAATTAACTGTATTCTTTAGGGAAAGTTAAATAATTATTTTTAAAGGTTCAGCATTTAGAGTTCTGCTTATAATTTCTCTTCATGCTGTGTTTTTCTCCCTGAATCATATTTGTCTTTCAAGATCGGGCATTTTGTGTTTGGTTATTGGCTGTGATGTACATTCAGAATATATTTATTGAGTTTCTACCATGTATCAAGTGCTGATAATGTGGGAACTCTAAATATAATTTGGAAAGTGAAACCAATTGAATGATACTGTTCAGTTATTTTTTCCCAGTTTTGAAAAATGGTCTTCAGATATTATAAAAATTTTTAAACGTTTTGCCAGTAGTTCTGTTATTTTTTTAATTGCTTAAAAATTCTAAACTGTGTATGAGTTTCTGTGCATCAGTGCTTTTACCCAAGCCTTCAACATCTTACTTACTTCTCAGGGGCAGGTGGGAAATTAATCAAGCTAACTCTTCACATTTAAATCCATAGCATTTTGGCTGGAAAAATAAAATATTTACAGCCCTTTTATGCCTTTCTTACCTACTTTCTTATAAATTGTGATAAAAATTCTTATGAGTGTATCAAACAACCTAGGCTTACTCTGATAAAATACCGTAAATGGGGTGACTTAACAGAATTTTATTTCTCACAGTTCTGGAGGCTGGTAAGTCCAAGATCAAGGTGCCCAAAAGGTACATTTCATTCTGGGACCTCTTCCTTTGGTCTGTAGACGACTGCCTTTTTCCCCTGTGTACTCACATGACCTCTGTGTTTGGCCGTGTGGGAAGAAAGAAAGAGATCTTTCACTCTCTTCTTCTTTTCTTCTTATAAGGCCCCTGAATGCTCTTAGGTTAAGCCCATGACCTCATTTAATCTTAATTACCTCCTAAAGGTATCATCTCCAAATATAGTCATATTGGGGTTTAGAGTTTTAACATGTGAATTTTAGAAGGACACATTTAAATCCATAGCAGTGGGTGAGCTCTATTTACAGAAAATGTATAAAAATCTATAAATACAAAGTCATTTGCATAATAAAAGAGAAAGGAACTGGATGCATTCCCCATTGGCCAGGCATTTTATATCACATTCCACCATCCAGTAACTGAGATAGTATTATTCCTCTCTTGTTATTTATACTGAAGCTAGAGAGAGCAGTGAAGCTGGAATTCAAACAGATCCGTCTCTAGTCCTGTACTCTTGTCAGTGTTGCCCCATGAAAGGAGCCTTTACTTCCAAAAGTGATGACTCGAGATTCCTTTAGTGGTCCCCTGGTACATTTCAGATATTTTACTTTGCACTTTCCTTTCTATCCATCTTTATGTTTGTCTTATACTGCATGAGTTTTACATTTTGAAATGTGTTTAGAGAAATAACTCTGGTTGCAGGGGTAGATTAAATAGATGAGAAGACACTGAAATTTATAAAGGACATTATGTCTGTGTTATAATCATCAAGCTATAGATATCAGAAGATTCTGAGAAATTGTTGAAACACTTAAATTATCATTTATTGGGACTTCCCTGGTGGTCCAGTGGTTAAGAATCTGCCTTCTAATGCAGGGGACTGGGGTTTGATCCATGCTGGGGGAACTAAATTCCTACATGCCCCGGGAAAACTAAATACAGCCCCCATGCCCTGCACCACAACTAATGAGCCCGTGGGCCACACTTAGTCAAGTACTGCAACGAGGATCCCACATGCTGTGACTGACACCCAACACAGCCAAATAGATACATGTTTTTAAAATTATTTATTGACTTACTAAAAACAGAGTTTACAATAAAAATATAAACAGAAGTCTAAATTTGCCGTTGTTCTTTGTAATGATATATATGTAAGTTGTAACTTCAGATATAGTCAATATTAGAATAAAAATTACCCACTGAATGAATGAGCAAACAAATAGATCTTGCTAGTCCACTTCACTTCCATTTCAAAGACTGTTCTCTTTTATGTATATGTTAGTGTCTTCAATGTTGCTAGGTACATGAGGAGAAATCCTTAACCTGAGGCCTAAGGACGTGGAAGATTTTTAAGTCCACTGAAAATGGTTTTTTATTTCACTATTTTTTTAAATTAATTTGATGTTGATGATTTTTTTCTATCAAATTACACTAAAGTATTATTCCAGGTATTGGATGTGGCTGTATTCCAATAAAACCTTATTTATGTGAAGCAGTGGCAAGCAGGATTTGGCCTTTAGGCTATAGTTTGCTGATCCCTAATGTAGAAGAACAAAAGTGGAGAGGGAAAAGGGATGCTATTAGAAAAATTGTAATCACCTTCAAATTAAGGAGCAGGGGCTGCATGTGTGCTTACTTAATCACTTCAGTCATGTCCAGCTCTTTGCCACCCCGTGCCGCCAGGCTTCTCTGTCCATGGGACCGAACCTGTGTCTCTTAGGTCTCCTGCATTGGCAGGTGGGTTCTTGACCACTAGCGCTAATTGGGAAATCCAGGGAGCAGGGAAGGAGGCTAGAAAATTTATTTTTTATAAAAAGGCAGCTATCCTTTTCAGGGAAGACTTAATTGGCCTTTTGGTTGCAGAGGGGTTACAGTAAAAAAGAGGCAAACTGCTCTGCATGATGAAAAGATAGAGAAATTATCTTCTGGAGGAGCTGATACTGGAGAAAAAGGACTGTGTGGCTTTTGGACTGAGTCCAGAGGGTGAGAGAGAGGTAACAGAGAAGAAATTATTCATGGTTTATTCAATTTATTATGGACGTGTGTATTGAGCACTCACTGTGTGCCAGGCAGTTTCAGATGCCAAGGATATATTTGTGCATTTATAAGCTTACATGTAGCCCAGGGAACAGAGACAGTATAAACAATGTAAATAAGAAAATAGTGTATAGTATGTTAGAAAGTAACAAGTGCTCAGAAAAAAAATTAAACTGAAAAAGCGAATGGTAAGTGTTGCAGTTTAATGTGATCATTGACATTGAAGAAAAAGACCTGAAGGTGAGAGATTAAGCCATGCAGATATTTGGGAGCCCATATTCCAAGTAGAGGAATAGCAAGTGCAAAGGTTTGAGTGGAAGTGTGTCCTTTTGAAAGAAATCTGCCCCAATCACGGTGCGTGAAGGTAGATAATGTCAGAGAAGTGATGGGAAACAAGATCGCAATGGTCCTTGGAAACCATTATGATAACTCACTTGTACTTGGTCTGTGATGGAAAAATTTTGAGCACATGAGCAACGTCATCTTTCTAATATTGTGACGGAATCACTTTGGTTACTGTGTTGAGAGTGTTGAGAAGAGACTAAAGTGGAGTAAAAGTAGAGACAGAGGATTTCCCTAATGGTTAAGAATCTGCCTGCCATTGCAGGGGAGACAGGTTCAATCCCTGGTCCGGGAAGGTTCCACATGCCTGTGTGCCACAAGCACTGAAGCCGTGCTGTAGAGCCTGTGCTCCTCAACAAGAGAAGCCACCGCGATGAGAAGTCCACACACCGCGACAAAGAGTAGCCCCTCCCTGCAAACAGAGAAAGCCCTCGCGTAGCAATGAGAACCCTGCGTAGCCAACAAGTGAATAAACAAACATTTAAAACAGACAAATGGCTCATTTAGGAGGCTGATGAAGTAATTCAGGTGACATGACAGTGATTTGAATCAGGGCAGTACTTGTGAAGTTTTTGAGAAGCTGAAGTCTCTTTTTAGTTCTTTTAGTCAGGAAACAGAATTTACTGATGGACAGGTTGTGAGTTTGAGAGAAAAACAGAGCAGCCAAGGATATTCCAAGGTTCAGTTTGAGCAATAGGAAGGATGAAGGGTCCATTAAATGAGCTGAAGGGCATTGTGCCTGGCACCAGTTTTCAGAGGGGATCAAGAATCCACTTTTGGACATGTAAAGTTTGGATTGCCTATTAATCATCTCAACTAGAGATGCCAAGTTGGCCATTGTATTTGTGAATCTGGAGTCCGTGGGAGAGATCTAGGCAGGGGTATAAATTTGAGAGTCGCCAGCCTTACGATGTAAAACTGAATGAGAGCACAGAGAGATTAAGTGTAAAGAGAAGATAGAAGCAGTCCAAGGACTGTCCCCCAGGGGGGCTCTCCAGTGCTTGACACTAAGAGAGTTGGAAAGGACCCCAAAAAGGACTCCAAGTGATGGGTTTGGTTGATGGGTTGGTTTGTTTAAATTTTTATTTATTTACTGATGACTGTGCTGGCTCAGTAGTTGGGGCTCCCAGGTTCTAAGCAATGGACTTGGTTGCTGCGCAGTATTCAGGATTATCCCAGAGCAGGGATCAAACCTGTATCTCTTGATTCTTTACCGCTGAGCCACCAGGGAAGCCCTGGTTGATGCTTTTTAGGAGCACTACTGTCTCACATTGAGTTGTAAGTTTCCTTTTGCATTGTAACTCCCTCCATTTATGCCTAATCACTAACGCTTTATTTTAACACTTCAGCATTATGCTAGCTGCTCTTTGGAGTGAAGGCAGTACTATATCCATATTTTGGGATAATGCAAGGTGGAGAAAAACTGGTGCAGCATGGGAGGTGGTGATGAGGTTACCTGAAGAAATTGTGGAGCAGCCTAGAAGGGCTTCCGTGGTAGCTCAGCTGGTAAAGAATCCGCCTGCAGTGCCGGAGACCCCAGTTTGATTCCTGGGTCGGGATCCTCTAGAGAATCGATAAGCTACCCACTCTGGTATTCTTGGGCTTCCCTGGTGGCTCAGACAGTAAAGAATCTGCCCGCAATGTGGGAGACCTGGATTCAGTCCCTGGGTTGGGAAGATCTCCTGGAGAAGGGAACGGCTACTGCTACCCACTCCAGTATTCTGGCATGGGGAATTCCATGGACAGAGAAGCCTGGCGGGCTACAGTCCATGGGGTCACAAAGAGTCGGACACGACTGAGTGATTTCACTCACTCACACTAGAGCAAATGCAGCCACCTGGATAAGTAAGCAACTTCTGGCAACTCTCACAAATAGGAAGGGACCTGCCAAATTATTTTAAAATATTAATTAATTATTTTTGGCTGTGCTGGGTCTTTGCTGCTGTGTGCAGGCTTTCTCTAGTTGCGGCAAGCCGGGGCCACTCTCTAGTTGTAGTACACAGGCTTCCCGTTGTGGTGGCTTTTCTTGTGGAGCATGGACTCCAGAGTGCGTGGGCTTCAGTAATTCCAGTACTCAGGCTCAGTAGTTGTGGTACACAGGCTTAGTTGCTCTGTGGCATGTGAAATCTTCCTGGACCCAGGGATCAAATCCATATCCCCTGAATTGGCAGGTGAACTGTTAACCACCGAGCCACCAGGGAAGCCCCCTGAGGGAACTTTGTTGTAAACTGCTCAGCGCAGCTCTGCCACCAAATGGATTTAACGTGTCTGCTCAAGGTATAATAGGTGGTCTGCTGTATCATCAGTATTAAATGAGGAAGATTCTTAGATGCACGGCTAGTTCAGATAAATTAATTAAAATCCCCAACACTATATAACTTGAACATCTTTATTTTTTGGAAACCATTATTGGCATCAAAACAGATTCTGTACATAAAAGCCATAAAATGTATTTATTATTTATTTTTGGCCATGCCATGTGGCATGTAGGATCTTAGTTCCCTGACCAGGGGGAACCTGTGCCCACTGCAGTGAAAGCATGGAGTCCTGACCACTGGACCACCAGGGAAGTCACATCAGTCTTAAGTACCCTTTATCTACTGTTCTTTCCTACCTAAAAATTGAATGTATTTTTCTCATTTTTAGGGGGGTAAGATGGGATTTAGGGAGGGCTGTCAGATGGCAGGGGGCTTATAATCATGGGCAGTGATACCAGTGATGAACTGTCAAAAGAGTTTTCCTTCAGTCATATTGTCTTGGGTTGTAAGTATTTGCTTGAGAGAAGAAATAACTACCAAAGACAAAGAGTGTATCTTCAATTTTATTGTTTGGAACCTATAATTGAAAAGTATTTTTAGGTCATTTCCTAAACCACTGAACAATACAGGCACACAGATTTAGAAAACTTACAAAACTGTTCTTTAAAAATTTGTGCTTCAATAGGGTTTACCCTGTATTCCTGGCCAAGCATAAAAAATGTAGCCCAAATGCAGTCCTGTTGACATTTTTCCTCTTACAATCTTATTGGCATTCATTTATGGTCAATCTCCATATGCATAGAACCGAGGGCATTACTTTATTGCATCAATCTTTATAAAGAGATTATGAAATTTAAAAGTACATTTGTATCAAGAGTACATTTGTAAACATTAAAAAACAAACACTCTCACCCTTCAGTCCTTTAGCTGTTGTCTGCTCTTTTTTAAGGTGAGGCCTTCCATTTCTCGTTGAAGCATGTATACAATGATGAGCAGGCTCACTTGGTCCCCACTACCCCTTTAAGCAAGTATTTGTGCATAAATCATGTATGGCATTAGTCTGGGTATTTCCTGAGCACCCACTCAGAGGGTGCTCCCACTTTCAGGCAGGAGTCCTCATGTCTGTGCTTGAGAATGACTGAGAGTGACTGTTCAAATATGGAGGCAGAGCTGACTTTAAACTTAGGTGGACCACTTGAAAAATCAACCTTGTCTCTCCTCTGGATTTTCCAAAGGTGAGGAAGGGGTGAAGTGTATATGTGTGTGCCTAGAATAAGTATATCTTGCTAGGAGACACAGGTGCAGGTTTAGAATTACACCTTCTCTAAGAAGGTTCTCTTCTTGTGACAGCTTCCCATTAGGAAGGAGGAGGAAAGAAATGGAGAACTGATAGAATGTCATGAAATTACTAGTAGCTAATGCCATGTGTTAGGCACTCTGCTGCTACTCCCTAGCAAATATCTATGTAGCAAGAGTAAATGGGCTTTATCTGTTTCTCTTCTCTAATGGAAGTTGTTCCTGGGCGTCCCAGTCTTTCCTTCCCCTTCTCCCTACCCCCAGATGGCCTTTTGGAGCTCCTGGCCTTTCCCATTATCTGCTGCCCTTTGTGTCCCAGCTCCTCAAAGGTACCTGGTGGTGAGGAAGAGAACACCACTGTGTTTAGTCCATTAAACTCCCTATCACATATACTAGAGAGGAAAAAAAGAGACCAGAAATAAAGCAGAGACTTGTCCTCCATCAGTCTGGGGCTCCAGTAAATATCATCCTGAACAGTAACTGGATTTAACTGAAGAGTGTGGGACTGAGGTCAGAGGGCCTAGGTGCAGGTCTGGGATCTGTCACTTTTACCTATATGGCCTTAAGTCAGCTCTGAGCTTTAGTTTCTTCCATCTTTCATACAAGAAGAAAATAACGTCTGTCTTCCCAAGCACAAAAGTTATGGGCATCAAATAAAATATGCTTAGAATTCCCTTGTAAATGATCAAGTTATGTAAACATAAGTTTTTTGGTGGATTAGAATGGATATAAAGAGAAAAATGATGTGTATGGTTTAAAGGTGTTAAAGTTTTATTAAAATTTGCATATGTAAACTAAAGATGGCTGGCCTCGTCAGAGGTCCCATTTTCATTTCTTTTCCTGTGTGTTCACTAAGTTGCTGACCCTGAGTGATGATGTCAGCGTCTTTACTTACAACCCTTTAAGCTCAGCTTCTAGGAGACTGCAAAGACGGTCTGCGCCATCGTAAAACCTGTTCCTAAAAAACCGACTTGAATCTCACGTGAGAAAAAAAATACAGTTCCATTAATGGAAAGGAGAATTTTTGGCTATTGGTATAAAATAATGATCACTGCCAAAACTGAAAGAAATATTAAAGAAAAACTTTCACAGCAATGACTTCCTGCAGAAAACTGGATCCGACCTTCAACTGCTGGATAAAGCACTTTCATTTTTGAGATGTATCCGGAAACCACGTTGATATCTTGGTCGCCTAGAAAAATACATACATTATTTTAACTACAGAAAAAATAATGATTCATTAATAATAATAAGGGGAAAGCCAATGTATTTCTTTAAAGTCCTTTGTGATTATAAAAAGGAAGATACTCTTTTCATAAGCGAGGCTAAAGTATCACAAAAGGCAAGAACAGTGGTGATCATAAGTGCAAAGAATCTGATTGCTTTTCATGTTTCAGATAAGAAATGTGCCCATCCATTGTCTACTATTGGATAATTCAGGGGAATAGAGTCCTCTCAACTCTGAGATGACTTGGTAAGAAGGGACTTCCTACCTAGGGACTTCCCTGACAGTCTAGTGGTTAAGAATCTGCCTTCCACTGCAGGGGACATAGGTTTGATCCCTGGTTGGGGAACTAATATCCCACATGCCTCAAAGCAACTAGTAGCCCACACACCACAACCACTGAGCCTGCAGGCTCTGGAGCCTATGTGCTGCAAGGAGAGAGTCTACCTGCCACAACTGAAGCCTGAAGCACCAAATAAATATATGAATGTTTGAAAGGGAAAAGGCTGTTGTCATTATTGCCTCTGAGCCACTCCAGAGTAGGAGCACTAAGGAACCGGGTTAAGATAATTAGTTGAGAAATAAATGGTTTTTTTGGTTTTGGGGGTTTTTTTTTGCTTGCCTGCTCAAGAATCATTTTCACATCATTGATGGTGAAATAATGGAGGCTTCATTTCCAAAAGAGAAGGCAACTGACAAATACTAATTGCCTGTAACTACAACAAACCCACAGTGACCTGACAGACTTTTATTTTAAAAGTACCACTTCAAATCATATATCTGATAAGAGGTTAATACCGCAAATATATAAAGAATGCACACAACTCAATAGCCTACCCTCCAAAACATCTGATTAAAAGATGGGCAGAGGATCTGACAGACATTTTTCCAGAGAAGAAATGCAGATGACCAAAAAACACATGAAAAGATGCTCAATATCATGAATTATCAGAAATGCAAATCAAAACCACAATGAGTTACCACCTCACACCTGTTAGAACAACTATGATCAAAAAGACAAAAAAATGTCAGTGAGGATGTGGAGAAAAGGAACTCTTGTGCATTGTGTGCAAAAATTAAATTGGTGTAGCTGCTATGAAAAATAGTAGGAGGCTCCTCAAGAAATTGAAAATAGAACTTCCAAATGATTCAACAGTTCCACTCCTGAGTATTTACCTAAAAAAATGAAAATACTAATTTGAAAAGATATGTGCACTTCTGCGCTTATTACAGCATTATTTACAACAGCCAAGGTAAGGAAGTGTGTTAGTCACTCAATTGTGTCCAATTCTTTGCGACCCCATGGACTGTAGCCTGCCAGGCCCTTCTGTCCATGGAATTCCCCAGGCAAGAATACTGGATTGGGTTGCCATTTCCTCCTCCAGGGGATCTTCCTGACCCCGGGACGGGACCCAAATCTCCGGCATTGCAGGCAGATTCTTTACCATCTAAGCCACCAGGGAAGCATAAGGAAACAAATGTCCACTAACGGATGGATGAATAAAGATGTGTGTATATACGTACAATGGAATACTCTTCAGCTATTAAAAAAAAATGACCTTTTGCCGTTTGCAACTACATGGATGGCCCTTGAGGACATTATGCTAAGTGAAATAATTCAGACAAGACAAATACCATAAATTCAACAACAAAGCAAGCAAGCTCAGTTACAGAGAACAGACTGATGGTTCATAGAGGTGGAGGGAGTTGGGATTGGGCGAGGATGCAAATGGGTGAAGGGAGTCAAAAGTTAATACAAACTTCCAGTTATATAAGTCCTGAGGCTGTAATGTATAGCATAGTGAATGTGGTTATTAATACTATTGCATATTTGAACATTGATATAAGAATAGATCTTAGAAGTCCTCATTATAAGAAAATTTGTGATTATGTAAGGTGACATTAATTGGACTTAACGTGGTGATCATTTTGCAATATATACAACTAATGCTATATTTTAACTAATGCTATATTTCAATTATACCTCAATAAAACAATGTATTACTATAGTACTTAAAAAGAACCCTTCTCTGCATTGGTTCTCACCCCTGGGTATACATCAGAATCACTGCAAAGCCTTTTGCCCCAACCAAGTAAATCAGACTCTCTTAAAAGTCAGGACCAAGGTGTTATTTAATTTAAAATACTCCCCAAGTGATTCTAATGTATGATGAGGGCTGAGAACACTTACGGCCAAAGCTTTCTCAGCCTTCCATGTGAGATCTTTCTCTCCAGCACTCACTAGTCTGGGCTTGAGTGATACACAGCCATTAACTTTGTTTCATGCAGGACTCAAGAGGACACCTTCTAAGCCTGCCTTTCCATTTCTTATCATGGAATGGTTGGAAGTAGCTGGCACCTTTCTTCCCAGGAAGGGCTGCCTCCTTGGCCCTGGCTCTGCCCTCCACCCTCCTTGGGATATGCAGCTACCATAGCAGGACCCTCATGACAAGGCCGTAGAGACGGACGCAGAGAAGCTGTGCGTGTGTCTTGTGAACACACTAGGTTTTGCGCTGGAGAACGGGAAGGGGTCGTGTACTGGCAGTGTACTCCATGCACAGGAAGTGGTTCTCAGCTGAATTTTTGAAAATGAGGCTGGGGTATAATGACCCTCACCTGGGGTCAACTTGGTGGTTCCTATGATGTCCTCCACCAACACATTGTGCTGAATGGGGCAGGGGGCATATGCCATTCATGCCTACCTGACCTTTTCACACCAAAAGCTTCTTCAAGAAAGTTGAGGTGATTTGGGGACTTCCCTGGTGGTGCAGTGGATAAGAATCTGCCTGCCAGTGCAGGAAACATGGGTTCAATCCCTGATCTGGGAAGACTTCACATACAGTGGAGCATCTAAGCCCTTGTGCCACAACTACTGAGCCTGTTTCAGAGCCTATGCTCTGGAACAAGAAAAGCCACCACAGTGAGAAGCGTGAGCACTGCAACCAAGAGTAGCCCCTTGCTAGCTGCAACTAAAAGAAAAAAAGCCCGAGCAAACTAACCAAGACCCAGCACACCCCCAAATAAATAAATTTTTTAAAAAGTTGAGATGATTTAATATGGTTTCCCACATCCAACCTAAAAATGCAACATGTTTATATTTCACAATTTAAATAGCTGCTTAGCTGCACTTGAAAAAGTTTTAAAACACTTTTTATGTAAAAATATGTTTTCCCTGGGCATGGATGGACGGGTTGAGTGCTGGGGAGAGGTAAGACTATTGCGCTAGGCTGTTTCCTAACAAAGTGGGAGGGAGCTGACAGTGTAGAAGCAGATCTGGTTTCTGGCTTTGCCCTCCTGGTGTCATCGTGGGCTGCTCCCCTCTTGGGATCTGTTCTGTTCTCGGGTACCTTTGGGTTTGGGAGGGGAAGAGACACTTGTGCTTACCAGAGTCATGTTTTATCATTTCATCTTTTATCATCCGGAACCCGTCTCCACCACTGGCAAGGAAGTTCGGGAGGATCACCTTGTACACTTTATCCATTCCAAGAGGCTCATAACTGGGCACACGACACTGGGTGCAAAGAACCTCTAGCTTGACCACCCTGTCCCCAGGGTTTCGGGAAATATCGTACACCACGTGAATTCCTAGAAAAGAAATGAGGCTGTAGGTTTTCACTAGATCCAAAGGAAAATTTTTGTTTTCTAAGAAAGATTTTGGCCCAAATCTGGAGTTAGGGGGCTGCGGCTTAGTTTTCATTTAGTTTGAGCGAAACTTCAGCAAGAGAGCTGAAGTGACGTTGGAGCTACTGTATCTGGTTAAGTTTATCCTTGAGTCTTTCTGGGAGGCCTAAGAACCCCTGGGAGGGAAACTGGCTCTAGCTCAAGGTGGGCAACTGGGGACTCTGCAGGGAGAAACCACACTTTTTTTTAATTCACATCATGAATCAATCGGTCCAGCAACTTGGTTCAGTAACTTTGGAAAATGAGGAACAGATGAGAGGTATGGGATATTTACCATTTTGCTGACCAACAAATAGTTAATAATTTGGCCTGGGTGACTTCTGCGAAACATACAGCTACCCAACACAGTGCCTCTCTCTCTTCCCTCTGCTCTCTCCTGGAAAACACAGAATATCTGGGCAACCCTATGGGCAGCGGGTGGAACTCCACCAACCTCTGCAGCCCCTCAGTCCCAGCAGTGGGGTGTTCTGGGACTTCCCAGAAGGGGGAAGACTTGAAAAGCAATCAGACCCCTCAAGTGGGGTCTACCATCTATAGTACAAACAGTGAGGTCAGACTATGGTGTCAGAGTCAATTAAGATTATTCATATTAATTTTAAGTTTAACTCATTGGGCTGTGGAATCAGTGACTGACAAAAGCACTTTAGAAGTCCTTAACAATTTGGGAAGCATTTCTTTTCCTTCCACTTTCATGGCATTCCATAAGATAAGCAGGCACATTTTCTCGTTGTTCTGTGAGAGGCTGAATGAAGATTTGCCCCAGGTCCCAGGGGAACTAGAACCAGGTTCCAATGTCTTGTCCTGGCTGCCCATTGCAGAAATCATCTTTGTTAATAGTGATTGGACATTGCATTCCCTTGAACCTCTGCATGCTTCCAGGCAATTACCAGGCAGTAGAACAGAAAAAGGTTTGTTTTGTTTTTGTTTTTTACAAAGAATATTGAATGTTTAAACAACTAAGATAGAAGGCAATGGCACCCCACTCCAATACTCTTGCCTGGAAAATCCCATGGACAGAGGAACCTGGTAGGCTGCAGTCCATGGGGTCACTAAGAGTCGGACACGACTGAGTGACTTCACTTTCACTTTTCACTTCCATGCATTAGAGAAGGAAACGGCAACCCACTCCAGTGTTCTTGCCTGGAGAATCCTAGGGATGGGGGAGCCTGGTGGGCTGCCGTCTATGGGGTCGCGCAGAGTCAGACACGACTGAAGCGACTTAGCAGCAGCAGCAGCAGACCTCAAGGCAGCTGACCCGCTTGGACCCAGAGGGCCAGCTCCTCAGAGAAGATCGTCTGATGTCCAAATCAGACTTGGCAAATATTGCTCATTTTCAGGGCCTTGGGACTTTGACCCCGACCTATTCTCAGTGGTCTGGGAGTCCACAGCCACTGAAAGACTGTGCATTGGTGTTGGGTGTGTGAAGCCCAAGCAAGCCTGGCCAGGAGGTCCTGGTGAGGCAGGGAGCTAAGCCAACCAGCAGGAAGTCTCCCCTCACCTTGGAAGGTGACTTACCTCCCACCTGCAGAAACTCGCCCGTGGCCTGGCCATAGCGGTACACGCTGTGCTCGAAGGCCTTCTTCAGGGTGGAGCCTTTTAACTGAACCAGGTCAAAGGTGCCTCCAAAGGGCAACACAGCAGCCAGGTTCTCCCAGGTAATCGTGCCTGAGGGTAGTCACAGATGAGGCCAGAGGGAAAATGGCTTGCGAACAAGCCCAGTGTCCACAGAGGAGGTAAAGGAGACGGGGCCACGAGGAGGCTATGAGGACAGCACAGTCTGAGTGTTCCTGATGCTCGGGAAGACAGGGATCAGGAGGCCCCTGGCTGTGCCCTCCTCCACTGAGACTATTTTGACAGTATATCAGAGAAGATGATTAGGGCTTCCTAATCAGGTGGGTCAGTGGTAAAAAAAAACTCGCCTGCCAATGCAGGAGACACAGACGCCCAGATTCGATCACTAGGTCGGGAAGATCCCCTGGATGAGGCCATGACAAACCACTCCAGTATTCTTGCCTGGAGAATCCCATGGACAGAGGAGCCTGGCGGGCTACAAGTCCATAGGGCTGCACAGAGTCGGACTCGACTGAAGCGACTTAGCATTCACGTACACAGGGAAGATGATGGGAGTGTCATGAATATCTGTCTGGTTGGCTAGTTTTACCATGTGCTATAATCCAGGATATCTGTAAATGCACTAAAGGAAGTTGTCCAGCTGTTTTGTCCAGGGCTTGAGATTGGCAGTTTTGTCCTCCTCTTTCCAGATATCCAGGTGGAAGCTGTCACTGTTTTGCATAAATCAGTCAATGATTCGTGTGAGTCAGAAGTTTGATTTTTTTTTTTTAATTTTTGGCTGCACTGCGCAGCATGTGGGATCGTAGTTCCCTGACCAGGGCTCGAACCCGTGCCCCCTGCATTGGAGTTGCAGAGTCTTAACCACTGGACCACCAGGCAAGTCCCAAGTCAGAAGTTTAGGTAAAGCTTGGTTCCACTAAGGCTAACTGCTCCCTCTGTGTGCACATGCATCCGAGAATATAAGTGCGCGTGTGCCTGTGGGTGGGGCGCTGACTTGAGTGGCAGCTAACCCAAGCGGAGGGGCCTGGCATTGTGGGTTGAGGCTGGCAGCACAGAGGAGCTAAGGCTGCCCGTGGCCAGGTTTGGGGAGCTGGTCAGACAGAGAGCTGAGGCCAGCGTCCAGGAGCATACCATTGTTCCGCTCGTCAATGGGCGACCGGATGCCACCTCCATTTAAAATGCACATGGACACGTGGTTCCAGGACATCTCATCCGGGTGTCTCAGGTTGTTGTTAATCTGCAACAGCAGCAGGAATTTACACTTGTTATTCTGAACCTTCTTTCTGAGGGTTCGTTCCCAGAAATGAAGCTGCTTTTCTTCTGCCCCTGTGTGCCTGGAGCTCTCTCAAGTGTAACTTGTCAAAACTAGCTTTATGAACTGAGAAGCAACAATAAGATATTATGACCAGTCCCAGGGAAGACTCTCAGCCAGCAGCTCTGAGACCCTCTCCTAAGACCCTGCATCCCCAGAGCAGGGGCCCTGAGCAAAGCCCACCCCCCAACCCCCAGCAAAAGCCAGGGGCCCCTGTGCCGAGTGGCTGACGGGGCTGCTCCCACAGGACAGACCCCACACTTGCTCCTGAGGGCAGAGCCCAGAACCCTTTCAGCTCTAGACCTTGGGCCACCAAGAATCCTGGCATTCTGGTCTAGGTCCCCAGTCAGTTCCCAAGCTGGCAATTTTGGAGACACAGGGACAGACAGCCCCTGAGATGGAGTTCCAGTCTTTTCTTTTACATAATATGTGTGTAGTGACAAGAAATAAAATGAATACATTGTCATTTGAAAAAATAGGATGGTGGAGGAGGTGAGGGAGACACAGGGTCGCGGCCAGGAGGACAGCACCTCGGCAGTGTTCCTGACACAGGGGAGGAGGGACTCCTCCATGTGCAGCAAGCACTGCGAGAGCCTGGGGTGTTTCCTTGCACGCCGTCCTCCACACAGTCACACTCTGGCTTCTCTACAGCTGCTTGTCTCACATGGATTGCATGGTGCTTAGGAGCCAGCGCTGGTCCTGCGTTGGGAAGTGTGAGTGTTGTCATTTACTTGGCAGGCTTTTTTAAAAAATTATTTTTAATTGAACGATAATTGCTTTACAATATTGTATTGGTTTCTGCCATACAATAACATGGATCAGTACTTGGCAGACTTCTATTGAGTTTGGCTTCATCCTAGATTCCAGGCATGGAGCCAAGGCCCCTGGGTTCCCCTGGGCATGGTGAGTTTGACCCTGAGACCTCAGTTCGGCATGGCCCCTGGGGCGCTGCCTGCAGACAGGTGGACAGAGGGGTGCTTTGGGTGTGAGATCTCACTCACCATGGGACTTCCTATCCTCAGGATAACTACATGTCATCATTCTCTGCTTGTGAAGGCTGTTCCCACAAGGCCAAGTTCTCAGGGCCAAGAGGAGACAGATCAGGGAAACGCAGCGTGGCCTTGTTAGGCCCAAGCAAAAGTGTTTTATCTACTATGTCCACATCTTCAGAGAAGCAGAGTTTGTGGAGTCAGGTCATCTTACAAGAGGAAAGCCATAACCAAAATTCAACTTAAGATGAGCACCTCGAAATAAAGGTTTCATTCTTGTCCAGCAATAAAGAGGTTAAATAGTCTTGTTTAGGCTTCAGAGACAAAGCAGAGCAGGCCTCTGACCTTGCTTCCAACCTGCCTGGACATAGCCCTGACTGCTGCTGTGCGTGTCAGCCATGCCTGCTGTGAGGGTTGGCTGAGAGCCACCATAGATAGAGGGAGGATCTTCGAATTTGCTGAGCTATCTGGCCAATCAGGACCAATTGACTGGGACTTAACAACATTCCAAGATTTGCAGAACAAAGCAAACAGCATTGTAAAAAAGGTTGTTGTTGTTCAGACGCTCAGTTGTGTCTGACTCTGTGCAACCTCCCTGGCTTCCCCAACCTTTGCTATCTCTTGGAGTTTGCTCAAACTCATGTCCATTGAGTCGATGATGTCATCCAACCACCTCATCGTCTGTAGCTCCCTTCTCCTCCTGCCTTCAATCTTTCCCAGCATCAGGGTCTTTTCCAAGACCTATGTAATCTACATGAAAAAAATTAACATAATACCAGAGCTGCAGTTTTGCTCGCAGACTGATGATGATGGTTTGCGGCCTGGGGATTGTGAGCAGGAACCCCAGACTGCAGCCCTTGAAGTCTCATCCACAGAGCAGACATGCTGCCTTGGACCTTTTCCCAGTTGGAACTCCAGATGTGCCATGTCACGGGATTTCCCAGCACTGTTTGTCTGTTTGTTAGTTAAACCCCAGTTTGGTGATATATCCTCTGCTGTTCCTATTTCTCTTTTCTTTTAGTGTGTTAGTATATTGAAAGTAAGCTAGATACTTCTCTAATAAATGTTTGCATTATTTATTTGTATATAACGAGTGGCTTATTTTGTTAACAAACCTCTTGAACCTGAGATAAAAGTGAAAACTTTCTACAAAACAGGGGTGGTCCCCTGGTATGGTTCAGGCACCTTCCCAGGGTACTCAGTGCGAATCCACACCAAGCTTTTATCTGGACATTAATTTTTAAAAAACATTTTCATTGGAGTATAGTTGCTTATAATGTTTTGTTAGTTTCTGCTGTATAGCAGAGAGAATCAGCTGTATGTTATATGCGTATCCTCCCCTTCCTGGGTTTCCTTCCCATGTGGGTCACCACAGAGCACTGAGCAGAATTCCCTGTGCTATGCAGCAGGTCCTCAGTGGTTACCTATTTGGGCATTAAGCTTTAAACATGTTCGTTTCTGTATCAGGTGGTCCGTCCTCACATCCTCCCTCCCTCCTTCCATCTCTCCTCCACCCTCCCTAGGCGTGGGCCCTGCTCTCCCGGGAACCACTCACCATAGCATCACAAATCAGGTTGCCCATGTTGCATTCTCGAAAGCGGCATGACTGAGCGGTGCCATCCAGATAGACAATTGTTTTCCCCAATTCCTGGGTTGAATAGTTATCTAATTTTACCCGCCATTTGTTAATGTCTGCTTTTATGTTTGGATCTAGAAGAAAACAAACAAATCAGCCTGCAGTTAGAGCAGATCTCACACTGGCTTAAATGTGAGAGAGAGACTCAAACATCATTCAGCTAACCTGGCGTGAGTCTACAGTTCTTCACCATATTTGTGTACATTTTGGTTTTTGACCAGGAAATTTCCTTAGGCATATCTGTTCTGTTTCCTGGAAATAAGGCCCCGCTTGGATCTTAAAATGCCAAGTGAACCAAAATCAGCTCATCACATCTGACTACCTGCTGGCCAACCGAGGATAGCATCCATGGTGCAGATGGGGGCAATGATTATGCTTATACTTGGGCAGGTAAAGGGATGAGAGGTCCTGCTATGGGGTCCTGGTCCCTCCCTCTGGCTGTCAGAAGCTCTGACTCTCCAGGGCCCTTGATCAGTCTTTCCCTATCTGAACCCAGGTCTCCCCCAGCTCTCCTCTGGGACGTGAGCTGAGAGCGATTCTCTTTTTTTTTTTTTTTTTTCAACTATGCTGGCATCCTGGTATAGTTAACAACAGAGTAGGCATGAACCAGGCCCAGAATGCCAACCAGCTATCGGCTGCTGTTCTCCCAGCAGTGTAACACTTGCCTAGGTACACGGAAACCTAGGCAGCTGCCTACAGCTGGGGGAGAGCGATTCTCTTGTGCCAGGGTAGAGCTGAAAAAAGCATAACAAGCAGTGACCCAGTGCCTGGTGCTGAGAGGGCTTGGAGAAGCCCACGGGGACTTCTGAAATTTGGGTGTGTTTTAAATCTCCTTATCCAAGAAGATAGTAGGGTAAACTCAAGGAAGAAACTCAGTTCTTCAGAAACATTGTCCTGAAATGTTAACAAAGCAAATAAAACACAATCCAGCCATCTAATTTGGGGACTGGTGGATCACTGCCCTGAATTTCACATACCTTCTGGGATGCTGCTGTTAAGAAGAATGGGATTTCCATGTGAAGTAACAACATTTCCTTTTTCATCAAACTCAACCTTCAAATAGCCTAGGTATTTGCCAAAAGCATAGGCCTGGACCACAGGAACCTTCCGTCCATCATCAGAAGTGACTATGAATGGGTACTGCCCTGCTGGCACCTCTTTGGAAGGTGGATTGCCTGCAATGAAAGATCCAGAGCTGATCAAGTCAGGCCTTGTTCACAGCTGGCTGTGGGCCCACAGGCCACCAGCCAGGTGACTGCAAATTCTGAACCAATGATTCCCCAGCTGCTGCTCTACACAGCTGCTCTTTCAGAGCCCGGCTTGGGCATCTGCCCCGGTTTCCAAATGCCCTATTGGCACATGAATCCTCCCATTCTCAACCCAGCAGACATTTGCTAAGCTCTTCCTAAGTCCAGGGCACCGTGCCCGGTGCTGGGGGCACACAAAGATATGACACTGATAAACTCTCCTGTCTCCATCCTGACCCGGCTGCACTCTCACCAGCCAGGTGGAGCAGCCAAGTCACTCACTTCCCTGAGCTTCAGTTTTCCCACCTGTCGGCTGTTTAGTTGCTCAGTCTTGTCCAAGTCTTTGCGACTCTATGGACTGGAGAAGGCAATGGCACCCCACTCCAGTACTCTTGCCTGGAAAATCCCATGGATGGAGGAGCCTGGTGGGCTGCAGTCCATGGGGTCGCTAAGAGTCGGACACGACTGAGTGACTTCACTTTCACTTTTTACTTTCATGCATTGAAGAAGGACATGGCAACCCACCCCAGTGTTCTTGCCTGGAGAATCCCAGGGATGGGGGAGCCTGGTGGGCTGCCGTCGATGGGGTCACACAGAGTCGGACACGATTGAAGCGACTTAGCAGCAGCAGCAGGACTGTAGCCCGCCAGGCTCCTCTGTCCATGGAATTCTCTAGGCAAGAATATTGGAGTGAGTAGCCTGCTCACTCCAGATCAAACCTACATCTCCTGTGTCTCCTACATTGCAGGCAGACTCTTTATCTGCTGGCCCATCAGGGAAGCCCTTCCCCACCTGTGCAATGGGCAAAATAATTCCTGGGGCTGTTGTGAGGATGAAATATCTAATCTCCCTTGCGTAATGTCTGGGATACAGTAGAAACTCATTACATGTGTATTTCTTTCCCTTATGAGAGGATGGCAACCTCTTGGAAACTCTAGACACACATTCAGAACTTAGACTCTTTAATGGAGACAAGAAATTAATATGGTAAATCAACTATACTTTAATTAAACAAAAAAAAGAAATGACAAAGGGCCGTCCCTAGGTTTTGCTGCTGAGTTCCGTGTCCCCTTGGTGTCCTGTGGAACAGCCACACTCATGCGAGGAGCTGACCAGCTCACATACCACACGCCCCAGCCAGACCACGGACCCGCTAAGTTCCGCTGAATTCTGTCTTGAGAACCTGAGGGCCACTTATCAGCCAGATGCTGAGACCCGCCCCAGCATTGCCTTCTAGACACGGGCCTGTGGGAGGGTGGCAGCCCGGGCAGTGGGACCCTGAGCCCTGGTCTCTGATCACCTCACCTGACATGTTTCAATTCTGTAGCTGCAACCTCTTGTGGGCACCTTGCACGTCCTGTCTCACCTCCACAGAGACCAGGACCTCTTGGGCTGTCCTGAAGTCAGAGACAGTGAAACAGGTACCCTTGACCTGCCACTGTTTCTATCACCTCCCTCCACACACCCACCACCAGCGCTTCCTATTAGATGTTCACAGAGGGCCCGGGCAACTTCAGCTCGTGTTGGCTGCTCACTGGACCCGTTACGAGAGTCAGCCAGGAGCCAGTCCTGGACTAGATCTAGTTTAGCCCTCCAGGCACCCCGCGAGGCAGCTCCTGTTATTGCCCCCACTGTACAGACTGTACACCCTGAGTACAGGGGGTCACAGGCCTTGTGTCCAAGGTTATGCAGCTGGTCTGTGAAGGAGGGGGGTTGCAAACAGGATTGTGAGGCACTGGAGCTTCTGTTCTCTCCACCTCCCAACACAGCCGATGATGTGCTGTTTTCAGAAGCCTATAAGAGTTGGTTTCCAAAGGCCACTGCCCAAAGCAAGTGCAAGCCTAGGGGCTGCACCTTTGTGCTCCAAGCTGTGTCCGGGTTTCAGTCTTCACTGAAGACAAGCTGGGGTGAATGTTTTATGAAAAACCCAGTCCTGCCTTTGCTCTTGTCCTCAGTAATCCCAGAGCAGGCATGCTGCAAATACTAACATTCCACAAGCAGGAACAAGCTGTTGCCCATATTAATTTCCCATTTTCTTGCTTCCCATGGAAAAAGAAAAAAGCTTTGGAACTTTATTTTTACAAAAGCACCTGACTTGAGATCCAGACCAGGCCACGCCCCATCTCCATTTGCACGGATCACGACAGATGGTGGCTAGGACCATCATAGATGGTTGGAGGCATTGCAGAATAGCCAGGAAGGTTAATGCTCACACCGTCTTCAGTCGGTTCTGTGGTGGTCCTTTTTTGGACAAGCTTGGAGCCTGCTTTTTACTTCAGAGGAAGTGGGTATAGCAGCCCTCCTCCACCCCCTCAGCTGGGGACGGTTCCTCCTTTGAGCTCAGAGAACCTTGGCAAGATGCAGTTTCCATTATGTCCACGAGGTGGCGCAGAACACCCCATCCAGGAGGAAAAGGCACTAAGTCTGTTTCAGAAAGGAATCTAGCATATTCCTGGAAACCCCGAGGAGGGCAAGCCTGACTGTTTTGGCCTCTATTATTCTGCCTTCTATAAATATATCTGTATTTAAACAGAATGTAAAAGTTTGGAATCCAACTATTCGGTCAGATGTCTTATCAGATCAGCTTGCTCTTTAGAAATAGGAGCCACCAACCCCCAGCTCCTGCAGGACAGGGACCTTCTCCAGTTCTTGAAAGGCCTTGATGTGCCTTTTGTTAGAACAAATGATGTGTCATCTTCATCTCAGATGGACCTAATTAAGAACAAGGAGGACGCTTCCCACGCGGCTGAGGCAACAACCAGTCTAGTTTGGCTCAGGTCAGCCTTCTCCACAACTCTGCTTCCCCTCCACTCGTCAACCAGAAGACCGCTGGCAGAGAAATGCAATCCAGGGAAACCATTCACAGTTTCCACAGCTCTCTATTCAGCCAAAGATACTCAGGCGCCAAATATTCTCTCCACACACGGAGCCACACACGTCTTTAGATCCCAGCTTGTTCTCTTGGTGGGGGAGAAATGGTTTAACAGAACTCTATTTCAGCCATTTGGCAAACAAATAATCTTGGGAGCAAGCCTGAGGAGGTGGGAGGTGTGGGCTGACATTTTCACCTGGTCACCGGGCACTTCCCAGCACAGCGAGGGACAAGGGGGTTCCCAGTGCTGGCCTTGACAGGCGCCTGTCTGGTGGCCCAGAGGATGGGTCGTGTGCTCACAGAGATGCCAGGCAGCAGGCCTTCAACATAGTTTTCACTTTGCTGGAATGAATTGCTTATTTTTAAAATCTTTATTGAATTTGTTATGATACTGCTTCTGTTTTATGTTTTGGTTTTTTGGCCATGAGGCATGTGGACTCTTAGCTCCCTGACCAGGGATCGAACCTGCACTCCCTACATTAGAAAGGCTACATTAGAAAGTGAAGTCTTATCACTGGACCTCTGGGGAAGTCCTGGCTGAATGAACTGTAGAATGTTTGAGGCGGTCCATGTGATGATTTTGATGTATAATAGGACTGGTCTAAGAATTTCGAAAGTGAAAGTTGCTTCAGTTCAGTTCAGTTCAGTTCGGTTCAGTCGCTCAGTTGTGTCCGACTCTTTGTGGACCCATGGACTATACTGTTCATAGAAGTCTCCAGGCCAAAATACTGGAGTGGATAGTCTTTCCCTTCTCCAGGGAATCTTCTCAACCCAGGGATTGAACCCAGGTCTCCCACATTGCAGGCAGATCCTTTACCAGCTGAGCCACACAGGAAGCCCAAGAATACTGGAGTGAGTAGCCTATCCCTTCTCCAGTGGATCTTCCCGACCCAAGAATTGAACTGGGGTCTCCTGCATTGCAGGTGGATTCTTTACCAACTCAACTGAGCTATCAGGGAAGCCCCAAGAACTTCCAATATTCCTATAAAAGGACTGGATTAAAGTACTTGGTAATTTGCATGTTTCACATCAATGCTTCTAAGGGACGTGAGTCTCTCTTTTAAATGACTGGGAAGCTCTTGCTTTCATCTGTTTATTCCTCAACATCTCAGAAGAGTCACACCTTGGTCACCATTATCTTGTCCCCAGGTCACTGTGCAGCCTCCTAACTGGTGTCTATTTATCTATTTACCTCTTCTTTTCCTCTTTCTGATCCAGTTTCCCCACAACAGCCTGAGTGATCTTTCTAAACATAACTAAACACTCTCTGGTTTAAAATACTCCTATGGCCTGAGTTGTTGTTCAGTCGCTAAGTCATGTCCGACTCTGCCACCCCATAGGCTGCAGCACACCAGGCTTCCCTGTCCTTCACCATCTCCTGGAGTTCACTCAAACTCATGTCCATTGAGTGGATGATGCCATCTGTCACTGGCCTCAGGGAGAACGGCAAAACTGATCAGGACCCCGGAGGGCCTTCCGAGGTAAAATAACGTCCCTCCATGTTTCCTATTTCTCATTTGTAGCAAAAGGCTTTAGTATCCTAGACTTTCCCTGGGTTCCAAAGACTCAAGCAGTTACTAATTAGGGAAGTGAGAGGCTGAAGAAACAACGGGAACATAGTCAAGCAAGAAAACCAATGAAAGCTTAAAAAGAATAATTTAGTGGCGGGGGAGGAAAAACGGAATCCTAGTTTCTCCACAAGGGATATACATAACAATCTGACATATAGCTTTGAGTTGTTCCCCCACCTCATCCAGGTGGAGAATGGTGACTCTATGCCGACCACATGCATGCAGATCCCAGACCAATTAGAACCAGAAGACTGATGACTAAGATTCCTGAAATATCACACTGTTACCTCACTACCACCAATCAAAAAGAAGGTCCACCAGCTGTAACTCTTACCCCCAAAACTGTCTTTAAAAATTGTCCCCTGAAAGCCATTGGAGAGTTTGGGTCTTTTGAGCACAAGTTACCCATCCTCCTTGCTTGGCACTTGGCAAATAAATGCTGTACTTTTTCTCGCTACAACCTGATGTTAGTAGACAGGCTTTTCTGCATGGTGGGGTGAGCAGACCCAAATTTGTAGCAATATTGTAATTTTTGTCATGAACATCATAACCTATCAGACCTACGTGATGTGGCCCTGCTTTGAGGCAGGAGGTAGATGCCCAGCCCCATCACCCCCAGGGCAGATACTCCAGGATGAAAATAGCAGGACAATCAAAAGAGGCTAAGCCCTGCCCAAATAGAAGGAAAAAGACCACATTATCTCTCATTCTTGAAGTCAGAAGACCTCCCTGACTACATATGTGTAGGAAGACTCCTTGGAGGTCAAAGGGGAGTGATGCTAAGTGATACTAACTACCCACAGGCTTCTTTGGTAGAATCTATCTTGGCTAAGAGATGCATGTACACATATGGGGGGATCCTACACCAAATATGAACTCTGAACAAGGCAAATCCACGGGAACCTAGAAGAAATGCCCCATATAAGTAGTTCAAGCTACCACGAGGGAGTGACTCTCTCTGAGTCTATCCATATATCTATCCATACATACAGTACTCTTTTTTCCTTTTCATAAGCGCTTTATTTGTTTCACTACTTTCCTTCTTTGTGGGAATTTTCTGCAAAGCTGAAGGGCCAGGTTCTTGTCATTGACCACTAGTCTGTTGCTGCTGCTGCTAAGTCATGTCAGTCGTGTCCGACTCTGTGTGATCCCATAGACGGCAGCCCACCAGGCTCCCCCGTCCCTGGGATTCTCCAGGCAAGAACACCGGAGTGGGTTGCCATGTCCTTCTCCAGTGCATGAAAGTGAAAAGTAAAAGTGAAGTCGCTCAGTCGTGTCTGACTCTTTGCAACCCCGTGGACTGCAGCCTACCAGGCTCCTCCGTCCATGGGATTTTCCAGGCAAGAGTACTGGAGTGGGGTGCCATTGCCTTCTCCGACCACTAGTCTAGTAGCTAGGATTTGGTGCTCTCATAGCTGCAACTTGACTGGATCTCTGGCTAGAAACCAAAGCCCCACTTCAAGCTCCTGCAGGCTGAGGCTGCTAGAGACCAGCTTCATGCGGACCTTCTGCCCTGCACTTCAGCAATCTTAGCGTCTTCCATCCTCACACTGCACTCACCTCCAGTCACAAACATAGAGTAAGACTCAGAGCCAGAGGCCCATGGGTGAATTATTTCCATTTTTTTTGCTTGAGTTTATTCATCTGTAAATGGAGAATGTAACAATACCTGACTTGGAAGGTTCCTGAGAGGATTTAAGAAGTTAATGAAGCATATGAAGCCTGATTCAGGCAAATGCTCAATAAATGTTAGTGATAATTAGTTACCAAGTTACCTCCTGGACATTTTTCTGATCTTAGCCTAAATGTCAGTTCCTCAGGACACTCTCTGACAATTCCCCAGACGTGGTCAGGTCCTCCTACACCTGCCCTCCCAGCATCATGGACTTCTTTCTTCACAGCATGCTTTGTAATTATATATGATTGATTTCTTTGCATATTTAAAAAAAAACCTGATCAGTGTCAGTATCCCTTTTAAGATAGTAAGTTCCATAAGGGCCCAGGGGCTGGTCCAGCACATAGCAGGTGGTTGATAGATGTTGAATGATTATGCCTGAGTAGTTTAGCCAACTCTTTTTCAGATCAGACAAGATATGTATGCCCTTCCTGTGGAGGAATCCATATGTGAAGGGGAGTCAAGCTCCAGTTCCCAGCTCCCCCCTATCTAATTTCTTCAACAAGCTGGGTGGGGCTTGTAAAGCAGAATGAGCTGCTTGTTGAGAGAACGAATTTGGGTGCAGCTCCCTTTCAATCTGGTGACCTTGGGAGAGACTCTTAGTTCCTGGGACCTAAATGTATTTCCTGTATTTGTAAAATAAGAGATTTGATCAGTAGCTGAAACCAACAGGGTTTAATTTTTTTTAAGCTATGAGTATCTTCTGCATGCTAGAGATCTCCTGGCATTGCAAGCCGTGCAGCAGGTGGGCCAAGAAGCACTCTGAGCCGGCAGCCAGGCCAGCCGCTGTCAAGAAGCATTCTGCAGCCAGAGAGCTGAGTCACCAGCTCCTCAGCCACCTCTGTACCCAACCCCGACACACTGGCTGTCACATTTCCTCTGGGGACTCAAGGGCAACCAACAGTCTCCATATCTGGACTATGTCCCTCTGTGTTGTACATGCTTCGATTTACTCCCCACATTCTTGCTCTTAGACATTCAGTGACCACCTGGAGATCTAAAGAGATGATGCATCTCTGAGTGGTACCTGAGTGGGCACAAACCCCCTAGAAGTCCAAGCCAGGCTGTGTGCCTCTACCCGGTCATGACTGGCTGGGGCAATTACAGGAGCTTGGCAGGGTGGGAACGGGCTCATACACTCACTTATTTACTCAATAAACATCTCCAAGTTCCAACAACTCCTGGTGTGCTGGACTCCACTGCCCTGTGGGGCCAGGCCTGAGGGCTTGCTTCACCTTGTGAGGCAAAGGCCACTCAGTGTGATAGAGCAGGGGATGGAGTGACACTCCTATGGTCTGCCACACTCTTCTCTTCACAGAAGGTTAAGTCATGGCCGAGTATCCTTCCAGATACCAGCATTCTTTCTTTAAAAAAAATTTATTGGAGTATAGTTGCTTCCCTGAAAGCTCAGTTGGTAAAGGAACCACCTCCAGGAGATCCCAGCTTGATCCCTGGGTTGGGAAGATCCCTTGGAGAAAGGAAAGGCTACCCACTCCAGTATTCTGGCCCGGAGAATTCCATGGACTGTACAGTTCATGGGGTTGCAAAGAGTCGGAGACGACTGAGTGACTTTCACTTTCAGAGTTGCTTTGCAATGTTGTTAGTTTCTGCCGTACAGCAAAGTGAGTGAGCCACGTGTACACATACATCCCCTCTTTTTTGGATTTCCTTTCCATTTAAGTCACCACAGAGCACTGAGTAGCGTTCCCCATGACAAATAGGTTCTCATTAGTTGTCTGTTTTATACATAACAGTGTGTGTATGTCAATCCCAATCTCCCAGTTTATCCCAACCTCCTTTCCCTTCCTTGGGGTCCGTGTGTTTGTTCTTAATGTCTATGTTTCCATTTCTGCTTGGCAAATAGGTTTATCTGTGCTATTCAGATACCAGAATTCTTTTTTTTTTTTTTTTTTTTACAGTATAGAACAGTGTTTTATATAAAAATTAAAAACAAAATCCTAACAACACAGCTGTCCTCTGGTTCTATCACTGTGGCCTGTTAAAACACAGAGTCCAGACCCAGCAATCCCACCACTGGACACATGCCCTGAGAAAACCACAATTCTAAAAGACACATGTACCCCAGTGTTCATTATAACACTATAGCCAGGACATGGAAGCAACCAAGATGTCCACTGACAGAAGAATGGACAGAGAAGTGGTACATTTATACAATGGAATATTACTCAGCTATAAAAATGAACGAATTTGAGTCAGTTGTAGTGAGGTGGATGAACCTAGAGTCTCTTATACAGAGTAAAGTAAGTCAAAAAAACAAGCACCATATATTAACACATATATATGGAATCTAGAAGGTTCCACAGAAGTACACAGAAGAACTATACAAAAAAGATCTTCATGACCCAGATAACCACAATGGTGTGATCACTCACCTAGAGCCAGACATCCTGGAATGTGAAGTCAAGTGGGCCTGAGGAAGCATCACTATGAACAAAGCTAGTGGAGGCGATAGAATTTCAGTTAAGCTATTTCAAATCCTAAAAGATGACGCTGTGGAAGTGCTGCACTCACTATGATGTCAAACTCGGAAAACTCAGCAGTGGCCACAGGATTGGAAAAGGTCAGTTTTCATTCCAATCCCAAAGAAAGGCAATGCCAAAGACTGTTCAAAGTACCACGCAATTGTACTCATCTCACATGCTAGCAAAGTAATGCTCAAAATTCTCCAAGCTCAAAATGCTCAGTTCTCCAGTGTTCAAAATTCTCCAAGGTTGGCTTAAAACTCAACATTCAGAAAACTAAGATCATGGCATTCGGTCCCATCACTTTATGGGAAATAGATGTGGAAACAGTGGAAACAGGGACAGACTTTAGGCTCCAAAATCACTGCAGATGGTGACTGCAGCCATGAAATTAAAAGAAACTTGCTCCTTGGAAGAAAAGCTATGACCAACCTAGACAGAATATTAAAAAACAGAGACATTACTTTGCCAAAAAAGGTCCATCTAGTCAAAGCTATGGTTTTTCCAGTCATTTATAGATGTCAGAGTTGGACCATAATGAAAGCTGAGCACCTAAAAATCGATGCTTTTGAACTGTGGTGTTGGAGAAGACTCTTGAGAGTCACTTGGGCTGCAAGGAGATCCAATCAGTCCATCCTAAAGGAAATCAGTCCTGAATATTCATTGGTTGCTGAAGCTGAAACTCTATACTTTGACCACCTGATGTGAAGAACTGACTCATTGGAAAAGACCCTGATGCTGGGAAAGATTGAAGGCAGGAGGAGAAGGGGAAGGGGATGACAGAGGATGAGATGTTTGGATGGCATCACTGACTCAATGGACATGAGTTTGAGGAGGGTCCCGGAGTTGGTGATGGACAGGGAAGCCTGGCATGCTGCAGTCCATGGGGTTGCAAAGAGTCAGACATGATTGAGTGACTGAACTGGGAACTGGGATGGAATCTAGAAAAATGATACTGATAAACCTAGTAGAGAACAAACTTGTGGACACAATGGAAGAAGGTAAGGGTGGGACGAATTGAAAAAGTAGCATTGACACATATACACTATCATGTATAAAACAGTTAGTAGGAAGTTGCTAAATAACACACAGAGCCCAGCCTGGCTGTTCTGTGATGATGCAGAGGGGTGGGATGAGGGTGGGGGGTGGGAAGCTCAAGAGGGAAGGGATATATAAAATTATGACTGATTTGTCTTGTTGTATGGCAGAAGCCAACATACGATTATAAAACAATTTTCCACCAATTAAAAATATGAAAAAAAAAAGACAAAAAATGCAGAGTCCAAAGGAATGGAACAGACAAAGAGAGAATGATTTGCATTCTAACAGGCCTCTCTCTCTCTCTCTCTTTTTTTTTTTTTTAAGAGAAAACCAGCATTTAGTTGGAGAGGGCATTCCAGAGTGGCTGTGTACCCTGGGAAATGCTAGGTGTTTCTATTCAGTGAGGGTCTGAGCAGCTGATTTCCACAAAGCATGAGCTTCAGCCACACTGGTGAGCAGTGGAGCATGAGACGCATGTTTCATATGAACTTATCTCCACTATTGATACTATGTGTAAAATAGATAACTCGTGATAACCTACTATACAGCATAGGGAACTCTAGTTAAAGCACTGTGTTGACCGGATGGGAAGGAAATCCAAAAGGGAGGGGACAGATGTATTTGTGCGGCTGATGCACTTAGCTGTAGAGCAGAAACGAATACAACATTGTAAAGCAGTTATACTCCAATACAAGTTAATTTAAAAAGTGGGCTTATTTTAGAACCCAGAGGACTTCTAGTGAGGAAGCCAAAGTTCTGCTTGCATGGCGTGACAGAGCATTTGGAAATGTCCTTACACATGAGCCGTCAAAACTGACAGTCCCACGAGTTTCTAGGCCTGAGAGGACAAGGGATCTGAGAGAGGCATAGCCCAGCTGCTTGGGACAAAACATCTCACTCCCAGTTTCTTATCTTTTCAAGGTAAGAAGATACATTTCGTCATTTGTGTATTTAGGTCAGGTTCTCAAATTAAGTCTATACAATGCCTTAAAAAAATGTAACAGCTGTATTTATGAGTTAAAGTTTTAAAATAACCAGATCAGTCCCAAGATGGAGTCATTCATGCTGAGCTTCCCGTGAGTAAACCAGAACCACCTGTCTTCTGTGAGGCTCTCCCAAAACAGGCAGACCCAGACCCCCGAGTCTGTGCCCACAGGCCCCACACACAGGCTCCAAGACCTCCCTCTGTTCCACAGAAGGGAAGCTAATGTCAGCAAGGCCCAGGGACAAAATCGCCACAGATGGTGACTGCAGCCATGAAATCAGAGGACATTTGCTTCTTGGCAGGAAAGCTATGACAAATGTAGACAGTGTGTTGAAAAGCAGAGACATTACTTTGCCAACAAAGGTCTGTATAGTCAAGGCTGTGTTCTTCCCAGTGGTCACATAGAGTTGTGAGAGCTGGACCTTAAAGAAGGCGGAGTGCCGAAGAATCGATGTCTTGGAGCTGTGGTACTGGAGAAGATTCCTGATAGTCCCTTGGACAGCAAGGAGATCAAACCAGTCAATCTTAAGGGAAATCAGCCCTGAATACTCATTGGAAGGACTGATGCTGAAGCTGAAACTTCAGTATTTTGATCATCTGATGTGAACAGTTGACCCATTGGAAAAGTCCCTGATGCTGGGAAAAATTGAGGGCAGATGGAGAAGAGGGCATCAGAGGATGAGATGGCTGGATGGCATCACTGATGCAATGGACATGAACTTGGGCAAACTTTGGGGAGATGGTAAAGGACAGGGAGGCCTGGTGTGCTGCAGTCCATGGGGTCGAAAGAGTCAGACCTGACTAGGTGACTGAACAACAACCACCTCCTTGTTACTCCTCCTTTGGTCTTTAAGACTCTCTGGCCTTCTACAGGCCTTCCAAGTGCCTTTTCTCTCTGCCAGATGGGATGCTGCTCCATCCATGAGTTGCTGAATAAAAGCCTATTGGTCAGTACATTGTAGAAAATTTTCTTTTAACAAACTTTAGGATTAATGGTTCCATTTACAAAGCTTGAAAAAAAGCGAAAATGAGGTCACTCAGTTGTGTCCGACTCTTTGTGACCCCATGGACTGTAATCTACCAGGCTTCTCCATCCATGAGATTTTCCAGGCAAGGATACTGGAGTGGGTTGCCATTTCCTTCTCCAGGAGATCTTTCCAGCCCAGGGATTAAACCAGGGTCTCCCGCATTGTAGGCAGATGCTTTACCATCTGAGCCACCAGGGAAGTCTGTTGACTTGGGAAATGGGTGGCAGAATCCATTCTAGGGAGAAACCATTTTCTGTCTAATGAATGCCCGTGAGAGGATGAGGGTCCAACAGGCTCCCCTAAAAGCTTAGAGAGGTTAAAAAATTTTTTTAGATCAAAGTGAAATTAGCATGACAATATTTGGCAAATGGAGAAGAAAAAAAACTTATTTGCAGTCCCACTCCCATCCTATGGCAATAACCAATATAATTTCTGTGAATTAAAAAAAAAAGTATGTATGGAGAGAATACACTTGTGGTTGCCAGTGGGGTGGGGGTGGGGAGGGATGGATTGAGAGTGTGGGATTAGCAGATGCAAACTCTCATACATGATGGATGAACAACAGATGATATTGTAGCCCACAGGGAGCTATAGTCACCACCTTGTGATCAATCATAACAGAAAAGAAGATGAAAAAGAATGTATATGTATGTATAACTGAATCACTTTGCTGTACAGCAGAAATTAATACAACATTGCAAATCCACTACCCTTCAATTAAAAAAATATACATCTATGGATCGTTAAGAGGGGGAAATGGGTGGCAGAATCCATTCTAGGGAGGAACCATTTTCTGTCTAGTGAATGCCTGTGAGAGGATGAGGGTCCAACAGGCTCCCCTAATGATGACTTGGGTCCCTGTCCCTCGCCTTCTCCCCATGGGGAGGTGAGGCAGACCTGCCTGGAAGGAGGGTCCCTGACAAAGACGGGGATGCGGAAGGGCAGGGGTGTATGCAGAGAGCTTATTTTTTTGCATAAAAATAGTGGGAGACATTTGAGTTTCAGGAGGTAGCCTTGGATAACGGGTGTGTGGACAGGAGGAACAACAGGAGAATGTGGAATGGGAGGTCGGTGAGAATGGAGAGGAGGGTGGACTGGGGAAGAAAGTCAGCCAGTGAGGCATGCCCTGAGGTGCTGCTGACATGGAAGGCGAGGCTGCACAGTGGCAGGTCCCCTGCAGGGCCTGGCAGACTTGAAAAGAAGCTGCCTTGTGTGGATGGAGTTTGCAGGGATCAAGAAGAAAGGTCAGTTTCCCATATTTGGGTCTGTGCTTTACACATAAGAAGAATGGTTTGAAAGCAGCAAGATAGAGGAGACACAAGAAAGAATTAGGACCAAGGGGATCAGGAAAAAAGAAGAGCTCCAGTGTTCCCTAAGTTTTGTAGGATAAAGAGTCTTTCCATTTATTAAAGGGAGGAGTGACCGTATAAATTTGTTTGGAGTTACGAGTGTCAAGGGGCTTCCCAGGTGGTGCTAGTGGTAAAGAACCTGTCTGCCAATGCAGGAGACATAAGAGATGCCAGTTCAATCCCTGGGCCAGGAAGACCCTGGAGGAGGGCACGGCAACCCACTCCAGTATTCTTGCCTGGAGAATCCCATGGACAGAAGAGCCTAGCAGGCTATGTTCATAGGGTCACAAAGAGTCAGACACGCATGCACACAAAGTTGGCCAGCCAGCAGTGACCAACCCCAGGAGGGAGACTGGATCCATCAGAGTGTAAAAGCCCTCTCCACAACCCCGTGATGCTTGCCAGAGAGATCAGAGAATTGAAATCCATCTCCAAGACCATCAAGGGGAAAAATCAGAACAACAGGAATGTAAAAGATCCTTCTCTCCTCCAGGGAAGAAATTTGACTCTGTGATAGGAGTAGGCATTCGATTTCACGATATGTGGTTCGCCATCAGCTTTCCTACAACTCAGCCTGCCAAATGACGTGATCCTCTTCTATATTAACAGCAGTTCTTTTCACTTTGGGGGCTTGGCTCGTCCCACGTCGCCTTGCAAAGCACTTCCATGAGACGCTACTAAAACCCATGTGTTCAGTTCAGTTCAGTCGCTCAGTCGTGTCCGACTCTTTGCGACCCCATGAATCACAGCATGCCAGGCCTCCCTGTCCATCACCAACTCCCGGAATTCACTCAGATTCACGTCCATCGAGTCCGTGATGCCATCCAGCCATCTCATCCTCGGTCGTCCCCTTCTCCTCCTGCCCCTAATCCCTCCCAGCATCAGTCTTTTCCAATGCGTCAACTCTTCTCATGAGGTGGCTAGAGTACTGGAGTTTCAGCTTTAGCATCATTCCTTCCAAAGAAATCCCAGGGCTGATCTCCTTCAGAATGGACTGGTTGGATCTCCTTGCAGTCCAAGGGACTCTCAAGAGTCTTCTCCAGCACCACAGTTCAAAAGCATCAATTCTTCGGTGCTCCGCTTTCTTCACAGTCCAACTCTCACCTCCATACATGACCACAGGAAAAACCATTGCCTTGACTAGATGGATCTTTGTTGGCAAAGTAATGTCTCTGCTTTTCAATATGCTATCTAGGTTGATCATAACTTTTCTTCCAAAGAGTAAGAGTCTTTTAATTTCATGGCTGTAATCACCATCTGCAGTGATTTTGGAGCCCCCCAAAATAAAGTCTGACACTGTTTCCACTGTTTCCTCATCTATTTCCCATGAAGTGATAGGACCAGATGCCGTGATCTTTGTTTTCTGAATGTTGAGCTTTAAGCCAACTTTGTTGCTTTCCTCTTTCACTTTCATCAAGAGGCTTTTTAGTTCCTCTTCACTTTCTGCCATAAGGGTGATGTCATCTGCATATCTGAGGTTATTGATATTTCTCCCAGCAGTCTTGATTCCAGCTTGTGCTTCTTCCAGCCCAGCATTTCTCATGATGTACTCTGCATATAAGTTAAGTAAGCAGAGTGACAATATACAGCCTTGATGAACTCCTTTTCCTATTTGGAACCAGTCTGTTGTTCCATGTCCAGTTCTAACTGTTGCTTCCTGACCTGCATATAGGTTTCTCAAGAGGCAGGTCAGGTGGTCTGGTATTCCCATCTCTTTCAGAATTGTCCATAGTTTATTGTGATCCACACAGTCAAAGGTTTTGGCATAGTCAATAAAGCAGAAATAGATGTTTTTCTGGAACTCTCTTGCTTTTTCCATGATCCAGTGGATGTGGCAATTTGATCTCTGGTTCCTCTGCCTCTTCTAAAACCAGCTTGAACATCTGGAAGTTCACGGTTCACGTATTGCTGAAGTCTGGCTTAGAGAATTTTGAGCATTCCTTTACTAGTGTGTGAGATGAGTGCAATTGTGCTGTAGTTTGAGCATTCTTTGGCATTGCCTTTCTTTGGGATTGGAATGAAAACTGACCTTTTCCAGTCCTGTGGCCACTGCTGAGTTTTCCAAATTTGCTGCCATATTGACTGCAGCACTTTCACAGCATCTTCTTTCAGGATTTGAAATAGCTCCACTGGAATTCCATCACCTCCACTAGCTTTGTTCATAGTGATGCTTTCTAAGGCCCACTTGACTTCACATTCCAGGATGTCTGGCTCTAGGTGAGTGATCACACCATCGTGATTATCTGGGTCATGAAGATCTTCTTTGTACAGTTCTTCTGTGTATTCTTGCCACCTCTTAATATCTCCTGCTTCTATTAGGTCCATACCATTTCTGTGTTATGTGGCTGCAAAAATCATTAGCCAGAAGGCTCTGGTTTCGCTCCATGAAGGATGTTGGTGCTGAGATTGGAACTTGACTGAGGCGTCCTGAGTAGTGACCCCTGGAAGGAGTGAGTCCCTGTGCCTGGTGGCCATCATCCTGAAGCTACCAGCCACACCACTGCCCTGTGGCTGGTTCTCCCTGTTCACTCAAACCCATACATCCTCAGTTCTATGGATGCCCTAAGGAAGTGTTCTTTGTTGGAGAGTGTTTCCACATACTGTAGGTGTAGTAAGTAATAAGACTCCTTTTTTGTTCTAAAAGGCAAGATTATCTAAACAACAAGAGTGAAAAGCAATGGCAACATGAACAATGATTGCACAACACAACCAAATCTCTTGCCCCCTTTCACTTATTCTAATGAAGCAGGGATGGGTCCACCCCTGCACAGTGCATACCCAGCTGCTGGCTGCAGTGGGAAAAACAAACACTAGCTTTCATGGTTTTGTTTATACTTAAAACTGTGAACTTCATTTTGAGAACAAAATACTGTGTGCGTTAAAATCACTTATGTTCTCTTAAGTCAATGACAAGGCTCGGATTTCATATTTGAAATGTGTGATGAAATCCAGAAGCAACACAAATTAGGTACTTAATGGAAAAAAAACTTCAAATAAAGAAATCTTGTTTAAAAAAATTTTCAGGGGGTGTGTAGGGCGGGGTGGGGGCTGTGCTACGTGGCATGTAGAATCAGTTCCCCAACCAGGGATTGAACCTGGGTCCCCTGCAGAGTCCTAACCACTGGACTGCAAGGGGATTCTGAAGAAATGTTACTTTTAAAGGAGCCACATCTGTTGGCATTCACTCAACAGTCCTGGGCACCTGTCTTCCTTGAATCAGCTAGAGACCTGGCGGTGAGTCTGCAATGGGTGTTCCCAGGCTAAGGAAGAAAAGTGGCGCTGCTGGGCTGGGAGGGGTGGAGGGTTCACCAGACTGAGGTTTCACTGAGGCTGCGGGCAGCTTGCTGAAGAATAAGGTGAGAGCGCCTTACGGGAGGAGGGAGTGGGGTTGTGGGGATGAGCAATTCAGGATGATGACTAGGTCTCATCAGCCTGTGACTCCAGAAGTGAAGTTGCTGAAAAAGAGGTGACAGTCACAAGTTGACAGGATCAAGAAACTCTGAAGAGAAGGGATTGTAGACTTAAAACTTGTAACTCTTTAACTGTGCAGATGGAGAAACAGATACCTACACTCACCAAAGCCCCAGCTAACCAGACAGACTTGCATGATCCAAACTACAGTTAAAATAGTGGGAGGCAAACAGAGCCACAGCATTTTAGGATCCTGTCTGCTTTCAAGGGTCACACACGGAGGAGTCCTCTGTCACACCTGCCACATCTTTCAGTCTGAATGTACTTTACTTCTTTTTTTCTCCCAAGGCAAATGCACAGACCAGCTCTTAACTCTAGGGTTTAATTCCTTTAGAGAACGTCTGCATTCTAGCCCTCGTCCTTGTAGCCCTGACATTTTGCAAAGCTGGTCAGGAAAGTTCTCTCATCTTCATGCTGACATAAGCATGGTGAGGCAATGCCAGGGGGGTCGGGTCTGCACGTGCGTGGCGGCTGTCATCCAGAGCACCTGCAGTGGTGTTCAGTATTCGGAGGGAAACTGTCCATGCACTGTTTGGGCCATTTTGGCCTGCCTCATTTAAAGCTGAGTGTTAAAAAATATGGACAAGACAAACCTCTTTAGTAAGTGGTTATAGCATTTAAAAGAACTAAACAACAGAACATAAAATATCATGTACAATCTAGACGCTCTGTGAAACTGTTTTAGGTGAGTGTGTGAGTGTGCGTGTTGGGTCTTGTGTTGCTGAAATTGTTCTCAGGAGACTTAAGATCACAACTGATGCACTGTTGTTGCTGTAGTTTACTTGCTCAGTTGTGTCCGACTCCTTCTGACCCCAGGGACTGTAGCCCGCCAGGCTCCTCTGGCCATGGGATTCTCCAGGCACGAATACTGGAGTGGGTTTCCATTTCCTTCTCCAGGAAATGATGCATTATTTTAACCCTAATTTGATTAATCAAGCATATCTAACTTTATGCCAATTTTTTTGTCTTTTTCTTGGTTTGTTGGACCTTAGTTCCTGGAGAAGGAATTGAACCCAGGCCCTTAGTAGTGAAAGTGCAGAGTTCTAACCACTGGATCGCTAGGGAATTTCCAACTTTATGCTAATTCTCAAGGCAAAGTAGTGAAGGGCTGTGTTTTGTTGTTGTTGTTGTTGTTTTCTGTTTGCTTTTTAAGGTTGGGAAAATTTATTTAAAGAAGCAAACATATCTCATTTCCTATTATGTCCTAGAATTCCCTTTAATTGTTAAGTTCATTCCCCACAATGATGAGTGTCCAAATTGAACATTTTCATGAGAACAATTTAATCTTAGTAAGCAATCATGAAATGTGAGATAAAATACTAACTCTACAGGTAGTTTTTTCTAGTTTGTAGATGAATAGTGTAATTTTTATCCCCAAATCTTTCCTTCATCCAGTCATTCATCATTTATCATCTCCTTAGCAGAAGACACATTCTCTCTTGCAGGATCTCATTGGCTGGGACCAAAGCGACAGGAACAAAACAACAGGCTGCAGAATTAATGGGAGATGGGGCACAGCCATTCAGCCTTTTCAGGCCCAGCAGGGCTCACTGACTGATGGCTGTGTACCAAGGCTGAGGATGATGGCTGGGCCTTCAGAGGGTCTAAGGCAAGTCAGAGAGAGTGTGGCAATGCCTTCAACATCTGAGAGGCGGCATCGGATTCCTTTAATTCTTCTTGCCCATTTGGCCATAGCTCATTGAAAACTCAGCTATTCAAAATATAGCCTAGCTATAATATGAAGCAATTAATTAAGTGGGTGGTAATTGGCACTTAAAAAGTGAAAAAGTAGGTGTTTTCCCTGGAGTTCCAGTGGTTAAGAACTCACCTGCCAATGCAGGGGACATGGGTTAAATCCCTGGTCCAGGAAGATCCCACATGACCCAGAACAACTAAACGCTCATGTCGAAACTATTGGACCCACACACTCTAGAGCCTGTGCTTCACAAGAGAGGCCACCACAACGAGAAGCCTGAGCACTGCAACTAGAGAGTAGCCCCTGCTCGCTGCCGCAGCTAGAGAAAGCCCTGTCGCAGCAATGAAGACCCAGCACAGCCAATGAATTAAAAAAAGGTGAAACAGAACAGAAAATATTAGGGTGCAGCCCAAGTGCCTTGGGAAATATTTCATTCAGTGCATGCATGTGTGTGTGAGCATGCATTGGGTCCTCATGAGCAACACCCTTCTTACTATGGATCACAGTCAAATGACTCTGAAGCCACTGCTCTACCAGAAGCAGGGATGGGATGCATATACCTAGTTCTTACTGTGTGTCCTGAGGTGCTGATGCTGCCTCAGAGGGAAGCTAAGAAAAGACCCAGGAGGGTGTCTTATTCCAGAGCTGGGACATGACCGAAGTGAGAACCTAAGCTCCACGCCCTGTTCTAAGCCACTTCACCACCATCCACTCACACACACACATGAAGCCACAGGAGACCCTCATCCTAGCAATGAGGGAGGTCAGGCCGACAGGAGCCCACCCCTTGTTAGTAGTCTAGACCGTCCACACCAGAGTCTTAACTTCCACCCAGTGTTGCCCGGTGACCTGCTCCAGTGGGGGTTTTCTTGGTGTTGGCATCCTCAGTCTAGCCAACTCCCCCGTCTTGAATTACTTAAGTGGCTCTCAGATGCTTGATGGCAAAGTCACCTGCACTAAGAAGGCTGGCATCTCTGTCAGCATCCTCACCATCTTCATCACACTCATATTTTGTCTGCAACCTGCCTGCAGTCATTCCCACCCAATGTGGTAAATCAACTGTATTTCAATACAAAAATTTTTTTAAAGTCTCTTTGAGTAAAAGTTACACATTATCACTCAGTGTGTATCATTTATATACATCATTACACGTATTAATACATATTATGCTTTATATCAACATATATTGTCTAACCCTCCCGGGACCATTACCTGTGTAGAGAAACGTGTTGGAATGTCCTCCCACCACCACATCCACGCCCTTCACTTTCTGAGCAATGAGTTTATCCACTTCAAAACCAGAGTGTCCCAGTGCAATAATTTTGTTCACGTTTAGAGTTTTTAACTTATCTACTTCAGGTTGCAATGCAGTGATTTCATCTTCGAATACTAAATTCGTTCCTAAGGAAGAAAATAAAATGGACACTTATTCAACAGTAGCTTTTTTTTTTTATCATATTGCTTATTATATAAGCATATCAAGTAAAAACACCTTACTGCCTAAAGTCCTTAAATTTTTAAGACCAAAACTTTTATAAATTCAGTGTAATTTCTCTACAAAGCCAATAAAAATTCACATCAGTATTTTCACTTACATTCCCTTAAGTTGCATTGGGGCTTCCCTGGTGACTCAGAAGATAAAGAATCTGCCTGCAGTGTAAGAGATCTGGGTTCAGTCCCTGAGTTGGGAAGATCCCTTGGAGAAGGAAATGGCAACCCACCCCAGTATTCTTGCCTGGAAAATTCCAGGGACAGAGGAGCCTGGCAGGCTATAGTCTATGGGGTCAAGAGGAGTCATACAGGACTGAGAGTCTAAGACACACACACAAGGTTGCCTGTTGGTTTAAGGCTGCGGATGATACTATGTTGCTCGAGTTCAATCTCAAACTGTGAGCAGGGTTCAGATTTGTAACCTATTTCTTTAATCTATTTGTATTTTTATTCAGACTTCCATTAGGTCAACACAAAGCACACTTGAGCACATAAACATATTGGACTGTGTATATGCCAAGTCATTATGCTATATACCTTAGTGCTGGATCAATCATATCTCAATGAAACTTAAAAAAAAAAAAAGATTAGCTACTGTATGGCTTTGTTTGCAAGTTCAGCACAATCAGTCTTCAGACTTGAAACTCTTGTCAGCGACTAGTCCTTGAATTGACGCCACTGACAACACTGTCTTGTCCACTGGATAAGGTCAGTGTTAGAGCATCGCTGAGCACTGATTAGATTGGGTTCTCATCCTAGGACTTCTGGCCCTGGGAGCCTTGCACCCCTCCCAGGAGGCTCACCCCCTACACAGTGGGAGCTGAAGCTTGCCTGCTAGTGCGGCTGCCGAGTGTGGGTGTGACCGCACAGCTGGGCGCTGTGTGCTGCAGGCTCGCACTACCCGGTGTGGTAAGCCCACCAGGCTCTCTCCCTTTGTCCCTATCCTGCAGTCAAATCGCAGCATGGCTGGAGGGCTTACAGCTCTGACTGGCACAGACAGAACTACACAGATATGCTGCCCTGAAGTCAGAGCCAGCCAGCTGTGACTCCAGATCTTCCAGAAGATCTGGATTCCCTTATGCTGGAACCAACCCTAAAACAAAAATGCCAAAAGTTGAATCAGTCTCCGAACAACTTTTCAAAACCCAGGAGTCTGTTATCTCCAGTTTGAAAAGTATTCATCTAAGGAGCTGTGAGACGGATAAACATATCACTTCTGATGCTGTGGTGTTTGGGGGTCTCTGTGTGTTCCAGGAGGGAACTCTGGAGTCACTCGCATCAGTTAAGATGATTTGTGCCAAAGAGCATGGAAAATAAGCAGCAAGGTTGATAGTAAAGCTGGGGGTAGCCCAGACCGACAGCCTGAAAGCAAGTGGTTCACAGGTGCGGATGGGATCTGCAGTGGTGCCAGGAGCTCACAGGGCAGCTCTTGAGTTTTAACTCTTAAAAATCAAGAATTATAACAGCTTGGCCATCACTGTCTGCCATGAGGCCATTAAGAATCATCTGATTATTCTTGCCAGTCACCCCAAGAAGCTCAAGGCTCCCAGGTCACCCTCAGTGCTGTGTCAGCACTGACCCTCTCACTGATCTCCCCTTAAAACAATGAGGTGCACCTTCCCCATGCCACACTGCTGCTTAATGTCTCTCTGTGGCATTCACCACCTTCTAGTGCACCAAACATTCTCTTCATCTATTTCTTTTCCCACTATATGGGAAGCTCCAGCGGGCAGGGCTTTTTGGGGTCAGTATCTCTGATGCCAAGAACACTGACAGAAACAGAGGTAGGCTCCCAGAGGGAATGAATGAATGAATGAGTAACTGAATGGATGTTTGCTGAGACTTATGCTTCATCCTCTGCTTCAGTGTGGTGGGCAGGAAAGAACAAAAAGTCGAGAGAAAGGCCTCTGAAGACAAAGAAATGTATTCTCCTAACACATCAGAAACCTCACATGATTGGTCATCTCACATACGGAAGGCATGGGATTTATTTCAGGGTAATATGAAGGGAAAAGTGCAAAGTGAAAAAGCTCAGTCATGTCTGACTCTTTGCAACCTCATAGACTGTAGCCCATCAGGCTCTTCTGTCCATGGGATTCTCCAGGCAAGAATACTGGAGTGGGTTGCCATGCCCTCCTCCAGGGATCTTCCCTACCCGGGGACTGAACCTGCGTCTGCTGCATTGCAGGTGGATTCTTTACCATCTGAGCTACCAGGGAGTGAGAGGAATTTCATTATCTAAATAATGAAATTATGCCCGTGGGCACCCAGGGCACCAGGACTGAAGGACTGCAGCTGGATATCTGGGGCCAGAGATCTACAGGAGGAGCCAGGCTGCTGAGCCTGTGGTCTTGGGAGAAGCAAGCATCCCCTGAGACACTGCTGCACCTCTGCCCAGCTCCTGCACTGGTCCCTATATGATGCAGCCCCTCTCTCCAGGGAGATGCTGGAAGGAGTGTGGTCCTTTCAGCTCTCACGTCTTTTGTAACCTGGTAAGGTGCCGTCAGAGTCCCAGCAAGGCTAGTCCCTGCCCCCTGTCTCTCCACCATCCCCCTCTTCTATCTTTTTATTGGTGACTATTTTTAAGAACAATTTTTAAAGTCTTTATTGAATTTGTTACAATATTACATCTGTTTTGTGCTTTGTGCTTAATCACCCAGTTGTGTCCAACTCTTTGTGACCCCGTGGACTGTAGCCCACCAGGCTCCTCTGTCCATGGGATTCTCCAGGCAAGAATACTGGACTGGGTTGCCATTTCCTTTTCAGGGGATCTTCCCAATGCAGGAATTGAACCCAGGTCTCCCACATTGCAGGTGGATTCTTTACGTCTGAACCACCAGGGGAGTTTTACATTTTTTTTTTTTTTGGTCATGAGGCAGGCACTTGCGATGTTAGTTCCTCAACAAGGGATGGAACCCATACCTCCTGCATGGGAAAGTGAACCATTGGACCATTAGGGGAGTCTCTTTATTGTTGACTATGAAAGAAGGGACTACTGTTTTTCTCCAAATCATGCTGAACTCCTCAGCCCAGCAATCCAGTCCTCACCCCACTTTCCAGCTTTCTCTTAGAACCCATGTTCCAGGACACTAAACACCTACCACTTTGGGATTGTGGCCCTACACCCGTCTGCTCTCATGTGTTCATTCCACAGCTTTCACTGGGAAGCCCCTTGTGCTGGAACCAAGTAGGTCCCTGCCCTTGGCAGCGTGGGTCCCAGCAGATGACTCTGACCTCACTTCTGGAATGCCCTTTGCCCCAGGATTCTTCACACACCTTAGAGGGTGGCCAAGGAAGGTCTTCATTGTGTCTACCTGACCCCTGAGCTGGCCATCCTGCCCTTCACTCACCAGACCCTCTTCCCTCCCTCCCTGACTTTGTTAATGACATTTAATTAGATTCTACCTTTAATGATCTCAAATCCCCCTGGATGGAACAGACATCATGGAGACACACAACCATTCTGTTATTCAACATGTCCACATCTTTAGTCAGAGATCCGGAGCTGGCCCCTCTATTAGGTTCCAGATGTTCACTGAGAACAGACTAGCTCTGTCCTCAGGCTGCTCCCAAGGAAGCCCAGAGTGAGGACAAATGTGATCAGGGGAGGCATTTTCGGGGGGTGCTGGGGACCCACAGCAGGAGCATCTCACCAGAGGGCCTCAGGACCCCAGCCCCACCCATATCGGTGATTGGTCCACTCTGTAATCGGCCCCCTCGCCTCTGAGCAGGAAAGCCCCAGGGGGCCCAGATAGAAGGTGCCCTGAACCTGGGAAGGGCTGATCACCTTGCTGTAAGTGGCAGGGCAGAAGGGCCGGAGCCTTGCTGGCGGTGGAGAGAAGCCTGAGACTTGTGCACTGGGCACCTCCAGTGGGGCCACATCCTTTTCAGTCAGAAGAGCACTCATATAGCTCTTCAAAGGCTGGTAATTCATGAGGTCTGCGGGTGCCTGCTGTGGCATTTTCACAATGATTTCAGCCACAGCCATGGACCACGTGCAAAGGCTTGGGGGGAGATGTCACCTGGTGCCTGGGGTGCCTGATGAACCCCAGGTCCCCAGCAGTGGAGAGCATCCTAGCCCTGCTTCCGAGCTCGCAGGGCCCTCTCCTTACCCCTGTGCCACTCAGGGTCAAGTGCATTGACTTTTGTGTTGTTTCTGATGGCCTGCAACCACTTTAACAGCAACAGTAAACACATGACATTTCTGTCATTTTCTAAGATTTCCTTTATCAGTTTATTCTTGCCCCAAACCCTTGTTTCCTTTTTTTCTTCAATATGGAAAGAAAATTGACTTGGATAATTTAGAAAAATCTTCCCAGGTGACACATTGGTAAAGAATTTGCCTGCCAATGCAGGAGACGCAAAGAGATGTGGGTTTGATCCCTGGGTGGGGAAGATCCCCTGGAGAAGGAAATGACAACCCACTCCAGTATTCTTGCCTGGAGGATCCCACAGACAGAGAAGGCTGGCGGACCCTAGTCCATGGGTCTGCAAAGAGTCTGACATGACTGAGTGACTCACTTGCAATTTAGGAAAAACATCTTCTTGTTTTCACTGCCAAACCATTCCTGTAAAAGTGGCTCAAAAATGTTTTTTGAATGGTCTTAGGGTTATACAGATATATGTGTGTGTATATATGGCTATAGGAGATATACATATAAATCTGTTGTATGATACACACACACACACAAGACCATTCAAGATTATATATATATATATATACATATATATTTCCCAGAAAGCAGATACAACAAAGCCATTAAAACTAGAGGTAATGAAAAAGGGAGCTAACTAGACATAGAATAATCATACTAGAAAAAATGAAGATGAGGTAAAACCCTGGCTCTGGGCTCCCTGGTTCCAAAGAAAAAAGGGCGTGAGTTACGTGACTCTCATTTTCCAATAAACGACTCCTTCTGACATCAGCACTGGATATAAATGGCCCTCTCATCCAAATTCTGAATGAGCTGAATTAAGCAATGTTACTGTTGGTGTCAACAATTCACTGAGCAGGAAAGCAAGGGTCTTTAAGAAGTTACTTAGGGCAACTGGAAACCACCAGATCGGTGTTTCAATGTCATCCACACGTGTCCAACACCACACACTGTTCCTACTTTAACCAACCATCCAGAAAAATAATGCCACACTCTCTGATTTAGTGCCACCTATTTTCAAGCAATGAGTGCTGTAAAAGAAGCGAATACCTGGATTTGAGAGGAAAGGGGTTTCCTTTGAAGTGTATCCAACAATCCCCACAACTTCATTACCAACAGAAAGAATTTTATATGGTGAGTAAAGTCCTGAAATTCTAGACGCTAGAGGCCCCTTGGCTTTAATATTTGCACTCAGAATTGAAAAATTGACCTCTTTGAGCAGTGGATCAATCAGGCCTTCCACACCATTATCAAATTCGTGATTTCCCAGTGCCTGGTGGAAAGGGAAAAGAGAAAAAGAATTAGGTACTCTGAAATTGCCAGTAAAAACATCCTATAGAGACTATTACCTTGGGGAATTCCCTGCTGGTTCACTGGTTAGGACTCCATGCTTTCACTGTGGAGGACATGGGTTCAATTCCTGGTCAGGGAACTAAGATCCCACAAAGCATACAGCACAGCCGAAAAACAAACAAAACAGACCTTAACACAGGGTGCTGAAAACTGGAGAAGCTCTAGGAAGCTGACTGTATGACTGATGTCTTCCTCCGGCTCAGAGATTTTACTCCGGGGCCCTGGGGTCAGGCCCAGGGGCAGTCAGATCACCAGGCAGATTTCAGAACCCCAGGCCCTGTATCACCTGCTGAGGTGATGTCAATGTGTGTGGCAGTGTCCTCTGCCTCCAGGGTTGGGGCAGGTTGAGAGTCTGCATTTACCAGGCTCTGTCCAGTCCCTTCTCTCATAAGCCCATATCTCAATTCACCAAACCAATCATTCCATTTCTATATGCCGGGGACAACTTAAAATCAACAGGACTTTAGCAAAAGGGGCTGGGGTCGTGGATGAACAGACACTCAAGGCGTCCCCTCGCTGAAGCAGCTCCCATCTCCTGGGTCATAATGCCCTTATTTTCCCATAACTGTTTCTTCCCTAGGACTCTGTGGTCCTCTGTTTTTCTGGGAAGGGGAGGATCCCCAAGGGCAAGCAGGAGATTGCACTTTGATAGCAGAGCATTGGTTTCTGCTTCCCGTCAGTTCTGGGTCACCCTGGGTTTCTCTCTCAGCAGCTTCACATCCAAGGATGAGTAGGATGAAACCACTGCAGGCTTTGGGGCTCTGGATGGGCCCTGAGCCAGGGCTCTGGGAGGAGCTGGTATGCTTTAACACAAGACACCCTACTCCCAACTTATTCCCTAGCTCCCTTTCCTCACTGCTCGGAGACCAGCCGCTGAGCCAGAGCTATCACCCTGATGTCTGGTATCTTTCCCCAGGGTGATGCTGACAAAAGAGGACCCACTGGCCACCTCCCCCAAAGCTTTCCACTCCTTCTCTATGCGTCTCCTGGAAAAAAACTCACCTACTGCAGCCACCCACCCATGGGCTCTGGCTGCCAAGGCTGATTTGCTATCTTAGTACTTAACTCAGTGAGTCTCAAACTTTCTATACACCACACTTGATTTTGCTACACTTTGAGGGTCATCTGGGAACAGGCCTAGAAGTGCTCACTGGTGGCCCCTCCATCTAAACGAACACCCCCATCCCTGTGTTCTCTGACTGTCCCCACCCTCCTCCTTCCTACCCATTCCACTCTGTAGCAGCTTGTTCTGCACATCTGTAGGGTCCTCCCCACAAGGAGTGCCCGTGAGTCACTGGGACCTTCACCTCCAGCCTTCACCTCGCTAAGTGCTGGAGCCCCTCGCCTGCCTGGCAGGTGACCCTCGCCATTACCCATGCTCAAAGGGCCGTGTGCATCACGTCCTCATCTGCACATGTTTCCATGAAGAAAGAAGCACAGTGTCTTCATGTTCCCATGTACCTGTCTTCCTGATTAAACTCAGAATTTCTGAACTTGCCTTTTATCCCATCTCTGAATATCTGCTCATTTTTACTTCTTCCTCTTACCTAAGTGCTTCCCTGTTAAAGGCTGACCTACTTAAAGGTTCTCCCAGTCTTGGGTAATTGTCTTTTTCTCTTCTATTCTTAGACCATCATGGTTTCTTCCTATGGTGAAATAAGTCTGCCTTACGAGGTTACAATAATTCATAATAATCTTGCTTAACTGTACAGGTTTTTTTTTTTTTTTAAGGAATGTTTCCATAGCTCTTCATGAAAGACTGTCAATGCATCAGCTGCCTTGCACTTTACCATTATACTGCTAGCACTCAGCAACAGCTGAACTTACAGGTTTCCTTTATTTGTCTTGCTTGGTGTCTCCTCCTTGGACTTGAGTGTAAAGCCCTGGAAGTGGTGACCTTGGCTGCCTTTCTGCCTCTCTGCCTGGTGGGGAGAGAGTGTGCTTGGAGGTGTGCAAGGGTTGCCTGAATGCTGTCGCTGCCACCCACACTTTCAACACCCAATGGAACATCTACAACCCCAGCTTGACTCCTGACTCTGCATCTCTACATCTGGCTGCCATGTGGGCACTGCCCCCCAGAGTCTCACAGGCACCCCAAGCTTACTGCACTCAAGCTCCTGCCTTTGGGATCCCCATCTTGGTCCAAGGTACTGCCCTCTCCCCGGTCAGCTGCAGCCAGAAACCCTGGAGCAGCCGAATCCCTCCCACTCACTCACTCCCTCTCCTCACCTCCCACCAGCATCTCCCACTTTATTTAAAAGCTCCAGTTCAGCCTACCCCATTGCTCCCACCTGCATGTGGTCCTGGCACCCCCACCCCCAACCCTGCCCCTCAGCCGGGCCTTCAGATGCTACCACTGCCATCTCTAAATCTGAACCTTGCTGCCAGAATCATCTTTCTAAAATGCAAATCTGAACTTGTTGTTCCTGACCTTAAGGGTCCTGAGAGGCTCCATCTGAACTTCCTCTGGGATAAAGTTCAATGTCCTGAGCTCTTTGAGGTCTGGTCTTGCCTTCTCCTCCAGCTTCCCTCAGACACCCACCTCCAGACAGGCCTGGAGGCTCCATCATTCATGAGCAGTGACCTGAACACATTTCTAAACTGAAGCTTCCTCCAGAAGAGGAATGAATGAATAAAACAAAAGCTGTAATGACAGCGAGTCAGTATTTACTAAGTACATGCCACACACCAGCATCATGCAAGGTGATTTTGTGTAGCAAACCTGGTTTTGTGCTGTGACATCGGTATTATTACTATGCTTGTGTTACAGAGGGGAAAAACTGAGATATAGAGACATTAAATGAATGGTTCAAGATCACAGAATTAGTAAGGAGTGGAGCTGGGACCAAAGCCACTGTTTGACTTCAACTTTCTTAACCTCTATGCTTGGCTATAATGGACTTTGCATAAGAGAGTAAGGACTCAAAATAAATTCCTGACTACTCACAGTTTTCTGTGTTTTCACTTATCTTTATCCCTCTGTATATGATACATGGATTTCCCTGGGGGCTTAGTGGTAAGGAATCTACCTGCAGTGCAGGAGACACAGGAGACACGGGTTCCAACCCTGGGTTGGGAAGATCCCCTGGATGAGGGCATGGCAACCCACTCCAGAATTCTTGTCTGGAGACTTCCATGGACAGAGAAGCCTGACGGGCTACAGAGCATGGGGTTGCAGAGTCGGACCCGACTGAAGCAACTGAGCATGCATGCATGCACATATGATACATAATTGCTGACTGATTGATATATACATAGACAGGGCTCCCTTGGTGGTCCAGTGGTTAAGAATCTGCTTTGCAATGCAAGGGACACTGGTTCAGTCTCTGGTCCTGGAAGATCCCCATGCCATGCAGCAACAAAGCCTATGAGTCACAACTACTGTGCCAGTGCTCCGGAACAGGAGAAGCCCACAGTGAGAAGCCCTCACACAAAGACGAGTAGCCCCTGCTCACTGCAACCAGGGAAAGCCCACACACAGCAGTGAAGACCCACCACAGCCAAAAATAATAATAAAAAAGATATATACATAGATAGGAATATAGAACATAACTTTCCCATGCCAGGCCTTTACTGCCTTATTCAACTAATTACTCTAGCTCCTGAAGGCCAGTGGACCTTCTGGAAGAAAGACCCCAAACCCTCAAGGTCCTCCCTGAGTTAGCAGTCCCTCCTGTGCTTGATGGTCCCCTCGGGCAGCCCCAGCAGACCCTACACCTGCCCACTGAGTCCCTTACCATGCAGCAGTTTTGGGAAGAGAGCAAGGATGCAGCATCAAATGAATAAATAAATGAACAGAAAAGTCTCCATCAATTTCTTCCTCCTACACACAGCTAATTCTTCCTACAGATACCAAAGCAGAACAATCCCTTTGTAAATCTGTATCTCTAGAAACCCGGCGCTTCCACTTTCTGACCTTGACTTTGCCTGCTGCCTCCTATTCCCCTGCACCTATCAGAGCTCCACCATTTGTCCACTCTGCAGGGAAGGATCCTGCAGCTCACCTGAGGACACCACCCTGCCAGCACACAGGAAACTTGTGAAATACACTGCTTCTTCATTCGTTCTTATTGCTTTTATTAATAATGTGAAAATATGAGTGCTGAAGAATTGATGCTTTTGAACTGTGGTGTTGGAGAAGACTCTTGAGAGTCCCTTGGGCTGCAAGGAGATCCAATCAGTCCATTCCGAAAGAGATCAGCCCTGAGATTTCTTTGGAAGGAATGATGCTAAAGCTGAAGCTCCAGTACTTTGGATACCTCATGTGAAGCGCTGACTCATTGGAAAAGACTCTGATGCTGGGAGGGATTGGGGGCAGGAGGAGAAGGGGACGATAGAGGATGAGATGGCTGGATGGCATCACGGACTCGATGGACGTGAGTCTGAGTGAACTCTGGGAGTTGGTGATGGACAGGGAGGCCTGGCGTGCTGAGATTCAAGAGTCGGACACGACTGAGTGACTGAACTGACTGACTGACTGAACTGACCTCAGGAAAAGTCTGCTAGTAGTAGAACTTAGAGCAATAAAGATATAATGTAACAGAGCCTATAGTCTTTCCTTGTTCCTTTATATCTTACAGAAACTTTGTAGGGCAACTATGTTGTTGCTGTTGAATCTCTAAGTCCTGTTTGACTCTTTTGCGTCCCCATGGACTGTAGCCCTTCAGGCTCCTCTATCCATGGCATTTCCCAGGCAAGAATACTGGAATGGGCTGCCATTTCCCTCTCCAGGGGATCTTCCAATCCAAAGACTGAACACACGTCTCCTGTGTTGGCAGGCAGATTCTTTACCACTGAGCCATCAGGGAAGCCCCAGTACAAGAATTAAGAAATTCACACTGCAGTATTATTACGCCTTCTCAGGTCCTCTCTGAAGACCCTGTCCACCTTCTCGTATGTGTGCTTGCTGACTTTTTGTTGCCCTGCCCAACTAACGTGCTTATGTTGTAGCATGCATATGTGTACCAACTAACCCTGATACGAGCTAACCTCTTATGTGCCACTTATCACTCTCATCCTCACATAAGCAAGTGATTTTCCTGACCCTAAAGGACATTCTCACATTTTCTCTCACTTTTCTGCTTTCCAAACATTTCATTTCCAATACTGGAAACGAAACACATTTTCATTCATTTGTTATTCTGAGAGCCTTATTCACCCACTGGTTCTAGCACTGTCGTCACCCTGAATATTTTTAATACAAACACTAAATTTCACCAAATGCACTTTTCTGTAATTTAAGAGAGTTGAACCTCACAAAATGACCTTTTTCAGTATCTCCAACACTGGGATCATAGGAACACAATAAGAGCGTCTGGTCTAACCCCAGCTCATTATCCTCATCACTTCCTTGGTATAGGAGAATCCTGGGGTTCTCATTATTAAAAGCCAAACAAAACTTGATGATCATATAGGAAAGAGACTTTTCATTTTTTTTACCTAGCTTAGCCCAGTATTTTCTATCATCCAAATACCTGGAATATTGCCAGTCTTTTTTTCTTCTTCTTCTTTTAATTTTAAAATAAAAAAAAAAAATTTGGCTGTGCTGTGAGACTTGTGGGATCTTAGTTCCCTAACTAGTGACTGAACTCAGGCCCTGTTGGTAAAAGTGCAGAGTCCTAATCCTGGACCACCAGGGAATTCCCTTGCTTGCCTTTTAAAGCTAAAAGCAAACTGAAATGTAAGGACAAGGGAGATATGCTTCTTCTCTGACTCAAAACCCTGCTATTGTTAAATAAACTCTGCAGAACACAGTCAGATGTTTTTAACCCCAACTGCAGGCATTTGTTAATATTTACATTTGCATCCCAGGTGGTGCTAGTGGTAAAGAACCTGCCTGCCAAAGCAGGAGACATAAGAAATGCAGGTTCAACCTCTGGGTCGGGCAGATTCCCTGGAGGAGGGCATGGGAACCCCCTCCAGTATTGCCTGGAGAATCCCATGGATAGAGGAGCCTGGCAGGCTACAGTCCATAGGATAGCACAGAGTCAGACATGACTGAAGCGACTTAGCATGTATATTTGCTGTGTATAGTTTGTGAAAGGCTTTGCAGAAACTCTGCAAGGATAGGGCCCAAAAGGCTTTTCAGGTCATATGAATCAGCAATGGAAGAATGAATCCATTTAGAGTTTCTAGTTTTGATGAAAAACACTCTGAAGTGAGGAGTGAGGGAAAGCTTGTGTTACCATCATTGGTTTATAACTCTCATTAATTCTGAATACAGGACAAAGTCTAACTTCCTTTTGGAGATAAGCAATTCCTGACATACACCCATTTTAAGGTGCTTATACAGTGACCACATCTCTATTCATTCATTTATTACCATTGCATTGAATTCTAATGAGAATTTAACAGTCAATTCAGTTCAGTTCAGTCGCTCAGTTGTGTCCAATTCTTTGCCACCTATGGACTGCAGCACGCCAGGCCTCCCTGTCCATCACCAACTCCCGGAGTTTACCCAAACTCATGTCCATTGAGTCAGTGATGCTATCCAACCATCTCATTCTCTGTTTTCCCCTTCTCCTCCTGCCCTCAATCTTTCCCAGAAGCAGGGTCTTTTCAAATGAGTCAGAGTTTCAGCTTCAACATCAGTCCTTCCAATGAACACTCAGGACTGATCTACTTAAGGATGGACTGGTTGAATCTCCTTGCAGTCCAACAGACTCTCAAGAGTCTTCTCCAACACCACAGTTCAAAAGCATCAGTTCTTTGGTGCTCAGTTTTCTTTATAGTCCAACTCTCATAACCATACATGACTACTGGAAAAACCATACCCTTGACTGGAAAAACCATACCCTTGACTAGACAAACCTTTGTTGGCAAAGTAATGTCTCTGCTTTTTAATATACTGTCTAGGTTGGTCATAACTTTCCTTCCAAGGAGTAAGTGTCTTAATTTCATGGCTGCAATCACGATCTGCAGTGATTTTGTAGCCCAGGAAAATAAAGTCAGCCACTGTTTCCACTGTCTCCCCATCTATTTGCCATGAAGTGATGGGACTGGATGCCATGATCTTAGTTTTCTGAATGTTGAGCTTTAAGCCAACTTTTTCACCCTCCTCTTTCACTCTTATCAAGAGGCTCTTTAGTTCTTCACTTTCTGCCATAAGGGTGGTGTCATCTGCATATCTGAGGTTATTGATATTTCTCCCGGCAATCTTGACTCCAGCTTGTGCTTCTTCCAGCCCAGCATTTCTCATGATGTACTCTGCATATAAGTTAAGTAAGCAGGGTGACAATATACAGCCTTGATGTACACCTTTTCCTATTTGGAACCAGTCTGTTGTTCCATATCCAGTTTTAACTGCTGCTTCCTGACCTGCATATAGGTTTCTCAAGAGGCAGGTCAGGTGGTCTGGTATTCCCATCTCTTTCACAGTTTTCCACAGTTCATTGTGATCCACACAGTCAAAGGCTTTGGCATAGTCAATAAAGCAGAAATAGATGTTTTTCTGGAACTCTCTTGCTTTTTCGATGATCCAGTGGATGTTGGCGACTTGATCTCTGGTTCCTCTGCCTCTTCTAAAACCAGCTTGAACATCTGGAAGTTCACGGTTCGTGTATTGCTGAAGCCTGGCTTAGAGAATTTTGAGCATTCCTTTACTAGCATGTGAGATGAGTACAATTGTGTGGTAGTTTGAGCATTCTTTGGCACTGCCTTTCTTTGGGATTGGAATGAAAACTGACCTTTTCCAGTCCTGTGGCCACTGCTGAGTTTTGCAAATTTGCTGGCGTGTTGAGTGCAGCACTTTCACAGCATCATCTTTCAGGATTTGAAATAGCTCAACTGGGATTCCATCACCTCTGCTAGCTTTGTTCATAGTGATGCTTTCTAAGGCCCACTTGACTTCACATTCCAGGATGTCTGGCTCTAGGTGAGTGATCACACCATTCTGATTATCTAGGTCATGAAGATCCTTTTTGTACAGTTCTATGTATTCTTGCCACCTCTTCTTAATATCTTCTGCTTCTGTTAGGTCCCTACCATTTCTGTCCTTTATCGAGCCCATCTTTGCGTGAAATGTTCCCTTGGTATCTCTAATATTCTTGAAGAGATCTCTAGTCTTTCTCATTCTGTTGTTTTCCTCTGTTTCTTTGCATTGATCGCTGAGGAAGGCTTTCTTATCTCGTCTTGCTATTCTTTGGAACTCTGCATTCAGATGCTTATATCTTTCCTTTTCTCCTTTGCTTTTGGCATCTCATCTTTTCACAGCTATTTGTAAGGCTTCCTCCGACAGCCATTTTGCTTGTTTGCATTTCTTTTTCTTGTGGATGGTTTTGATCCCTGTCTCCTGTACAATGTAACAAACCTCCATCCATAGTTCTTCAGGCACTCTGTCTATCAGATCTAGTCCCTTAAATCTATTTCTCACTTCTATCATATAATAATAAGGGATTTGATTTAGGTCATACCTGAATGGCCTAGTGGTTTTCCCTATGTTCTTCAATTTAAGTCTGAATTTGGCAATAAGGAATTCATGATCTGAGCCACAGTCAGCTCCTGGTCTTGTTTTGGCTGACTGTATAGAGCTTCTCCATCTTTGGCTGCAAAGAATCTAGACAATCTGATTTTGATGTTGGCCATTTGGTGATATCCATGTGTAGAGACTTCTCTTGTGTTGTTGGAAAAGGGTATTTACTATGACCAGTGTGTTCTCTTGGCAAAACTCTATTAACCTTTGCCCTGCTTCATTCTGTACTCCAGGACCAAATTTGCCTGTTACTCCAGGTGTTTTTTGACTTCTGGGGGCCATGAGGAGATACACCATGTCCAAGGTAAAGAGCAGCAGCTATGCTTTGCTGGAGCAGCCGTGAAGATACACCCCACATCCAAGGTAAGAGAAACCCAAGTAAGATGGTAGGCACTGAGAGAGGGCATCAGAGGGCAGACAGACTGAAACCACAATCACAGACAACTAGCCAATCTGATCACACGGACCACAGCCTTGTCTAACTCAATGATACTAAGCCATGCCCTGTGGGGCCACCCAAGATGGATGGGTTATGGTGGAGAGGTCTGACAGAATGTGGTCCACTGGAGAAGGGAATGGCAAGCCACTTCAGTATTCTTGCCTTGAGAACCCCATAAACAGTATGAAAAGGCAAAAAGATAAGGTACTGAAAGATGAACTCCCCAGGTTGGTAGGTGTCCAATATGCTACTGGAGATCAGTGGAGAAATAATTCCAGAAAGAATGAAGAAATGGAGCCAAAGCAAAAACAACACCCAGTTGTGGATGTGACTGGTGATAGAAGCAAGGTCTGATGCTGTAAAGAGCAATATTGCATAGGAACCTGGAATGTCAGGTCCATGAATCAAGGCAAATTGGAAGTGGTCAAACAGGAGATAGCAAGAGTGAACATCAACATTCTAGGGATCAGCGAACTAAAATGGACTAGAATGGGTGAATTTAACTCAGATGACCATTTTATCTACTACTGTGGGCAGGAATCCCTTAGAAGAAATGGAGTAGAGATCACAGTCAACAAAAAAGTCCGAAATGCAGTATTTGGATGCAATCTTAAAAACGACAGAATGATCTCTGTTCATTTCCAAGGCAAACCATTCAATATCACAGTAATCCAAGTCTATGTCCCAACCAGTAATTTTGAAGAAGTTAAAGTTGAACTGTTCTATGAAGACCTACAAGACCTTTTAGAACTAACACCCAAAAAAGATATCCTTTTCATTACAGGTGACTGGAGTGCAAAAGCAGAAAGTCAAGGAACAGTCAATTACCATCTTTTAGATACTGAAGTCAATGGAAAGTAGGTAGTATCCACCTAATGAAAACAAATACATTATTCATAATGCCACAGTCCCCCATCCCTTCCTCTACCTGAGGCAGATGCTGAATAACTGATGGAGTCAGTCTTCCCCATCAAGCTTGAACTGAGTCTCAAAACTCTTCTTTTCCTGGCCCTGCAGGGACTTACTGTCAATTAACTAGAGACTGACACTTGAGATGAAATTGTTCTCCATGCCTGCATGAAGATAATAATGATAAGCATGAAATCTATTGACTTCCAACAACAGTAAAATAAAACTTCAGAGAGGAATATGTGCTAGAGGAAATGATTTCACATCCTTCCCGACTTTTCTCTCTTTTACCATGTTTGTTCCACAAAGAGTGCAGATGGAACCTGCAACTGAATCCAGCTGTCACCTGACAAGGCGTGCCTGACCACCTTGTCCTGTGAGGCCTCATGCCCACGGCCAGTTGTTTTTCTTTCTCAAAGCTTTTCCTAAGAGAAGCTGCTATTTCTTCCTTTATTCCCTTCATCCATAAACACATGCTCTCAGTGGTATTGAGTAAATGAAGGAACAAGAACAAATAAGAACACTCCTTGGGCTGAGAGTGAGAGAAACAAAGCCCTTGGCATTGGAGTGGGTGACACTGGGGGCTGACACAGGGAAGAGGCCCCAAACCTGAGCCTTCTGCTCTTTATTCATGGCCTTCAGGAGGGGACATGGAGGTTGGTGGCCATCAGCTGGCCTTCTATAAAGGTCTCCCATTATGCCAGAATTGGAGAAGGAAATGGCAACCCACTCCAGTGTTCTTGCTTGGAGAATCCCATGGACAGAGGAGCCTGGTTCATGGGGTCACAGAGAGACGGACACAACTGAGTGACTAATGCTTATTATGCCAGAATATTTAGTCTTTATGGAGAAATCTCCCATTTTCTGAATCCTCCAGTTACAAGTGATTGATCAGAGCCATTTCTCTCTGTTATTGAAGTCTGCATTAATTGGTGGATAAGGAGATGTGGTACATATATACAATGGAACATTACTCAGCCATAAAGAGAATGGAATGATGGCATCTGCATCAAAGTGGATGGACCTAGGGATTATCATACTAAGGGAAGTAAGTCAGACAGAGAAAGGCAAATATTGTACGGTATCACTTATAGGTGTGATCTAAAATAGGACACGGATGAACTTAACTATGAAACAGACTCATGGACAAAGAGAGTTGTGTTTGCCAAGGTGGAAGTAGGGTGGAGGAAGGATGGATTGGAAGTTTGGGTTAGCAGATGCAAATTATTATATACAGAATGGATAAACAACAAGTTCCTACTGTATAGCACAGGGAACTATATTCCATATCCTGTGGTAAACCATTATGGAAAAGAATAGGAAAAGGAATGTACACTTTGAATGAATCACTTTGCTGTACAGTAGAAATTAATTCAACATTATAAATCAATAAAGTAAATTTGAAAAAAAAAGAATATGCATTAATCAAGTCCCATAATCTATTTAAAATGGGCTTCTCTAGTAGTCCAGTGGTTAAGAATCCATGCTCCTAATGCAGGGGGCCCAGGTTCGATCCTTGGTCAGGGAACTCGATCCCATCTGACAAATACACCTAGCACAGCCAAATAAATAAATAAAAAGTAAATGTAGCTACCACAGGGGAAATGCTCAGTAAATATCTACTGGATGAAAAAACAACTTGATAAATGATTGGTGAGGAGAAGGAAAAAAAGAGGCTGAATGTCCAAGGCTGGGGTTACTGGTCCTCAGTCCCTGGGTGGTGTTCCCAGCAGCTTCTTCTCTGTAACCTGTGCCTGTGTTGGCCTGTCTGTGTGGGCTGCGGTGGGAAAAAGGTTCAGACATAGTGCCTCTGGGCTCCGGCACCGGACTGATAAAGAGCTCTGTTCGGAAAGCCACAGCAGCCACATAGTGATAATTTTCACAGAACACAGAGCCACAAACGGCAAGTGAGCAGCAAATCCCAGAGAGAGAGTCCCACAGGCCAAGAACACGCCAGGCCTCCCTGAATAAAGCAAGCTGTGCGGCGGCGGTCACGGTGGCCCAGCTCTGTTTAGTGTCTGATGCTACATCTTTGGTTGGTTTGCGTCAACCCGCAGCAGTATTTTTATTTCAAATGTTAATAGGAAACGTAGATTTTTTTCCCCCAAGTTTGAAATGACATCCCCCACCCCAATTTCAGGCCAGCCCAGCTTGAACCCAGGTGAGGGGGTTACAGACACTGAAACTGGCTGGGCGGTGGGGCAGAGACCTGGGCTCCTGTTGCAGGAGATGCTGCATGGAATTGCCTGGGAAAAACCTGGTGCCCATTGCCCCCTCCATACCCTACCCATAGATCCCTGCTCTGCACAGTCTGCTGGCCAGGCAGCCCCCACCATTCAGCCAGCAGAACACACGCCTCAATAACCCATGAAGGTTATCGTGAGGATGCATGTGGTTCCAGGTGCTAGGAAAGAGCAATCCCCAGTGTAGCAAGGGGCAGACCTCCCCTCTCCCTCAGGCCTCCCCTCCTGGTGACCAAGCCAGGAAACCCCTTTGTTTATGGTCCTGCACCATCTCCTCCAGGGGTCCCCTCCTCCAGGCACTCCCACTGCCCCACTCTGTCTCATTGGTTCTCACCTACACATTTCGAGACCCTCTGAGCCAGTCTCTGGCTTCAGACCTCCTGCCCACTGCTGGGGGGCCACGAGAATGCACGTCCTCAAACACCCACCCGACTGCTTCCAGCCCTGCTGCATGTTTCTGCAAGGCTCCACCCTTCTCTCTGAAATCCATCCTGCTCAGATAGATGCTAAACCAGCCCCTCTCTGATCTCCCTGAGTTGCCTCATTTTTTTTTTCTGCCTGACCAGGCACTTTCAGTTCCAGGAACACAAAGCCACCTGCACGTAAGAACTACCTCAGGCACAGCTCAAGAGCATGTGAGAAGGCTTCAGTGGCACCGCCACCGCAGACTGCCCTCCTGTCACATCCGTCACACCCGCTGCCGCTGTCTGTCCATGTCTTTCTCCTCTTTCCCCCGGAAGCAGGAGCAATGACAATTGTCCCACGGTCCTTGGTAATGCCAGATGAGTGCCTGGCACCAGCGGCTCAGCAGATGTTTACTGAAGGAATAACAAAACCACCCACCCCACCTGCTCCTTTCAAATAGGTTCCATTTTCACCTCTGATTTGGTAGGTGAGCCACTGAAGCCGGTCAAGAACAGGACATAAAAACACACTTGATAAAGAGTAGTTAAGCAGCAGCAGTAGTGTTAGTCTCTCAGTCACGACTAACTTTTTGTGACCCCACGGACTGTAGCCCACCAGGCTCCTCTGTCTATGGGATTCTCCAGGCAAGAATACTAGAGTGGGTCGCCATTCCCTTCTGCAGAGGATCTTCCCGACTCAGGAACTGAATCTGGGTCTCCTGCATTGCAGGCAGATTCTTTACCATGTGAGCCACCAGGGAAGCTGTAAAACAGGAGAAACCAAACTGCGTGGAAGAAGGTGAATCAGACAATAAGCTTGGAAGCTGAGCTGACTGCATCACAATTCACAGCTCAGTTTGGTTCTCTTTTTCATTTCCTGTGTCTTCATTTATATTTCTATTAATATCTTACTGACACTTGCTTGTGAATAGATTTTTTTTAAGTGTTTTTAACGGTTCAGTGTCTTGTGCATGCACATATGAACGTTACATAGATTTCATGAAGGCAGTTAGCAAGAAAAAGGAATTTTTAAAAATCTCTTTCTATTGGGAATCTGCCAAGGAGACCAACCACCTATATGGTATCTGAATTACAAAGGGGGCATTTCACAGCCCCCTGCTTGGTCCATAAAGGACTGTGAAAATTACCAGTGAATTTGACATAAGGGTATTTGAAGAAATAGAAAAAAAATATATGACAAAAAGAAATATTAATAGTTAAGACTTTCATGCTACATGGCTAAGCCATGTTCATACATTAACTTATTCAATTCTTACAATGCTGTGAGATAAGTACTAATTACTTGTCCTTTACAGAGATGGGAAACCTGAGGCATGGGGCTTCCACAACTAGCAAGAGGCATAGCTGGGACTGGAACAAAGCAAGGCTTTAGCATCTGGAAAGGATATTAAAAAAATTAATGTGTATATATATACATGTATATGTATGTATAACTGAATCATTTTGCTGTACAGCAGTAATTAAAAACATTGTGTTTTTAATAAGCACAGAAGCAAATAAGCTGTGTGCTTATTTGCTCAGTGGTGTCTGACTCTTTTGCAACCCCATGGACTCTAGCCTGCCAGGCTCCTCTGTCCATGGGGATTCTCCAGGCAAGAATACTGGAGTGGGTTGTCATGCCCTCCTCCAGAGGATCGTCCCAACCCAGGGATCAAATGCAGGTCTCCTACATCGCAGGGAGATTTTTACCATCTGAGTCACTGGGGAAGCCCCAAATCAGCTATATTTCAATAAAACTAATAGAAAATCAAGTTATTGTATTTGGGATGGATAAACAGCTAGGTCCTCCTGTATGGCACAGAGAACTATGTTCAAGATCCTATGACTGGGCCTTCCCTGGAGGCTCAGTGGTAAGGAATCTGCCAGCCAATGCAGGAAACACAGGTTCTCTTCCTGGTCTGGGAAGATCCCACATGCCGTGGAGTGACTAAGCCTGTGGGCCACAACTACTGAGCCTGTGTTCTAGAGCCAGGGAGCCACAGCCACTGAAGTCCGTGCACCCTAAAGCCCATACTCTGCAACAAGAGAAGCCACCACAATGAGAAACCTGCACACCACAGCTAGAGAGTAGTCCCCAGCTGCTGCAACTAGAGAAAAGTCTGAACAGCAACGAAGACACAGAATAGCCAGAACTAAATAAATAAAATCATAAAAAATACAGTAAGGTCTCTGACTTCTGCAAATAGCTTTTAAAAAACTTTTTAAAAAGATCCTATGACTCAATGAAAGCTCAGATGATGGTTGGGATTTTTTCGCAATAAAGTATTTTCAAATTAAGGAAAAAAAAAAAAAGATCCTATGATAAACCATACTGGAAAAGAGTATGTTAAAAAAAAAAAAAAAAAAAAAACCAAGCATCTGGAGAGGGATGAGTATCATTAAACAACCCTCTGGTTTCTTCCAGGTTTCCACAGTGCTGAGTAACACAGCCCTGGTCTTTGCCCTCAGGAAGGGTTGGGCAGACAGGGAGAGAGCATGAAATAAACACATCCATCCATGCATTCATAAAGCAAGTGAGAACCACAGGCAGAGATGTGTGTGAGAGAGCCTGACAGAGATGCAGGCTTGCCCTGACAGTTAAGGATGGACGGGGCTCCAAGAGTGAGCTTCACCTTCGAGGCACTCATCAGAGAAAGCTCACAGGCCAATGACATCAGCTGTAGTAACAACTGTGGGGATGGAGACATGAAAGCTGAGGTAGTCAGAAATGTTCCAAATAAGAAAAGAGGCTTAAATCCAGGTAGAAGAAAAACAACAGAAAGACGAATTAAGAGCAGCACGGGATGCATGATGCAGAAGAACTTCGGTTTTAATCCGCAGAAATCAATTGTAACAACACCAAAGAGCTATATGTCAGAAATCTGCAACACGTGAATTCAGTTAGTCACTTAGACTCTAGCTCATCCCATGAAGAAGGCCACAGGATACCCCATAGTTTAAGGATTAAGAGGAAGCTCTGGTCTGTCACTCAACAGGGCTTAGTGGCCAATCACTCAGGGAGACTCAGCAACAAACATAAGCAGGGAAGATTACAAGGTAGGCGCTGTGGCTGCTTCTGGTGTTGGGTTGTGCTTCGCATCCCCAGTCTTAGTCCCTGGCAGATGAATGTGGTATCTGACTGAATGGCAGAAAAGATTCCTGAGTTCAACCCAGTCCACTCACAACTCAGTGTCTGTTGAATGAATGAACAAACAGGTACTGAACAGAGAGCATTTTATATTAATTCTCTGCCCATGCAAAATACCCACAGCAACATAACCTTTAGAAATACCTGCTCAACTAATTGGGTTCCAGGAAGGTTTCACTACTGCACTGGTCAAAAGGCTTATTCGTTTCCCCCACAAGATGGCTCAAGCAGTGCTTAGATGTTTTTAGCTTCATTCAAAACAATTTTGTTTGTATTGTGATAGCTGTCATATCAGTGTGCATTTTTTAAAAACTTATCTAAATTGGTGAATTTTTGTGTAGCCATTTTAATTTTGAGGATAACATCTTTGGCATATTATGCTTTGTTATTTCACAAAACGTGAAAGTGCAATTGAAATGCAAAAAAAGATTTATTTAGTGTATGGAGAAGATACTGTGACTGATTGAACGTGTCAAAAGTGGTTTGTGAAGTTCTGAGCTGGAGATTTCTCACTGGATGATGTTCCACAGTCAGGTAGACCAGTTGAAGCTGATAGCAAGTAAATCGAGACATTGAGAACAATCACCATTATACCATGCAGGAGATAGCTGACATATTCAAAATATCCAAATCAATCATTGGAAATCATTTGTACCAGCTTGCTTATGTTAATTGCTTTGATGTTCGCGTTCCACATAAGTGAAAAAATTTCCTTGATCATATTTCCACATGCTATTCTCTACTGAAATGTAAGATGTTCCATTTCTAAAACAAATTGTGATGTGCAATGAAAAGTGGTACTGCACAATAACGTGGAATGGAAGAGATTGTGGGGCAACTGAAATGAACCGCCACCAACCACACCAAAGGTCAGTCAATCTTCTTTTAAAGGAGGTGATATTGTGTACATGGTGGGATTGGAAGAGTCTTCTATTAGGAGAAAACCTTCCAGAAAAAAAAAAATTAATTCCAACTAGTACTGCTCCCAATTAGACCAACTGAAGGTAGCACTCGATGAAAAGCATCCAGAATTAGTCAGCAGAAAACGCATAATCTTCCATCAGGATAATGCAAGACTGCAGGTTTCTTTGATGATAGGCAAAAACTGTTACAGCTGGGCTGCAAAGTTCTGATTCCTCCACCGCATCCAGACATTGCATTTGTAGATTTCCATTTATTTTGGAGCAACCCCACATCCAAGGAGCTGTGGCTCTACGAGTGCAGGAGGGCCGAGAGGAGCTACTCCTTGTTCACGGTCAGGAGGGATGGCTATGAGGAGATATCCCTAATCCAAGATAAGAAGAATCGGCTGCACTTTACTGGAGCAGCAGTGAAGAGATACCCCATGTCCAAGGTAAGAGAAACCCAAGAAAGACGGTAGGTGTTGTGAGAGGCATCAGAGGGCAGACACACAAACCATAATCACAGAAAAGTAGTCAATCTGATCACACGGACCACAGCCTTGTCTAA
>SJYQ01104738.1:293461-325894 GCA_006410935.1 Redunca redunca
AAACCAATACAGTAATGTAAAGTAAACTAAAGTAAAAATAAAAATTATTAAAAAAAAAATAAAAAAAAATAAAAAAAAAAAAGAAAACACAGATGCTAGAACAAGATGAGCTCAGAAGCTGCTGCTGCTTCCTTTCCTCTGTGCCTGAGGCTGGTCTCACCCAGACCAGCCCTGATGTGGAATTCAGACTGGAACAGAGAAAGCAGAGGTTGGGAACAACAGCCACAGGATGGGGTTGGGGCTGTTCACACATATCACTGAGACCCGAGGATCCACAATGTACAGAAATGCACAACTTTTAAGGTCTGAGCTCTAGGAATAACCACCAACTTTCTGTGCTTTATATGCTTCAAGGACTTCCCTGGTGGCTCAGACAGTAAAGCGTCTGCCTGCAATGCAGGAGACCTGGGTTCAATCTCTGGGTCAGGAAGGTCTCCTGGAGAAGGAAATGGCAACCCACTTCAGTATTCTTGCCTGGAAAATCCCATGGACCGAGGAGCCTGGTAGGCCATAGTCAGTCCATGGGGTCGCAAAGAGTTAGACACGACTGAGAAACTTCACTTTCACTTCTATGTTTGAATAAAACAAAACAACAAAACACTGCCATCAGATATCTCTTTCAAGCTTTCCAAACCAGCACCACTAGTCTGTCTCCCCAGAACATTCTGCTTTGTTATTGAAGATAAAGTAACTCTGTTTCCTTGATATGAGAGACTTTGTAAGCATTTGAATATCAGGTGACTTTGTTACTGACCATAAAGTAATTTAGTTTCCTTGATATGAGAGACTCTGTAAGCACTTGAATATAAGGTGACATCCTTTTGCTTAGGGATTGCTTTTCTGGGAGGAGGGGAAGCACACCCACTGTGGATCTGGACATATGTGGACATAATGCTCATATACCTGAGCACTGTCTTCTGCAGATGGGATCTGTAGTTGGAGAATCCTTGTGCACAGGTGTTAGAATTTCAGTCATTTTTGCTTTGCTTTGCTTCTCCCTGCTCACCTGCCTTCATAGGTCTTACCAGCCTCTCTATGTGGTTAAGAAGGGCTCAGATGGGCACGATCCCCTCACTGAAAGGTAAGTTTTTTCCCTCTGGCAGGTCTTGTTTACTGTCCAAAGTACTCAGCACAGAGTCTGGCACAGGCTTGGTTGTTTAGTCGCCAAGTTATGTCTGACTCTTGTGACCCCATGTACTGTACCCTGCTAGGCTCTTCCGTCCCTGGGATTCTCCAGGCAAGAATACTGGAGTGTGTTGCCATTTCCTTCTCCAGGAGATCTTCTCAACCCAGGAATCGAACCTGGGTCTCCTGCATTGCAGGCAGATTCTTTACCAACTTAGCTGCAAAGGAAGCCCGTTAAGTGAAAGTCAGTCAGTTGTGTCCGCCTCCTTGTGACCCTATGGGATGTAGCCCCCGCCAGGCTCCTCTGTTCATGGAATTCTCCAGGCCAGAATACTGGAGTGGGTACTGTTCCCTTCTCCAGGGGATCTTCGCAACCCAGGGATTTAACCCAGGTCTCCTGCACTGCAGGTGGACTCTTTACCATCTGAGCCACCAGAGAAGCCCCTAGTGAATATCTGTGGACTGAAAAAGTAAGTAAACCTCACAGAAAACAGACTTGAAACTGGGTTCATCATCCTCCCATTTTGGCCATCATTTTCTATTACAAAACAGATAACCCTCCATCTAAAATCCTGGGAACCTCTTTGTCTGGAAGCAGTAGTCACCTGGAGGTACCTGGGGGAAGACCCAAGCCATCCCTCCAAAAGAAAATAGCTTTTATGAAAGGAACTGTGGAGGAGAAACAAAGAGTTGTCAGGCCAACTTAGACCCATGCGTACTATTAAGTCCTGGGACCAGTCGAGCTGTGTTGGCAGATTAGAAGCAAGACATAGAGCTGGGCAGGGCTGAGGCACTGAGAAACAACATGGGCAGACCACCCCCTCCAAATCCCTTGTTTTATAGATGAGGAATCCGCTGCCCAAACTCACATAGCTAGGAGCTGGAAAAGCCAAGAAGTAAAACCCGAGTGTCCTGAGGTCCTATCCAGATCTCTTTCTACTGCTTCTGTCTGCCACAACCCCATGGGCACAAGCATGCCCACTAAGTCAGGAAAAGCCTGGAAATAGGAGGCTTTAGCTGTCAGGGGGGTAATCTTACTACACCTCTGCACTCGAGGTGCAGTGTCAAACACCGCTGACTCGCCCTGTGTCCCGGGCTTGAACCCTCTTAGTCATCTTTTGATTATAAGCTCTTCTGAGCCACCTCTGCCAACAGAAGGTGAGTACAGCCAGCACTTACTGACCCCTGATTGTGGCTGGCACTGTGCAAAGAACACCCACTATCATCTCCTTTAATATTCATTGAAAAATATTTATTTATTTATTTGGCTGTGCTGAGTCTTTGTTGTAGCATGCAGGATCTTTAGCTGTGGCATGTGGGATCTAGTTCCCTGACCAGGGATCAAACCTGGGTCTCCTGCATTTGGAGAGTGGAGTTTTAGCCACTGCACCACAAGGGAAGTCTCTGTCATCTCCTTTAAACCCTACAACAACCTATGGGGAGAAGACCATGATCACACCCACCTTCCACCTGTGGAAAGAAAACCTCCAGGAGATTCAAGAACCTGCTCACAATCCATAGATTTTAAGTGGCAGGGAGGGGACCTGATCCCAGATAGTCACCCCCAATTCACCCTTCTAGCCCTGTGCCATGCTGCCTGCCTACTGAAAATGCTGCCGGTGGATTCAGCCTTTCTTTCCCCATCACCATAGTTTTGACCTGGAGTGCCCCTAAAACCGAGTTCTCTTCTGAGTTAATGATTAATCTCTCTATTCAAAACTTGATTCACTTCCTGTCCCCACTGACCTCAACCACGGGCTAATAGAACAGTAATCAATCAGAGTTGGAGGAACCGCTGTTGTAGACTTCATCATTAACATACAATTTCAGGTTGCTCTTCTAATAGGTCCCCAAGTCACGGACCACCTGGCCTGAGAATCCTAAACCAGAGACTTACTGGCTCTTGAAACTGTGAATGAGAAATGTCACAAAATGATGATTAATTCCAGTTTCTTTGTTCTTTCCCTTTAAAAACACCCTCAACTCAAAACCCTGATCTGAGGCTCTCTCTTACTCCCTTGCTCGGTGCCCTGCAATAAATACTTTGCCGCAAATGTCTCTGCTGTTGACGTCAGCTTTCTGCACTGCAGGCATACAAGCCCTTTGCCCAGTTTCAGTCTGTGTTCATCCTCTCTCGACTAGACTATACTGTCCAGCCCCTTCTCCCTTCCTCTTTTCTGGTATCTTTGCCCTCCCATCCATTTCTATTCATTCTTCCAAAACTGTGATTTCCCTTTGTGGCTGAGAAGTGTTTTCTCATATCAGCTAATTGTCCAGGTCTCTGAGGTTACAAACTGGGTGTCCAACAATTCAGTTCCATACTGACACTATCTACCTGGGGCTTCCTAGGTGGTGTTAGTGGTAAAGAAACCACCTGCCAATGTAGGAGACTCAAGAGACACGGGTTCGATCCCTGGGTTGGGAAGATCCCCTCCAGTAAAACCCACTCCAGTATTCTTGCCTGGAGAATCCCATGGACAGAGGAGCCTGGTGGGCTGCCATGCACAGGGTTGCACAGAGCTGGACACAACTGAAGCGACTTAGCACGCACATACTGTCTACCAGGAGTGAACATCGAATCACAGATCCTGGGTTCAGAGCCACAAGCCTGCCCTCACTTCAGATGCCAGTTGCAAGTCTTGGGTCACTTGTATTTGTAATACATCAGCTGTAAATCAGGGATTCCCACAAGACCCTACACAGTTTTGATAATTTTCTAGAAAAACTCACAGAACTCAGGAAAGTACTTTGCTTTTACGGTTACTGGTGTATTATAAAGGCTGCAACTCAGGAACAGCCAAGTGGAAGACATGCATGGGGCAAGGTGTGCAAGCAGAAGGGTGCAAAGGGCTTCCCTGCTCTCTCTGGGCACACCACTGTGCCACCACTTCAGTGTGTTCACCATTTAGGACTTTTTATGATGGTTTCATCACATTGACATAACTGATCAAATCCCTGACTGCTGGTGATTAGCTCAGTCTCTGGGTCCCTGCCTCTCCCCAGAGGTTAATAGTTCCTACTCTCTAATCTCACTCTGAAGATGCCTAGGAGTCTCCAGCCATCAATCATCTCATTGACATACAGAAGACACTGATCACGTATCCACAAGAGTTTGGGGAGCTATGTGCTGGGAACTGCAGACAAAGACAAAATATTTATTTTTTATTAACCACAATTCCTCCAGTCAGACACCTCCAGTGGCTCCCCATGACAAGAGAACAGAGCCTTATTTTCTCAGGATGGCCTGTAAGCTGCATTCACTCCCATCTCTCCTGATTCCTGCCACCTTGCTCTGGTCCAGGTTGGTCCATCTTACAGATTCCTGCTTCTGCAGCTTTGCCTCATCCTCTTGTCCCTCCACTGAATTGAAATGGAATCAAAATATTTCTCAGGTCACCACTGGTTTAGAGATGTGAGGACCCTCAGACTTTACAGATGAGGAATTGATGGCTTAAAGAGCTGAATGGCATATTCCCAGTTATAGATTCACCATCTCTCAAAGGCAGAGAGAACAGTACTCATGTCTGAATTCCAATGATGAGTGCTGGGGATGACAAGCTTCAAATTGCTGAAATCTTATGTAAAATTTCAAGAGTACAAACCATAAGACAAAAAAAAAAATTAATTTGATTATACCAAGTGGAGGATTTCTGTTCAATGAAAAGACACTAAAAAATGGAGTATTTTCTGCCATATCAGTAAACAAGGATGTCACAGTCATCAGAGATGGCAGCCCTCAATATGGGCCCTAAGGGAATTTGAGAAGGAGATGAATACCAGCTATCTAGCAGCCATCAGACTGCAGCCACTCCCTAGGGTGAGCCCTGAGGAAGATCAGGATATGAAAACACACATTCTGGCCCCAGATGTTAGAGGTACACATCAAAGGAATGACTTCCATGAGCCAGACTCTTGCAACTTTCCATACATAGAAAAGGACTACAATCCTTAACTTGGGATATTTAGTTTTATTTAACTGACGTAACTCTTTTGATGTTCAGACTATCTACTATTTTGATGTTGTAAAACTATATAAAGCACTACACTCCTTAATATAAAACTATATAGCACTACACTCCTTATATAAAACTATATAAAGCACTACAATCCTTACCTTGGGATATTTAGTTTTAACTGGCATAACTCTTTTGATGTTCAGACTATCTACTATTTTGATGTTGCAAAACTATACAACCGGGCTCCTCCCCTTGCCTCCTTGAGGCAGTTCTCTCAGGGTCACTTGAGATGCTATCTCCCAGGCCTGAGCCTAATGTCCTAAAAATTCCCACCCAATAAAACAAGTTGACAATGCTATGGACAAAATTAATAGATCTAAAAATGGTAAATAATCCACTTGCAATGCAGGAAACCTAGCTTCAGTCCCTGGGTTGGGAATACCCCCGGAGGAGGAAACAACAATGTCTAAAACTTGTTGCAGGGACTTCCTTTGTGGTCCAGTGTGCTTCCATTGAACAGGTTCAATCCCTGGTTGGGGAACTGAGATCCCACATGGTGCATGACAAGGCCGAAAAAAATTAGAAAAAATAAAATTGATTATGGATCAATACTTAGAACTCTTGAAAAGTAAGAAAACTAGAGCAAAACTAATTTATAAAGAAAGAGCAAAGCATGTGACCATGCAGTTAGGGCAGAGGAAACCCATAAAGTTAACAAACATATTAATTTTACTAATTATTAGAAAAACACAAGCTCAGATAGTGAGATGTCATTTTACACCTCTTGGAAAGCTGGAGAATGATGCAAAGTAGGGGTAAGGATGTGGTGGGGGTGGGGTCATATCTGCCTGGGGGCGGGTGGGGTGAATAGAAGGCCCCAGGAAGGCCATCTGGTGGTCAGTTCTTGAGTAAGTGTATACATCCTTGTGCCCAGCAATCCTGCCATGGGTATGGATCCTAAAGGAAGTCTCACAGGCGGGACCTGCAGGAGGCTATTTGGGGCAGCACATTTGTGGAACTTCAGCATGATGTGTCCCATGTCCAAACCCATGAAAGGAGAGCAAAAGCTAAAATGTGGGGAGGTCTTCGTGGTACACGAGGCACAGTGCGGGTACCCAGTTCAGGACAAAAGAAACAATGAGCTGTGTAACAGAATGAGTTACATAACTTAAAAGTATAAGCAATTAAAACTAACAAAGGTTCTACAATCGCACATAGAAATCAAACACAAACAGCAACATGAGAGGAGGGCTGCCTACGTGGGAAATGGAAGGTGAGGCATGTGGGCTAAAGGGGGTCTGTTGGGCTTGGGTGAGGTAAAGTCAGGGGCCACGGTCCCCACTCAGGCTGCTGGCTCTGGCATCAGCGATTGGTTTGCTCAGGTTGAGGCTGCTGGCTGTCAGACAGAAAGTGGGCTCAGCAGCCAGGGCCTTACAACAGGGCCCAAAGGAGGCTGCCCTTCCCCACAGCCCACCTTGGTGGTGAGAATCCCATCTCTGGAGATGAATCCCTTTGCTTCTGTGCTTTTGGGGGTTTGCATAAGTCTGCTCAATGAGTAAACATGAAGAATAGCCCAAACCAAAAAAAAAAAAAAAAATCCAACCTCTAGTAAGTCTTGCAAATATAAACCTCTTCCATGACGGAATATGTTACATGATTAGCATTTAAAAATAATTTTTTTCTATAAAAACAAAAAAATGTAAAAAAAAAAAGAATAGTTCAGAAATGGGACATAGAAAAGTTGGTGGAGTGGGCAGAGGAGGGTGCTGGGCAGTTAGAATCAGATAAACTGAGAGCTTAAAACCCCAACCGCCCTTACTCACACCTTTCTCTTTTTTTTGGCAGGACACATGGAACTAACCTTTACTGAGTATTTACTCTGAGCCAGCAGGAAGCTAGGGAGTTTTACATTTGCCATTTCATGGATCACTTGCGAAAGTCTTACACAGAGAGGCAGGGTGGTGGTTGATCCCACCAGTCTTACAGCTGGGAACAGGAAGCTCAGAGAAAGCAACACGCCCAACTCACATGGTGAGTACATCAGAGCTGTCTTCCTGTGCCTCCACCAACACAGTGACACTAACTAGCAGCTTGTGATGGCCTCCCTCTAGAGTTTTCTGCCTGGCAGCTGGGTCCAGAGGTCTCTAAGCTTGTCTTTGGCTCCAGCACTATCAGAACCCCCCAGCACTGCTGGTGGAATGTAAATTGGTATAGCCACTGTGGAAAACAGTATGGAGATTCCTAAACAAATTAAGAATAAAACTACCATATGGTCCAGCAATCCCACTACTGGTGACATGCCCTGAGAAAAGCACAATTCTGAAAGGCACAGGTACCCCAATGTCCACTGCAGCACTGTTTACAATAGCCAGGACATGGGAGCAATCTAGATATCCATCAGTGGATGAATGGCTAAAGAAGTTGTGGTACACATATACAACGGAATATTACTCAGCCATAAAAAAGAATGAAATTGAGTCAGTTATAGTGAGGTGGATGAACCTAGAGCCTATTATACAGAGTGCAGTCAGTCAGAAAGAAAAAAGCAAACCTTGTATATTAATGCATATATATGGAAACTACAAAAACACTACTGATGAACCTATTTACAGAGAAGAATGGAGACACAGGCATAGAGAATGATCTGGTGAACACAGCGGAGGAAGGAGGGAGCAGGACAAACTGAGTAGTAGCATTGACATATATACACTACCATGTGTAAAATGGATAACTAGTGGAAGCTGCTATGCCCCAAACATAGGGAGACCAGCCTGGCGTTCTGTGAGGACCTGGGGGGTGGAATGGGTCGGGGGAGGGAGGCTCCCAAGGGAGGGGATACACACACAGACACACACACACACAGTTATGACTGATTCAAGTTGATATATGGCAGAGACCACCATAATACTGTAAAACAACTAGCTCCCAATAAGAAAAAAAAAGAACCCCTCTAGCTGTTCTCACTGGGGCTCGCAGGTCCGGAGGTTGAGGGAACTCCTGGGGTTAAGTTAAATTCTAGTCACTTCCTCTTTGCCCTCCAAACCCATGCATCCTTAGATGTGGCTCCTCTAACCAGGTCCAGTTTCTAGAGAACTGGGGATATCCTTGCACGACTGTTTTCCACCCTGATCTACATCTCCAGCTTCCTGAGAGTCAAGAGGTGGCAGCAGGTCGGGGGTCTGGGGGTGGATTTTAACAGCAGAACAGCAATAAACTCCCTGAACAGTGTGTAAGCAAAATGACAGTGAAAAGCCACTGGAAAACCAAAACACAGTGAATGTGGCAGAGCTTTATCCCCTACTAAAGCATCACAAGAACTAAGATTTTATGCAGGTCAAACCATGTTTGTCAAACCTGCATGGAGTGAATCTGATGAGATGGTATCAAGAGTCTGGCCACCAACCTTACCTTTTCCTCCTCTTTCACAACCTGCCAACATTGCATAAGTTGCCTAGTTTTCCTCAGGCCCTGGTCCAGTTGTTTTGAGTGAAATTTAAAAGACAGTAAATCCATCCAACAATAAGTATTCTAAACATTTCTGGTGGGGATGGGCTGTAACTTGTAGCGGATTGCTTCAGCTTCACCCAGCATCTTATCATAAACACTTGATTAACATTGTGAGCTTAATTCATCTGAAAGAGGAAAACAGTATCACTTGGGAAAACTGGGAATTATCCACTTTTTTTTCCCACTGAAAGGAGTCTGCACAACTGCGGAAAAAAGTGTCACGAAAAGAAAAGTTTAGAAAGTTGGGGTTTGTAGATGAAATCAAAACAAACTCACGTAAGGTTTATTCTTTCTGGGAGGAAATGGCAACTATGGGCTAGTAACATTTCAGTTTTATAAATATTTATTCTAGGACAAAGCATCAGGCAGGTCTAGCCGCTGAGATAAGAACACTAAGAGGCCACACACAGAATTCTTGAGACCCACAAGTCTTTGGCATAGTCCAGATGCTGGCAAGTCCCCCAGAAAAACGCTGTGGCTCAGATAAACACAAAGGCTATGGGGCTCATAGCCTTTGAATTGCAGTGGCTCTGAGTGTTCCTGATAACTTTAAAACCAACGATCAGATAGAGAGGACCTGTCTGTCCTTCTTTCATCTCTCTCCAATGATCTTTCCTGGAAAGAAACAAAAATAGTCTACCCACCCTGTATCTTTCCTGTCCTCCTCTCTCCAAGTTTCCAGGGGGAAAAATACAACACTGTGCTTTGCCCACCTCTCTGTTCCTCTGATACAAAGTGTTCCGGTAGCCTGCTATATCCCAGGCAGGACCACACCTCTCCCTGGCTCCCATATCCACATACCACATCTCCCTGGACCCCTTGCTCTGTTCCTGTTGTAAAACTTCTAGGATTTCTTCCCCCAGTTTCGCCACACAGAATCCCTTCACTCTAGGATTTCACACAGGGCTAAACTCGGGCGTTACTGACTTACAAAAGTCATACCTATTTATTACTGTGCCACTCCTCTCTGCTCCTTTTCTAGAATTCAGTCCAACAAAATAAGGCATCACCTTTAACAGAGTACTGGGGAACTGGTACTTCAACTCTCGCACATGTTTTAACAGCCTCTCATCTCTTAAGTGGGACTCCCTTCTTACATCTCTGCTGCCAAACTGGTTTTAATGAAATTCTTTGAAACCCAGTGCTTTCAGCATTTTGGCTTCCCTAGGGAAGTTTCTTTATTTCTGTTTTTAAACCTCTACAACAGTGTCTGGTAATAAGAACTAACATTTAAAGAGGTCATACCATATGCCAGCCAACCCTCTGAAGTGGGCTTCCCTCGTGGCTCAGTGGTAAAGAATCCACCTGCCAATGCAGGAGATGCGGGTTTGATCCCTGGATGGGGAAGATGCCCTGGAGAAGGAAATGGCAACCCACTCCAGTATTCTTGCCTGGGAAATCCCACGGACAGAGGAGCTTGGCAGATGATAATCCATGGGGCCGCAAAAGAGTCTGACACAGTTTAGCAATTAAAAAACAACTATGTGTCGGCCAACCCTCTGAAAGCAGACAGGATTATTACCCTGTTTTCTAGAGGCAGGAACAAAGGCACAGAGAGAGTCAGCTGCACACAGAAGGTGTCCAGCTGGGATTCTCCCCAAGACTGTGAGCTTAATTATGCTTAAGCTCTGGGGTCAAAGGGCTGTGGGATCTATTATTATCCTGTCTCGCTCTCTCTCTTGGAGCAGATGACCTGGATAATGCACTTAACCTCTTTGTCCCTGAGTTTGTTTCCCTTCCAATTAACTGGAGATAAAGCATTTCTTCGAAAGACCAAGCAGTAAATGAGAGATATGTGAGGGGTCTACCTCGGTCCAGGGCACAGGGTAACTGGGGTCCTACACATCCCAGCTGAACCTCCTCATTGGCAAGTCCGAGTCCTGCTCCTCTAAATACCCAGTTTCTTGGTGGAGGTACAACATCAGTCCATTTAAGACGAATCAGCCAAGGGGCGTCTATGTAAGCATCCACCTGGAAGACTGCCGGGATTCTCGCTTTCTCTCCACATCGCTCAGCGCCGGGGTCCTAGGCTCGCCACCCACCGCCTCGCCATCGGCGGCTCCTTCACCCGGCATCTCTCTCGCTCGGGCACTCCACCCTGGGGGCTCCCCAGCCTGCCGGGCTGGCGGTCTTACCATGGCATCATAGCGCAGGGCGTTCATGAAGTGCGCCACCTCGGTGCCCTTGTACACGGTGAACCAGATGGTGCCCTGGTACTGGTCGCCGGCGTCGAGCAGCAGCACGTGGGGCTCGGCGCGGCGGATCTGGTGCACCTTGGTGGCGAGCCGTGCCACGCCGCCCACGCAGCGGCCGGCGTTGACGCACTTGCTCGAGTCCTCACTCGTCTGCTCCAGGCGGCTGTGTACATCGTTGGTGTGCAGGATGGTGAGCTCCCAGGCGCGCGCCGCGGGCCACAGCAACGCGCCCAGCGCGAGGAGCCTCAGCGCCGGGGTGCGCGCGGCTCGGGGATCCATGGCTGCGGCTGGTGGCGAGAGCGCGAGCGCCGGTGAGTGCGAGCCAGACGCGCGGTCGGAGGAGGGCGGCGGCGAGTCGAAGGCGGCTTGCGCGGGCCGGCGGGCGGGGCCGGGCCGGGCAAGGGCGGGCCCTCCCGAGGCCGGCCCCACACGGCCAGGCGCACACCCCCGCGGTCACCCCGTCCGACCCTGGCCAGCGGGGCGGCTCGGGCGCGGCTGGCGGCTGGCACTGGCTCCGGGGGGGAACAGTGAGGAGGTTGTTCCCCGTGGGAAGAGGGCACCGGTCGCGGTCCCGGCCCGACCAGGGAGCCTGGACCCTGGTGGTCCCACTATCGGTGATGGGCTGCTCTTTGGAGGGTGCGCGGGAGGATTTGGAGGGTCTACTCTGCTTCCAGGTCTTCGCTGATCTTGCCTCTTTAAATTTTCCTAGAGGGATGCGTTATTTCTGTTGGTTTGTGGTTGCCAGTTCTCACTTGAAAGAAGGGGAAGAGGGAAGAGAGAGGAGGTGGAAAGGAAAAGAGCTGAAAGGGGGGAGCGAGGCCAGCGCTGTGCTTTGGGGGCTGTGGGAGTGGTGACTTAAGAAAAATACACAGCCTGAGAGTTGACTGTTAAGTTTTATTTGGAGCAAAAAAAAAAAAAGGACTGTAGCCTGGGAGATAGCAGCTCAAATAGCTCTGAGAAACTGCTCCAAAGAGGTAGGGGGGAAGGAGAATATACATGTGATTTTGGTGAAGGCAGAGTACATGCAACGAAACCCCTATTTTTTCCAGAAAATTTCTACTGGTCTCAGGAAGCTTTAGTCACAAGAAACAGTCGTGAAGGACTTCAGCGCTTTTCTAGATATGAGGAAATACAAGAATTGGGCTCATAAAATCAGCTCCTGAAAATATCTATCTGAAGACCTGTCCTTCCAGTCCCCATCTCCCCCCTCATCCCCCCACCTCACACCATCCCCCCTCCCNTTTTGCTGATGGGCCACTTAATGTGCTGTTACTCGACTAGGTCTATCAACCGTAACCAAAGGGCTCTGGACCACCTACCTCTTTTAATCTGTTATGGTCCAGGAAAAATTCCCTCTTGTTGTATCTTCTCATATCTAGAGTTACACTATTACAATCTTTGATCACATAGTGTTAGTTGCTCAGTTGTGTCCGACTGTTTGAGACCCCATGTTCAGTAGCCTGCCAGGCTCCTCGGTCGGTGAAATTCTCCAGGCAAGAATACTGGAGTGGGTTGCCATTTCTTTCTCCAATTGACTGCATACAGAACTATAGATTTGATCAACTTCTTTAAATCGCCTAGTCATCATTATTTTCATTGAAGTTTCTGTCACACATTTGGTAATGCAAGAAACAACAATCTTGTAAAACAGGCAAAGTACAATAACATAGCTAGCAGTATTATTAAAGTCATAAGTAAGAATTAAGCCGAGAACTTCCATTAAGTGTAGCCCAATATAGTCTCAGGTCGTCTGACTTAGTTTATTCTGCACCAATCTTTATTTTTCAGGGAAATTATATATCCGCACAGTCCATAGGCTCCCAGCCCAATTTCCTAGTGTTACTATTACTAGGCTGGTTATCCTTAGTAAAACTTAATTGTTCTCAAGATAAAGGAAGGCCTTAAAACTTAAATGATGATAGCCTGGTGTTAATCACATAAATCCATCCCATAATTGTGGGAGCTTTTATTCCTTAATTCCTTGGCTGAATTTTTGCTTGTTGCTCTGACTGAGCTTGAGTAACTTTAGAGGAAAATTCATATTTATGGCCAGAATCAGAGCAATAACTAGTTGGCCAGGTGAGAGAATTCTAATAATATGAAGAGTAGCCTGAACAGGACTGAATTTCCTTTCTTCTAAAATAAAGTTCCTTAGGGCCAATTAGAGCCTTGGAATGGAGAAGTCCATCAAAGTTGTCTAGAAGTATAGACACAGATAATTGGCTGCAAACTCAACATTGGATTGATTTTTTAAATGAGCATAGAATCATATCTATGATAGAAAAACATTTGATTTATATGCAGAGGTCTAAGAAGTCAAGAAAATATTATAAATAATTGTATGATCAGGTCCAGCATCTTGGGTAAGCTGTTACTTCTGATGTCATCTTCTTCTTCCCATGGTGTGGGTGTAGTTTCCTCTGTTTGAGCTTTATTTAAGGTGGGTTTGAGGTCAGCATTCCTCTCTATAGACCAGTCTGATGTAGGGTCCTTTAGAAATGGGAATTAATCCAAGAGTCAGTTTCCCTTCAGATTTGCTGTGCATGAGCTAGTTAAGAGCACCTGATAAAAAGTCCTTCTATCCAGTTTGGAAACAATCCTTTATATTGTATCTTTTCCAACATACATGATCCCCTGTTTGCAGGTCCTGGGGCATCTGATTTTCATTCAAAGATTACTGAGATAAGCTTTAGAAACAAAACTCAGAGTGTCCTTTTAGTAATTCAATTACCTTTACGATAATATAGTGTAACAACAAGGAACTCTCTGGGAAATGAATCAATCAGTAAGTGCAGACCTCCATGAACAAAACTGGAATTTAACATTTTTTGAAACATAATCTCTTTCTCTCTAAAATTACCCTAATTTCTACCAAATATATCCACATTTTGTTGTTATTGTTTAGTCGATAAATCATGTCCGACTCTTTTGCAACCCCCTGGACTGTAGCCCTCCAGGCTCCTATGTCCATAGGATTTCCCAAGCAAGAATATGGAATGGGTGAAGGGGCATCTTCCAGGATTGTTGCTGCCAGTGCCCCCATTCCCATGGCAAGCCACTACTGATCCACACCTCCACAGGAGATCCTCCAACACCAGCAAGGTCTCATTTCTCCCAAACAATTCCTTTAGCTGCACACCATTGAGCAAGAGACGCGCTCTTTGATGATGTAAAGATCCACAATGAGGCTGGCTGGCTGCCTCCTTTGAGGAGGTCACATTGGACCATCCTATAAGAAGGGAGCTCCTATAAGAAGATGATTTACAGCCCGGACCCAAATAAGGAAAAAATACTTGACTCACAAAGTAAACCTTCTGTACTTAGGTTTTTAAGATACACACAACTAAAACATTAAAAAACAAATCAAAACTGGAGTATGTTGCCATTTCCTTCTCTAGGGGGTCTTCCCAACCCACAGATAGAACCCATGTCTCCTGCATAGTCAGGTGGATTCTTTATCACTGAGCCACCTGGGAAGCCAATTGTCACCCATGTGTGCTTAGTCGCTCAGCTGTATCTGACTCTCTTGCATCCCCATGGACGGTAGCCTGCCAGGCTTCTCTGTCCATGGGGTTTTTCAGGCAGGAATACTGGAGTGGGTTGCCATTTCCTCCCTCCTCCAGAGGATCTTCCCAACCCAGTATTGAACATGCATCTCCAGTGCCTCCTGCATTGCAGGTGGATTCTTTACCTGAAGAGCCATTGGGGAGGCCCTAATTTGTTGCAAAATAAGTCTGGTCTCAAAAAACCATGGCCTCATAATTTATTACTATAATTTATCATATAGGCTTTTTGCTTTGCTGAAACTTTTGGAAGGAGTTTCATACTGAACTTAAAAAAAAAACAAAAGCAAAAAAACACCTTTCAGGGCTGGGAGAGTCATGCCAGGGACTTAAGAGATCTAGGTGAATTCCTCCCTTTACAAGGTACCCAATATACCTTGAAATTTCTGACCTGTTAGTGAGGTAGCCGTCCTAATTTATGTGATAAAGCTGCTGGGAATCTAAGGGTTTCTAATCTCTGGAGGAGCAGATAGAGAAAAAGGATAAATGCTTCAATTCTGCTTACAAATGTATAATTTACCAAATTATTGTAAGCTATGATTAGTTGGAGGGGACGGTTTTCCTTATACGTGGAAAACACAGATTCAACCCAACAATTTTTCAGATGGAAACCATAAAAATTGTAATGATATTCATGTGTTCACTGTCTTCTGTAACTAACTCTTGTTGTTAACAGTTTTATCAAGCCATCAGGTTTTTTCCCATTAGGATGCTTTCATTTCTTACTCAGTTCAGCATTCTGGTCCTGAAGGTTAGACACTTCAGAAGGTTCTATATGTTAATCTTAAAAAGGAAGCGCTTTTTCAAAGGCCTCAGTGAAACCACAATGACAAAAGATTACAAAGGCACATTTAAAATCTGATGACAATTCAATTGACGAAGTAACCTGGTCACTGCTGTGATATATAACACTTGTAGACAATAACTAGAATTATGACTGATAACATTTTACACCATTTCAGAATTTTAGAAACTCTATATAATTTCTAGGATATCTGTATTAGTAATATTTACTGTACAATATAACCTAAGTGGTCACATACAGTTGTGAGAGCTGGACCTTAAAGAAGGCAGACCTTAAAGAAGAATTGATGCCTTTGAACTGTGGTGTTGGAGAAGACTCCTGACCAGCAAGGAGATCAAACCAGTCAATCTTAAGGGAAATCAACCCTGAATACTAGTTGGAAGGATTGATGCTGAAGTTGAAACTCCAGTATTTTGGACATCTGATGGGAACAGCTGACTCATTGGAAAAGTCCCCCATGCTGGGAAAGATGGAGAAGAGGGTGTCAGAAGATGAGATGGCTGGATCACATCACCAATGCAATGAATATGAATGTGGGCAAACTTTGGGGGATGATGAGGGACAGAGAGGCCTGGTGTGCTGCGTCCATGGGGTCACAAAGAGTCGGACACAACTGGGCAACTGAACAACAACATAACCTAAGAAGATTTATTACTTATTGACAATACTTCCCATGTAATTTAATGTGCCAAAAAACTTAATTAGTTTAATATATCTTTGGGATGTTTCAGGGGCCCTTTGAATCATCCCAAAATTAACTAATGGTCAAAGGACTTCATTAAATTTTGATTTAGAAAATTTTGTCAATAAATATCAAAAGAATTTAGAACACTCAGTCAGATAGGATCATAGGTTGCTGTGAAACAACAGTTATTCACTTAGCTAAAGTACCAAAGTTTCCAAAGGCCAATTACAGAACAGATCACTTCAGAGGTAAATAAACTTAAAATTTGTTATCAAAGGCAGTTCAGCATCTAAGAAAACTTGTACCATGCATGAAATTCTTTTCTTGGGGCCTGTTTTCTGCAAACCTTCCTCACTTTCTGTAGCCATCACTTAATTTGCCCATCCAGAAACAGTCATCTATAAACCAGACCTACTTCCTTTTTTCTTAATAAAATACAATTCCATTTACATGCCATATTTACTGAGAATACGCATCCTACTTTTCTTAAGCAACCACCAACTGTCATTTATATTAGTATTCTGTAGATTGATGAACATAAATACCAGTGATAATTTAGAAAAAATTTCTAAAAATATTTGCTTTCCTGTAGAGAACCTCTCAGGGTGGCACCAAACATATTCATTAGTAGTCCAAAATATCTTTAAGTTTTCTATAAGAGGGAGCCAGTGTTTAGTATTGAATGTTTCAGTACCTTATTTTGTTTAGGAGTGACTAGCTATTCAATAAACTTTCTCTTATTCCATTATCTCATTACATTTTTTGTATCTCTTTATATGATCTCTTCTTATCTTATTACATTTTGTTTCCTTAAAAGTTTCTTCACATTGAGTTATTTTCCTTGCTGACAAATTTACAACACATATAATAAGATCTTAGTTAGCTTATATTAAACCTAGGCACAATGAAAGTATTATACTGGTTATTATATTGGCGACTCTTAAGACATACATGTATTCAGACAGACACAATGAGAGATCTAACTTCATTTTCTAAACCTAGTCATGAGTCAGATATCACAATATAAAACTCACGAGTTTATAAATAGCAGTTGGAATAAAAAAATTTTTTTAAAGGCTTCATACCCTTTTTGTCCCCCTTCAGTCTCAGAAATTAGAGATGGTCTAGATAAGTGATCCTGAGAGCTCTGGTCTCAAGGATCAGGGAGCAAAAATCAGGTTCTTCAAATAGGACTTATTTCCTCAGGACTTACTACTATTTTCTTTCAAGCTAGCTTCTCTACTGGTTGGGAATTAAACTAGTTGGGGGTCGGTTAACCTTCAACAGGCATTGTGTACTTAATTGGTGCAATTGAAGGTTCATACTTTTCATAGATACCTCCTTTTTTTTCTTTTAATGGTTTTGAAAAGTTGGTCAGCCAGTAAAACAAGAGCGTTTATGTGTAACTCAGACCAACCTAGATTGTCTTTTGACAAAGTAGCCAAATCCTCATCTAAACCTTCTGAAAAGACAGAATTAAGCAAAGGGTCATATTGGTGGTTAGAGAATGACTCAGGTGTCAAGCCGGAATATTGCTTAAATTTTTTCTTTTTCTTTTCCCCAAACCTTTCATAATAGTCCAGAATTGATTCATTTGATCTTTGTTTATACTGTTGAATCTCTGTGTAGTCTACAGTTTTCAGAAAAAGCTCTGGATTAAGTTCAAGTAGTTTTTGAGCTAATCCCTTGTATTCAGTGTGAGCCTCTAGAGTATGTGATTCAAAGTTCACTAAGAGGTGTTTCCATCCTTTTTTCTTTATTAACCCTTGCTTTACTTTCAGAAACTAACAGTTGTGTTAACTGACATACATCTGAAAACCTGGGCTCATAGGAGCAGATGGTTAACTTGAATTTATTAGCAAATTCCAATGGATCCTGACTTGAACTGGGAAATTTCTCAATCAAGGCTCAAAGTTCTGCTTTGTATATGTCCTGGTTGTATATGTAAGCACTGAGGATGGTTCACTTCTCCTTGGAATAATTTTCTCTTTAAGGCAACTATAATCACTTCTGAATTTTTAAATCCTCCTTTACTAAGGAAAGGGGAGCGGCAGGAGGAGGAAGAATTGGAAGAACATGTGCTAACCTCTGGTCAAGTAACTCAGATAGAAGAAGATATGTAGTGGGAGGTTGTTTCCATCTGTGGCTACTGTGAATAATGCTGTTATGAATGTGCTGTACAAGTATCTGTTCAAGTCTCTGCTTTCAACTCTTTTGGGTTTATGTCCAGAAGTAGAATTGCTGGATTGTGCATAGTAGTTCTGAGTGAGTGAATGAGTGAAGTCGCTCAGTCGTGTCCCACTCTTTGCGACCCCATGGACTGTAGCCTACCAGGCTCCTCCATCCATGGGATTTCCCAGGCAAGAATACTGGAGTGGATTGCCATTCCCTTCTCCAGGGAATCTTCCCATCCCAGGAATTGAACTCAGTTCTCCTGCCTTGCAGGCAGATTCTTTACTGTCTGAGCCACCAGGGAAGCCCATTCAGCAAATACTTACTGAATATTTGACACACTGTGACAGGTGTTAATGGGGCTCTGGGGCTAAAATGGGTGACAGGACAGACCTGCCCTTAAAGCTCTGACCATTCAGTGTGCACCAGTTGAATTGTGTCCCACCAACTCTGAACCCCAAGACCTCAGAATGTGACCTTATTAGGCAATAAGGGCTTCCCTGGTGGCTCAGATGGTAAAGAATCTGTCTGAAATGCAGGAGATCCAGCTTTGATCCGAGGGTAGGGAAGATCCCCTGGAGAAGGGAATGGCAATCCACTTCAGTATTCTTGCCTGGGAAATCCCATGCACAGAGGAGCCTGGCACGCTACAGTCCATGGGGTTACAAAGAGTCGGACATGACTGAACAACTGCCCGCATGCACACACACGTGTTCTGGTATGACTGGTGTACGTATAAAGGGAAATTTGGACACAGAGTCAGATGTGCATAGAAGGGAGATGATGTGAAGATGTTGAAAAGACAACAGGCCCTAAATGGAGTCATTTATGCCAAGCCCCAAATCACCAAACTAAGACTTTAATTACAATTTCAGCTCTCTCAGAAGTGGAATCTTACCCTAGTCAATCAAGAATCGCCTGACCAACATTAGTCAGGTAATCTGCCTGTCAGACCCTTGCCACCCACTGTAAGGAAAGTCATCTTGCAATAAATACTTTGCTTTTTTTGCCTAGTATTTCTTTATTCCCGCTCTGGTCTGCCTATAAAATCTCTTGCCTTGTTTAACTGTTCAGGGAAACTTTCCATCTGCTAGACTGTTGATGCTGCTTGAATCTTGAATCATGAATCTTTATACAGAGCCAATAAGATCTTTAATGTTTACTCAGTTAAATTTTGTTTTTCTTAAAGACACACACAGGGAGAACACCACATAAACTTGAAGGCAAAGAGCAAAGTGATGCTTCCACAAGCCCAAGTATGCCAAAGATTGCCTGAAAACCATTGGAAGCTGCAAGAGAGGTATGAAACAAAATCTGCCATCATGGCTCTCAGAGAGAACCAACCCTGCTGACACCTTGATCTCATTGTAGCCTCCAGGAAAGTCTGCCAGTGCATTTCTGTTGCTTAAGCCACTCAGTTGGCGATATGTTGTTACAGCAGCCCTGGGAAACTAATACATGAAGGCAAAACAAAGCAATCACAAAACTGTGTGACGTGTGAATGGGGCATATATGTGCTGCCTCGAGGGTGGTGTGGGTGAGGTGGAAACCATGTCTTACTGGCCTTGAGGGCCCATGAAAGGGGTTTAGATTTTCCCCTGGGTCACCAGCCAGGAGAACTTTGCCATCTGGCAGAAGACACGAAGGGATTTTATTTTTTTACCTGCAGAAGAGGACATATTCTTCCCGTCCTTAACTCTCCATCTGGTAGAATGCAGGCATTCTCAACTGGAAACAGCTAAGAGATGGAGCAAAGCCCCAGAATCCTCGGCAGGATAGGAGGCTGTGAAAGTTACCCCTCAGGAGGTCTTACACTGGAGTGTGCTCCCTGGTCCTGCTACCTCCCATCTGTGTTGCTCCACGTGTCGCCCTGGTCACGAGGAACTGCTCTGGGAAGAAGACCATGGATGGGGGCATTTTTATTTTGTGTACTTGATGAATTTTAGCTAGAAGGCTTGTAAATGAAATTATATTAGTTCTGTGAATTAAACTGGTTTTAATTCAGTTTAAAGCAATGATCCTCCCCGCTTCCCACCCCGACTCTTGGCAGAGTTTAAAACTCAAGAAGCAAATTTATATTGGGGTCAATAAGAAGAAACCAAGGAGTTGATAAGAAGTTTGGGCTTGAGACCAAGGGCTTACAATCTTCCAAAGGCAAAAAATCTAGATTCTGGAAAACAACAAGGAGTTGCTGTTCTTTGTCAATGTGGTCATTTTAAAATAATGTTTCTTTTTCTGACAAAAATGTTGTTTCCAAATTTGGGGATTTTTGTAGTGAATGCCCTTTACATTTCAAAAGACTTTTAAAAAAATCATTGCAATGAAACTAGAAAATCTGTGGATTTACCTTGATTTTTAAAGAATATAATTGTGTGTTTCATTCTGTAATGATATATGCAGTTATTACAGAGTTCAAAATTGGAAATTTGGGGCATGGCAAATATTTGGACTTTACATTAAACCAAAAATGCTAAATCTTATGCAAATGTGATTAAACATGGGATTTCAGTTGCAATTAAAATGTACTATAATGGGAAAGAATGGTATCTTCTAGGAAATAGTTCTATTTCCTAAAAGGTATTATATGAATCTATAAAATTTTCCTCTTGAACATTCTGAGTAAGATTCATTTTACAATCAGAGTTTTTTTTGTGTGTGTGTGTTTTCCTTTCATATGCTCAGTTATATATTATAATATTTTAAGTTGACTTGGGGAAATTTGAACCGTAATTTTACAGTAACAGATATTCAGTGAGTTCTGAGAATTTGCAGTTCTATACCATGTTTATCTGTAATTAAAATAAGGANATATATTATAATATTTTAAGTTGACTTGGGGAAATTTGAACTCATAATTTTACAGTAACAGATATTCAGTGAGTTCTGAGAATTTGCAGTTCTATACCATGTTTATCTGTAATTAAAATAAGGATGCTGATACTGAATTTCACCCAGAAATCTCTTGAATAAAACCTCAAAAGCCTGTAATTCCACCACTTGGCCTCTTTCTGGCCAATTAGTGGAATTATGAAGTAGTTGTACTGTCTTGATCTCCCCGTAGGAAAATTAAAAACTTTGATGGGTATTGGTTAAAATGATACTAATTGGGAGAATCATTTGGATGTATACACTACACACTGTAGAATAAGTATTATATTTTAAATTTATAGGAGAGAACTGACACTACTCAACTTAGAAACTTACCGTAAAGCTACAGCCCTCAAAACAGTGTATTATTATGAAAGAGTAGATACATAGATCAATGGAACAGAATAGAGAGCCCAGAAGCAATCCATAGAAATGTAAACCGATCAGTAAACTGACCCTTGACAAAAAATCAAAGATGATACAACGGAGAAAAATTAGTCTTTTCAACAGTTGCTACCGGAACAACTGGATATCCACATGCAAAAGAAAAAGAAACAGAGTTTTTACTTCCATCACAAGAATGAACACAAAATTACTCATAAACCTAACCATAGAACAAAAAACTTACAAAACTCCAAGGAGATAACACACGAAAATCCAGATGACTCCAGGTATGGTGATGCCTTTTTATTAGATACAACACCAGAGATAGGACTCATGCAAGAGATAATTGATAAGCTGAACTTCATTCAAATTAAACTCTCAAGAGAATAAGTAGACACTACAGACTGGGTGAAAACATTTGTAAAAGACATGCCTGTTAAAGAGCTTATCCAAAATATACCAAGAACTCTTAAAACTCAACCATAAGTAAAGAAACTATTCCAATTAAAAATGGGCAAAAGAGCTTATCAAGGAATATATAGAGACAGCAAATAAGCATATGAAAAGATGCTCCACATCCTATGTCATTAGGGAAATGCGAATTAAAACAATAGTGAGGCTCTCGAGTCACCCCTGCGCAGCCTTCTTGTGGCAAGTGAGCCTGAGGCAGCCATTGCCCGCTCAGTGTTCTCCAGTACCTGGATTCTTATCCTTGAAGATGCCTGAGGAAGTGCACCATGGAGAGAGAGGTGGAGCCATTTGCCTTCGAGGCAGAAATTGCCCAACTCATGTCTCTTATTATTAACACCTTCTATTCCAACAAGGAAGTTTTTCTTCCAGAGTTGATCAGTAATGCTTCTGATGCCTTGGACAAGATTTGCTATGAGAGTCTGACAGATCCTTCCAAACTGGACAGTGGTAAAGAGCTGAAAATTTACATCATCCTGAACCCCCAGGAGCATATTCTAACTCTGGTAGACACGGGCATTGGCATGACCAAAGCTGACCTCAAATAATTTGGGAACCACGGCCAAGTCTGGCACTAAAGCATTTATGGAGACTCTTCAGGCTGGTGCAGACATCTCCATGATTGTGTGATTTGGTGTGGGCTTCTACTCTGCCTACCTAGTGGCAGAGAAAGTGGTTGTGATCACAAAGCATAACGATGAGGAACAGCATACCTGGGAGTCTTCTGCTGGTGGTTCCTTCACTGTCCATGCTGACCATGGTGAGCCTATTGGCCGGAGTACCAAAGTGATTCTCCACCTGAAGGAAGACCATACAGAGTACTTGGAAGAGAGGCGGGTCAAAGAAGTGGTGAAGAAGCACTCACAGTTCATAGGCTATCCCATCAAACTCTATTTGGAGAAAGAACGTGAGAAGGAAATCAGTGATGGTGAGGCTGAAGAAGAGAAAGGTGAGAAAGAATAGGAAGATAAATACGATGAAGAAAAGCCTAAGATTGAAGGTGTGGGTTCAGATGAGGAGGATGATAGTGGCGAAGATAAGAAAAAGAAGACAAAGAAGGTTAAAGAGAAGTACATTGCTCAGGGAGAGCTGAACAAGACCAAGCCCATTTGGACCAGAAACCCTGATGACATCACCCTGGAGGAATATGGTGAGTTCTACAAGAGTTTTGTCAATTACTGGGAAGACCACTTGGCAGTAAATCACTTCTCTGTAGAAGGTCAATTGGAATTCAGAGTACTGCTGTTCATCCCCCATTAGGCTCCTTTTGACCTCTTCGAGAACAAAAAGAAAAAGAACAACACTAAACTGTATGTCCGCCATGTGTCCATCATGGACAGCTGTGAAGAGTTGATTCCAGAATATCTCAACTTCTTCCATGGGGTGGTTGACTCTGAAGACCTTCACCTGAACATCTCCTGAGAAATGCTGAGCAGAGCAAAATTCTGAAGGTTATTCACAAGAACATTGTTAAGAAGTGCCCGAATTCTTTTCTGAGCTGGCAGAAGACAAGGAGAAATATAAGGAGTTCTATGAGGCATTCTCTAAAAACCTGAAGCTTGGAATCCGTGAGGACTCCACTAACCCACGATGCCTTTCTGAGGTGCTGCGCTATCACACCTCCCAGTCTGGAGATGAGATGAATTCTCTCTCAGAATACATGTCTTGCGTGAAGGAGACCCAGAAGTCCACCTGTTACATCACTGGTGAGAGTAAAGAGCAGGTTGCCAACTCTTTCTTTGTGGAGTGCGTGTGAAGCAAGGCTTTGAGGTAGTGTACGTGATGGAGCCCATTGATGAGCACTGTGTGCAGCAACTCAAGGAGTTTGATGGGAAGAGTCTGGTGTCCATGACCAAGGAGGGCCTGGAGCTGCCTGAGTACAAGGAGGAGAAGAAGAAGATGGAGGAGAGCAAGGCCAAGTTTGAGAACCTCTGCAAACTCATGAAGGAGATCTTGGATAAGAAGGTAGACAAGGTGACAATCTCCAACAGGCTCATGTCTTCACCCTGCTGCACTGTGATAAGCACCACAGCTGGACAGCCAACATGCAGTGTATCATGAAAGTTCAGGCACTTTGGTGCAACTCAGTCAGTCTGTCAGTCAGTTCAGTCACTCAGTCGTGTCTGACTCTTTGTGACCCCATGAATCGCAGCATGCCAGGCCTCCCTGTCCATCACCAACTCCCAGAGATCACTCAGACTCACGTCCATCGAGTTGGTGATGCCATCCAGCCATCTCATCCTCTGTCGTCCCCTTCTCCTCCTGCCCCCAATCTCTCCCAGCATCAGAGTCTTTTCCAATGAGTCAACTCTTCGCATGAGGTGGCCAAAGTACTGGAGTTTCAGCTTTAGCATCATTCCTTCCAAAGAACACCCAGGACTGATCTCCTTTAGAATGGACTGGTTGTATCTCCTTGCAGTCCAAGGGACTCTCAAGAGTCTTCTCCAACACCACAGTTCAAAAGCATCGATTCTTCGGCGCTCAACTTTCTTCACAGTCCAACTCTCACATCCATACATAAATACTGGAAAAAGCATAGCCTTGACTAGACAGACCTTTGTTGGCAAAGTAATGTCTCTGCTTTTGAATATTCTGTCTAGATTGGTCGTAACTTTTCTTCCAAGGAGTAAGCGTCTTTTAATTTCATGGCTGCAATCACCATCTGCAGTGATTTTGGAGCCCCCCAAAATAAAGTCTGACACTGTTTCCACTGTTTCTCCATCTATTTCCCATGAAGTGATGGGACCAGATGCCATGATCTTTGTTTTCTGGAAGTGGCAAAAATCTAGAATGCTGCAAGAGCAAATGCTGGCAAGGATGAGTAGCAACAGGAACTCTCATTTGTTGTTGGTGGGAATGCAAAATGATATAGTCACTTTGGAAGAAAGTATGGTAGTTTCTTACAAAACATAAACATACTCTTACTATATAATCCCTCAATCTCTTTACTTGATAATTTACCCCAATGAGTTGAAAATTTATGTCCACCCAAAAACCTGTACATGGATGTTTATAATAGCTTTGTTCAGAATTGCCAAAACTTGGAAGCAACCAAGATGTCCTTCAGTGGGTGAATAGAGAAACATTCAGACAATGGAACATTATTCTGTACTAAAAAGAAATGAGCTATGAAACCATGAAAAGATGTGGAACTATGAAACCAGCTTAATTCCATAACCAAGGAAATGTTATTTAGTGCTAAAAAGAAATGAGTTATAAGACCTTAAATGTACATCACTAAGTGAAAGATACTAATCCAAAAAGTCTGATACTATATGATTCCAACTGTATGATAGTCTGGAAAAGGCAAAATTCTGGAGACAGGAAGAGGATCAGTGGTTGCCATGGGTTAGAGTAGAGGGAAAGATGAAGTGAAGCACAGAGGACTTTTAGGGCAATGAAACTACTCTGTATGATACTATAATGGTGGATTTGTTATACATTTGTGAAAATGCATAGGAGGTACAACAGTAAGAGTTAAACAATGCAGGGTATGGACTTTGGGTGATAATTATGTGTCAGTGCAGGCTCATTGATTGTAACCAGCGTACCACTCTGGTATAGGGTGTTGACAGGCAGGGAAGACTGTTTATGTGGAGCCAGAGAGTGTATGTGACATCTCTGTACTTTCTGCTCTGTTTTGCTGTGAACCTAAAATTGCTCTAAAAAAAGTTTTTTTGAAAAAGTTAGAAGGATACCAGTCCTGCTCTCTTTGTTTCATCTCAACAGCTTAGCCGAGAAAGCATGTAATTTTTCAATAGTATCCATGATGGTGACTGTAGAGATTTTAATGGAAAGATTTATTTTATTCGTATAAGTGTAACTAACTGTCAGGTAATGCAACTAAAGGATATTTCCACCCCCAAAGTCAAACAAAAATGGGGTTTCTTTTTCTCTTAGAGAAAAGGAAACTTCTGCTCATAGTTCAAGTGCTTTTAAAGATTTTCCTTTAAAGATTTTGCATCTCCCCCATGTTTCCATTTCCTGACAAAACCCTTTAAAAGATGTGGCAATTCAGAGATCTGGTTCTAATAATGGTCTTGCCTCTGTAACTAAAGGACTTCCCTGGTGGTTCAGAGATAAAGAATCCACTTGCCAATACAATAAAGAATCCACCTGCCAATGTAGGAGATGTGGGTTTGATCCCTAGGTCAAGAAGATCCCCTGAATGAAGAAACTGCAACACACCCCAATATGCTTGCCTGAAAAGTCCCATGGACAGAGAAGCCTGGTGGGCTATAGTCCATTGGTTTACAGAGTTGGACATGACTAAAGGGCCTGAAGAGGCATGCTAAAAAATGTCTTCAGGGTAACCTGAGGAGTCTTTGTTATCAGCACCTGTCTGTGTAGAAGGTGATGACTGATAATGACCTGAGGAGGTCCCTTTTTCATGAAAGTAGCAGAATAAGCTGTACAATGAAGTGTGGCAAGAATTTTATCTGTGCAACGAGTTTCTTTTCACCCAAAAGTTTTGTTTGGCAATCCTTCTTCTTTTCTTTCTTTTGAAAACATTCAGTCATCAGAATTCCTAAAACAGACTAAAAAAAAAAAAAAAAGAATTTTTCTTTGATGGCACCAGCAAGCACATAGTGAATAAAACAAGGAGATGCCTATTGTAAAGAGATGTCCTGCAGGTGCAAGGGAACTGAGAGGTTGCCAGTTCTTCAATGATGTGCTTCAAAATACCCCTGAGTATGAACCGTACTCTCCTGTTTCTTTGCATATCTCATAGTTTTTTATTTTATTTTTGTTGGTTAAATATTGCTTTTAAAATAACATGTTGTGAAAACTCTGATAATCAGACCATCCCCTCCATCCCTTCCCCCTAACCAGGGTTTGTTGTTGTTGCTGTTTGGGATTGTGGGTGTCACTGTAGTTGCTGTTTGTTTTTTTAGTGACTTCCCTGGACAAGTTATAGAGTCGATATTCTTTGCTATGTACAGCCACTGAAGTCTTTGCTCAGTTAGCCTGGTGAACAGCTAATGACTGGAAGTACATGTCCTTAAATTTCTTGAGCCAGTAAGTCTCCCAGCCAGTGAGTTCCCAGTAAGAACCCCAAGGGGTTCTCTGTGCATTTTGGGACTTGCTTTTAGTGTTCTCACAGGCAGTTCACAACCCTTCCTTAGCCTTCATTCTCTTCTCATGCAGAATCTCGAAGCTAGTCAGAGGTGGAAAAATTAAGACCTTCTCAGGTCTTCCCTGGACATACTCAGAGCCCAGTACATGCAGGTGGCTTTCTAGATTCCAAGGAGTATGATGACCTTTTCAAAGCCCCCCAAAACTTTTTATTCACCAGATTTTTCTTTTAAAATGTTTTGTTCAGCCCCTTATTTGCCCAACTCCTATTGCTATCATAGGCATCTGGGATGTTAATTGCCATGGATTTTTCTGAGGTTTTGTTGTTTGGTTTTATTCTTTTCTGCCAGTGAGGATTTATGATTTTTTAATGTCTAAGTATAATTGACTTACAATATTATATCAGTTTCAGGTATATAAGAGTGATTTGATATTTTTATGCATCATAAAATGATCAGAAGTCTAGTTATCATCTATCATTATACAAAACAGTGTAATATTGTTACTGGCTATATTCCCCATGCTGTATATTAGATCCCTGTGACTTATTTATTTTATAAATAGAAGTTTGTACCTCTTAATCTCCACTACCGGTATCACTCCTCTTCCCATCCCTCTCCCTCTGGCAATCACCTGTTTGTTCTCTGTATCTATGACTACTTCTCTATGTTATGTTTGTTCATTTGTTTTCTTTTTGGGACTCCACATGTAAGTGAAATCATACAGTATTTGTCTTTGTCTGACTTATTTCGCTTAGCATAATACCCTAGATCCATCCATGTTGTCACCAATAAATGAGTAAAAAAAGAATGAAATTCTTTTTTTTTGGCTGAATAATATTCCACTGTATACATATACCACATCTTCTTTATCCATTATCTATTGATGGACACTTAGGTTGCTTCCATATCATGGCTGTTTTTGTGTGTGTGTGTATGTGCGCTGNTATATTAGATCCCTGTGACTTATTTATTTTATAAATAGAAGTTTGTACCTCTTAATTTCCACTACCGGTATCACTCCTCTTCCCATCCCTCTCCCTCTGGCAATCACCTGTTTGTTCTCTGTATCTATGACTACTTCTCTATGTTATGTTTGTTCATTTGTTTTGTTTTTGAGACTCCACATGTAAATGAAATCATACAGTATTTGTTTTTGTCTGACTTATTTCGCTTAGCATAATACCCTAGATCCATCCATGTTGTCACCAATAGATGAGTAAAAAAAGAATGAAATTCTTTTTTTTGGCTGAATAATATTCCACTGTATACATATACCACATCTTCTTTATCCATTATCTATTGATGGACACTTAGGTTGCTTCCATATCATGGCTGTTTTTGTGTGTGTGTGTATGTGCGCTGCATGGTTTGCAAGATCTTAGTTCCCTAGCTAGGGACTGAACCTCAGCAGTGGCAGCATGGAGTCCTAACCACTGAACAACCAGGGAATTCCCTTCATGACTATTGTTAATAATACTAGAATGAACAGTGGGAACATATATCTTTTCAAATTAGTGTTTTTTTTTTTTTTTTTTGCANGTAAATACCTGGAAGTGAAATTGCTGAGTAGTATGGTAGTTCTATTTTCATTTCTTTGAGAAATCACTGTACTGTTTTCCACAGTGGCTGTAACAATGTACATTCCCATCAACAGTGCGCAAGGGTTCCCTTTCTCCACATCTTCACCAACACTTGATATTTGTTGGTTTTTTTTTTTTTTGATAATAGCCCTGGTAGGCAAGGTCAGGTCCCAGCATAGTTTCTGGAGCTGGTGTCAACTTGCTGGTGGGGGTAGGGCTAGGGCTGGATGCCAGGGAGGCTGGCTGAGGGGCCCAAAGTGTCTGGAGCTGCTGTTGGTCTGCTGGCAGATTAGACCAGGGCCCAGGTTAGCCTCGGGCTGGTGCCCACCCACTGGTGGGTTGTGGAGAGTCCTGGGGCTAGTGTTGGCCCACTGGAGCGGAGCTGGATCCTGGGGCCTCTGGTGGGTGGGGCTGAGTCCCTGGGGCTCAAGAGGGTCCTATGGTAGCCCTCTTGATGGTGGGTGGGGCTGTGTTCCCATCCAGTTAGCTGCTTGGCTTGGGATATCTCAAGACTGGTGTCCAACAAGTAGTGGGAGGGTTGGGATTCTGGGTTCTAACAAGCTATAGGGAGGAGTCCAAAATAGGGCTTGCCAGCAGAGTGTCCTCATGGTGGAATATGTACCCCAAAATGGCTAGTGCCAGTGTTTATGTCGCTGGAAGGGAGGGTTCTAGTTGTCTCCTGTCTCTCCAGGAGGTGCTCCAAGATTAGCAAGTGGGTCTGACCCAGACTCCTTTACATATAGCTTCTGTCCTGGGGCTCCGAGCATGTGAAATTTCGTGTGCATCCTTTTAAGAGTGGAGTTGCTGTTCCCCTCTGCTCTCTGGCTCTCCCGGCTTTCAAAGCCAAATGTCCTGGGAGCTCATCTTCCCTGTGCGGGACCCCCGGATTGGGAAGCCTAGTTTGGGGCTTGGACCCCTTGTTCCTTGCGGAGAACCTCTGCAATTGTGATTTCCCTCCTCTTCTCAGGTCTCCTGTGTGTGCGCGTCTTGACCACACTGCGTCTCTGTCCTTCCTACCTGTCTCGTTCTTCCTTCTCTATCTTTATTTGTGGAAAAGCTTTTCTTCTAGTCTAGTCAGCCGGTCATAAATAGTTGACTCTGGAAATAGCCGTAATTTTGGTGTGCCTGTGCCATCTTGGCCACCCAAAGGTGGTTTTGGACTGGTGTTGGGGCGGGGACAAGGCTATTCCACTGAGAACGTGCTGGGTTAGGTCAAGTAAGAACCAGGTCTGTGAGCGGGGGTTTCTAGGGAGCTACCAGATAAGTTATAGAATGACAGTTCTTTGGGAATGGAGATTTCAGGGGAGTGTCAGGTCTGTTCTGCCTCCCTCAGCCATTTCTAGGTTGCTGCTGATAGCAAGACTGTTACATTTCAAGATTACTGTGGCGATGGGAATAGGGCAAGTTAAAATTGCACATGATTTTCTTTTCCTACAGAGATTCAGTTATTTTTCTTGAGGAAACAAGAAAAATTGTATTGTTAAAAGCCTTTGCTTAATGTTCAGAATATTGAAAAAGTTAATTTTGACTATTTTTGCCAGTACTTACTGACTTACTGTTTTTATAAAGAAGTGAGTTTGGGAGGGTCCCACCCCCACCACCATTTTGGAAGTGCTTTTCCTGATTTTTTAAAAATTTATTTTTTAAAACCAATTATATTGAAACATGTCCAGGAGAGAAACAGAAAATTTCCACTTCACTGTGCCTTTCCTCACCCTCAAGTCTATTGTTCAATTTTAATCATAATAGCTATCTGAAAAAAGTCACATGATTTTCTGATCCTTTACCCAATCCCTTAACTCTTAAAAAAGAAAGGGGTTTGAAGTGTTAATGTCCCCTTAGGTTTGATAGTTAAGGATTTTAATAGTCTTTCCATGACTTCAATTTGGACTTTAGAGAATTATTATGTATTATTTGTCTTAAAAAATTTTAAATGTAACTGCCTCTCCTTGATTTTACTAATATGTAACCATTGCACAGAGGAAGTTAATAACTTATCACTTCCTTTGATGAATGGGTGTCTTATAGCCAAAGCTGAACAAGGAAGAAATCTTCTGAGTAATGAGTTCTTGTTCACTTCTTTTTAACCATCTGAGTTATTTTTTAATGAAAAAAAAAAAAAGAAACATTGAGTTGAAAGCTCATAGAAAAGGATCAGTCAATGTTAGACCAAACACTGGAGTACTGTAAATATTTTTGTGGCTCTTACTTACTGTGTAAGCATTTTTCAGCTCTGAGTCTTCCTCTGAGTTTATTCCTTTTACTCTTTCTTTCCAGCCTCCTAGACTATAGAGATTGCCCTCAATCACATATCCATAGTGAGGAGATTTATAGGGATGGTTCAGAGAGGGTGTGATCAGCTTATGGACATTCTTCTGATGGGTTAGAGGTGAGGTAAGTAGGAGTCAGCATCATCAACCTACAGTTTCCAGACAGTTTGGGGTCTATGTGCTTGTCGGCAGCTTACCATTGTTAATCCTTAACTTCTCCCACCTGGAGGGTGTTTCAGTATCAGCAAAACAGCTCAGAAATATTGTTTTTTGTACTGATGGGAAACCCGGACCTTGCCTGAAGGCTGCACTATTATTTCTCTTGACTGTTCATCCTTGGTCTCCCATACTCTTCCTTCCCTACTTGAATCTCCTGTAATCAAAGAATTGGGGAACTCAGAATAGTTTTGTGCCCAGGAGCTCCTCAGTGTCTTGCTTAGTATCAAGTTACATTTTTCACTTAATGTACCCTGATCATTTTTCCATATGAATACATAGAAATTTTACCTTTCAAGAAAACCCCAACAGCTGTTTAGTATTCCATACTATAAAAATATCCTAAAAAAACCCAAACAAACAAAAAAATCTTAATTTATTTACTTTTCTTAATAGATCCTTGGATTGCTTACAGTTTTTTAGTATTGCAGACGATGTTTCTATCAACCTTAACAACCTATACATCACTATCCATGCATCTGGGTGAGAAAAGATTTTGTTTTTTAGTTAATTCAAAGTGCCACCCCTCAACATGTTATATCAATTTTCACTTTTACCAACAATGAGAGAGAACCTATACTCCCCTGTCTTAATCAAAAGCTGAGTATTTCAGAAAATATTTTTCAGTTTTTAAATAAGAAAATAGTGTCTCATTATTATTGTGGTTTAGTTTATATTTCTTTTTTTTTTTTTCAGTCTTCCCATTTGTGAATAACGTAGCGTTTCTTCTAACTGTTAGGGAGATTGGGCATCTTCCATAATTTCATTGATATTTTGTGTGTTGTCTGAATGGACTTTGTACTTTATCTAGTATTATTTATTAAATAATACAGATTGAAAATATTTTTTTCACGTGTTGGTTCTTGTCCTTGACTTCTGCTTCTGGTGTGTTCAGGCATGTAAAATTTTTATATTTTAATATAGCCTAGTCTATCTGTTTTTCCAGGTTTTCTTGTATTTTCTTCCAGAGTCTTAATAGTTTCATTTTTAATAATTGTTCCAACTAGAATTTATTAGTCTAAGGAGTGAGGGTAGGGATTCACTTTTGCTGTTTTCCCAAATGATTTGCCAGATGACTCAATTCTATCATTGAATAGTTTTACCTTTCCCCAATTTATAGATAATGTAACTTTTTATCAAAAGAAATTTCTATATGTGCTTTAGTCTTGATTATGTTTTATTTATTGTTAAATCTTGACAAAGTTATCAATTAGTATTGCTACTAAAATGTAGTAGAACTACTAGTTCATTACCAAGTAGATACAGGTTTTGTGTGATCTGAAGTTTTAACAAAAAAGATACAAAGTTATGAAAATAAAATCAGTTCAAAAAAGAATATTTATATACAAAGAGAAAAAATCATTACAAATTACAGAGTTTTAAAGGATCATAAATGCTGCAAATGCCATAATATCTGGAAAAAGCAATATTTCTATTCATTGCCTCTGATCTTTCTATATTTCCCCTATTATTTTTGGCAGTGCCCTCTGATTATCTCTTCATGTCAAAAGATTTTATAATTTTCTATAGGAAAAAATCATTTTTTTCCTATCATGTTTAG
>SJYQ01104738.1:326056-336416 GCA_006410935.1 Redunca redunca
AGTATTCCATTGTATTTATTACCACATCTTCTTTACCCATTTATCCATTGATAGGTACTTATGTTTTTTCCGTATCTTGGCTACTGTAAATAATGTTGCAGTAAACATAGGGCTGCATATATTTTTTGGATTAGTCTTTCTGTATTCTCTGGATAAATGTCCAGAAATGGGTTAGCTGGATCAAATGGGGGTAGTTCTATTCTTATCTTTTTGAGGCATCTCCATAGTTCTGAAGTTTATAAATTTTTATAATTGAAATAAAATTTTTTTCAGCTTCATAGTTTGTCATTGGTAATGTCATGTAAATTGGAGGAAACTTCAAGTTTGGTTCTCAGTGTCCATCAACTTCTAGAAAGTTTCTAGATCTGCCAGAGCTCAGGGCATTTTAAGTTTTTTCATTTGAAGAAAAGTTATGAACAACCTAGATAGCATATTCAAAAGCAGAGACATTACTTTGCCGACTAAGGTCCGTCTAGTCAAGGCTATGGTTTTTCCAGTGTTCATGTATGGATGTGAGAGTTGGACTGTGAAGAAGGCTGAGCACCGAAGAATTGATGTGTTTGAACTGTAGTGTTGGAGAAGACTCTTGAGAGTCCCTTGGACTGCAAGGAGATCCAACCAGTCCATTCTGAAGGAGATCAACCCTGGAATTTCTTTGGAAGGACTGATGCTAAAGCTGAAACTCCAGTACTTTGGCCACCTCATGTGAAGAGTTGACTTATTGGAAAAGACTGATGCTGGGCGGGATTGGGGGCAGGAGGAGAGGGGGACAACCGAGGATGAGATGGCTGGATGGCATCATTGAGTCAGTGGACGTGAGTCTGAGTGAACTCCGGGAGTTGGTGATGGACAGGGAGGCCTGGCGTGCTGCAATTCATGGGGTCACAACGAGTTGGACACGACTGAGTGACCAAACTGAACTGATTTCAGTGACCAATCTTGTATCTTCTTCAAAATGGTGGCCCTAATCAATAAATTGATTGTTGATATTGGGCCCTAATCAATAAATTGATCGTTGATGTTGTCATAGTCACGTTGTACCTTTATGTCCTGAATCTGAGGGAACTGGTGTAACAGACAGCAGAAATATTCTTAGCAGCCATTTCTATACAAAGATGGCAACAATGAGTTTAACTATATACAAAATGACTGAATATTATGTAAATATATCCATTAAACCTAAACTAAGTGAACCTTCAAGTCAGCATTCCCTTACCTGGTTTCCATTATGGGCCCTCTGGTACCATCCATCATAAGAGAAAGTGTTATATAGAGGAAGTTAGAGTGAAAAGAGATAGAGATCTTAACCAAAGTTGGTTGAAATACATTACATTCTAAGTTTTTATAAACACATATAACCACATGGGGGCTTCCCAGATATTGCTAGTGATAAAGAATCCACCTGCCAGTCTAGGAGATGTAAGAGATGTGGATTTGATCCCCGGGTTGGGAAGATCCCCTGGAGGAGGGCACAGCAACCCACTCCAGTATTCTTGCCTGGAGAACCACGTGAACAGAGGAGCCTAGGAAGCTACTGGGAAGTCTATTGGGTTGCAAAGAGATGGAAATGACTGAAGTCACTTAGCATGCATATTGATATGGATACATTGCTAGATACTTCCCAGTGTTTTGAAAGGGGACCATGCAGGTGTGGGACCCTGAAGTTTATCAGCTTCACTGCAAATCTATTTCTGCACATTATTGTCCTTTTCCATAAAGCTTCAAGCTATTCTCAGTTGTTTATTTCTTCATAAAAGCTTTAGAATAATTGTATCCAGTTCACAAGAATCTTATTTGGTATTTTGGTTAGTGTATCAGTCAAAGGAAAGAAACCACACAATAAGGTGAACCGGGAATGTTTCATATAAATAGCTGTTAACTACAACAGAGGATTGGGGGCAGGAGGAGAAGGATGACAGAGGATGAGATGGCTGGATGGCATTACTGACTTGATAGACATGAGTTTGAGTGAACTCCGGGAGTTGGTGATGGACAGGGAGGCCTGGCATGCTGCAATTCGTGGGGTCACAAAGAGTTGGACACGACTGAGTGACTGAACTGAACTGAACAGAGGATTGGAGTATGAAGGAATTGGCTAGTAAGAAGTGAACAGAACTCTAAGGAACATAGAAATAACAGATATAAGGAGCAGCCTCTACTCCTGCCGCTGAGAGAGCTGCCCAAGGAAGAGGCCCCAGGCTGAAATCTAGAATGTTAGTCTCATGCAGAATGTTGGGTTTTTGTTTTGATTTCTACTTTTTAAATTAAAAAGCAGTTGATATTGGATTTTACAAATGTCTTTTCATCATATATTAGGCAAAGAAATTGTATTTCTCCTTTGACCTTTAAACATGATGATTTGCTGATACTGAATTAATTTTGCATTGCTATACTGAACTGTGGTGTTGGAGAAGACTCCTGAGAGTCCCTTGGACTGCAAGGAGATCCAACCAGTCCATTCTGAAGGAGATCAACCCTGGGATTTCTTTGGAAGGAATGATGCTAAAACTGAAACTCCAGTACTTTGGCCACCTCATGTGAAGAGTTGACTCATTGGAAAAGACTCTGATGCTGGGAGGGATTGGGGGCAGGAGGAGAAGGGGAAGACCCAGGATGAGATGGCTGGATGGCGTCATGGACTCGATGGACATGAGTCTGAGTGAACTCTGGGAGTTGGTGATGGACAGGGAAGCCTGGCATGCTGCGATTCATGGGGTCGCAAAGAGTTGGACATGACTGAGTGACTGAACTGAACTGAACTGAACTGATACTGATCTGTCCTTGGTCGTGGGGTTATGGCCTTTTAAAATATAGTTTGATTTTATTTTCTAATACTTTAATTAGGATTTTTGTATCAATATTTATAAGATAAATTGGGATATATTTTTCTGTTATATTTTAGAATTAGTGTTTACATGGTTTTGCACAAATAATTAGAAAGTTTTCCACTTTTTCTCCTGGAAATGTTAACAAACATTTAAATATTTATTCCTTGAAGACTGGAAAGACTTTGTATGTAAAACTCTCTAGTCTCTGTGTCTTGGGGGATGTCTTAGGCAACTTTAAAAACATTTTCCAGTAAAAGTATCTTTAGATATCTGTCTTTTTTACTTTTGGTAATTTGTATCTTTCTCATAAGTTATGAATTTCTTCTGAATTTCCAGACTTATTAATGAGAAGTATAAATTACTTTACTCTTGGTAGTTATTTTAATTTTCTCATTCTTTTTTTCTCTTTTAGTTGAAGTTTAGTTGATTTAAAATGTGTTGTTAATTACTGCTATACAGCAAAGTGTCTCCATTATACATCAGTTCAGTTCAGTTCAGTCGCTCAGTCATGTCCAACTCTTTGTGACCCCATGAACTGCAGCACACCAGTCCATCACCAACTGCCAGAGTCTACCCAAACCCATGTCCATTGAGTCAGTGACACCATCCAACCATCTCATCCTCTGTTGTCCCCTTCTCCTCCTGCCCTCAATCTTTCCCAGCATCAGGGTCTTTTCCAATGAGTCAGCTCTTCACATCAGGTGGCCAAATTATTGGAGTTTTAGCTTCAACATCAGTCCTTCCAATGAACACCAGGACTGATCTCCTTTAGGATGGACTGGTTGGATCTCCTTGCAGTCCAACGGGCTCTCAAGAGTCTTCTCCAACACCACAGTTCAAAAGCATCAATTCTTCTGCACTCAGCTTTCTTTATAGCCCAACTCTCACATCAATACGTGATTACTGGAGAAACCATAGCCTTGTCTAGATGGACCTTTGTTGGCAAAGTAATGTCTCTACTTTTAATATGCTGTCTAGGTTGGTCATAACTTTCCTTTCAAGGAGTAAGCGTCTTTTAATTTCATGGCTGCAATCACCATCTGCAGTGATTTTGGAGCCCCCAAAATAAAGTCAGTCACTGTTTCCACTGTTTCTCCATCTATTTGCCATGAAGTGATGGGACCAGATGCCATGATCTGAGATACCATGATCTTTCTGAATGTTGAGCTTTCAGCCATGTTTTTCACTCTTCTCTTTCACTTTCACCAAGAGGCTACATTTTTCTCCATATTCTTTTTCATTATAGTTTATCACAAGATATGAATATAGTTCCTGGAGGGCTACAGTCCAAAGGGTTGCAGAGAGTTGCACATGACTGAGCGACTTAGCAGCAGCAGCAGCAGCAGCAGAGCGACTAAGCACACACACACACACACACACACACACACACACACACAAAATCCTTGTGCTATATAGTACTTTCTTGCTGTGGTCCTTTAATGGACTGGAACCTGGTTGTCTGGAGTCGACAATAAGAAAGTGAGAAAAGGAAAGAGCCTAATATTTTCTGGGTTACGCAGAAAACCAATAAAACCCTAGGACAGGGCTTGTACCACTCACGTAGGCACAGGGCGCCCTCTCAAGAGGTCTTGAGAGGTCTTAAAAGCCCGGGCAGGAAAATGAGCTTGGCAGGCCTCCATGCTCCAGGGATTCAGCCAGAAAGAGAGATATAGAGAGAGAAAGAGAGAAAGAAGGACACAGAGACCCAAGTCTCTAGTGGAACAAGGGTGCTTTATTGAACTCTGTATGAGTATATATACCATATTACAAAGTAGCTTCTTCAATAAAGATCAAAAGACCAGACTTTACAAGTTACCAAGGAAACAAGGAATAATAGAGGCCATAAAGCCAAAAGACAATCCATATCAAAGTTCAGTTCAGTTCAGTTCAATCACTCAGTCGTGTCCAACTCTTTGCAACACCATGAATTGCAGCACGCCAGGCCTCCCTGTCCATCACCAACTCCCAGAGTTCACTCAAACTCATGTCCATCGAGTCAGTGATGCCATCCAGCCATCTCATCCTGGGTCATCCCCTTCTCCTCCTGCCCCCAATCCCTCCCAGCATCAGAGTCTTTTCCAGTGAGTCAACTCTTCACATGAGGTGGCCAAAGTACTGGAGTTTCAGCTTTAGCATCATTCCTTCCAAAGAAAGCCCAGGGTTGATCTCCTTCAGAATGGACTGGTTGGATCTCCTTGCAGTCCAAGGGACTCTCAACAGTCTTCTCCAACACTACAGTTCAAAAGCATCAATTTCGGCACTCAGCTTTCTTCACAGTCCAGCTCTCACATTTGTACATGAACACTGGAAAAACCATAGCCTTGACGAGACAGACCTTTGTTGGTAAAGTAATATCTCTGCTTTTGAATATGCTATCTAGGTTGGTCATAACTTTTCTTCCAAGGAGTAAGCGTCTTTTAATTTCATGGTTGCAATCACCATCTGCAGTGATTTTGGAGCCTCCCAAAATAAAGTCTGACACTGTTTCCACTGTTTCGAAAGAGGGTCATAAATAATCCCATTCACCATATGGAAAAGCTAATGAAGGAAACCCTATGCAAGTATCCCATCTCTTTGATCTCCATTCTGGGAACAGCTTGCCGCTCTGCTCATTCCTGACGAAAACTGATAAGGAACAGGGGGCTCAAGAGAGACAAGAAACGACACACAGAAATTATACTGTTAAACATTCCCTGACACTTTCTCATTCTTTTTCTTTTTTCTAAGATGTCTTTTTCTTTCTTTCTTTTATTTTTTGGCTGAGGTGGATCATCATTGCTGCCTATGGGCTTTCTCTAGTTGTAGTTAAGTAGGGGCTACTCTTGTTATTGTGTGAGCTGCTCATTGTGGTGGCTTTCTTTTGTCCTGAGCACAGGTTCTAGGGCGTGCAAAGTTCAGAAGTGGTAGCAGGTGGGCTCAGCAGTTGGGTCTCAGAAGCTTAGTTGCTCCGAGGCATGTCTTTCTCATTCTTAATTTTGTGTATTTGTACTTTTATTTTTTTAAGAATTTATTTTATTGTATAGTTATACCCCAAATTGTGCTTCATTTTTTCACTATATACTTTAACTTGAGGACATCTGTAAAATCAGTACCTTACAGAAATCCTGAAAGAAATTCCACTAGCTATAAGCTATTTAAATATTACTTATATACAAAGTATTTAAAGGGGGGATAAAAGCTTATTTACAAAACAGAAGTAGTCACGGATATATAAAACTTATAGTTACCAGGGGATTTGAGGGAGACGGATATGTTGGGAGTCTGAGACTGACATATATACACTGTGTGTGTGTGTCTGTGTGTATGTGTGTGTGTGTGCTGTGTGCTTAGTTGCTCAGTCATGTCCTACTCTTTGTGACCCCATGGATGGTACCCTGCCAGGCTCCTCTGTCCATGGGGATTCTCCAAACAAGAATACTGGAGTGGTTGCCATGCCCTCCTCGAAGGGATTTTCCCATCCCAGGCTGCTGCTGCTGCTGCTAAGTTGCTTCAGTTGTGTCCTACTCTGTGACTCCATAGATGGCAGCCCATCAGGCTCTGCCATCCCTGGGATCCTCCAGGCAGGAACACTGGAGTGGGTTGCCATCTCCTTCTCCAATGCATGAAAGTGAAAAGTGAAAGTGAAGTTGCTCAGTTGTGTCTGACTCTTCACGACTCCATGGACTGCAGCCTACCAGGCTCCTCCATCCATGGGATTTTCCAGGCAAGAATACTGTGGTGGGTTGCCATTGCCTTCTCCTCCCATCCCAGGGATTGAATGTATAACTCATTCATTTTGCAATACACCTGAAACTAACAAAATATTGTAAGTTAACTATACTCCAATAAAAATTTAAAAGGGAAAAATGTTTAAGGAAAGCCAGCATCATATGAACAGCATACACTTAAATAAAAGAGATGAATGCTTAACATACAGAGTAATGTTTTTTACTCCCTGATAAACTAAAGGTCCATTTCAAGATGTTTCTTTCTTTTGTATGCTTCATTTGTTTTATTAGCAAGTGAAGCCCTATAAAGGATGGCTTCATCTAGTCCTCAGACTCAGATTCATCTGCATCTTGACTAATTTGGAAGTAACAAAGCTCATAAGTCTCCTTGTCAGATGCAACCACACAAAGCCAATCATGAAGATTGTTCTTTTAAAGCTATTTCTTGGTAAGGTATTTCAGATACCTTTTAGAGAACTGTTTCTCAGAAACAACTGTGATTTTGTTGTTGAAGTGTTCAATGTGAATGACGTTCCCAGGATTTCCAGTCTTTCTATTCACTTTAACCTTCTCCAGTAGAAACTTTTCAAAATGTCCAGAATCAAAATTCCATCTTTGTCAGGAAGCATTACAGGAGGCTTCCTGTGTGATGTTTTGGATCTGTCAGGAATTCTCTGTTCCTTATTAATTCCTGAATATTCAGGAATTAAGAGGAGAGGCAAGCCTCTCCCGGGGGCTGAGGAATCCAGGCATTTCCTTCATTAGTTTTTCTATATGGTGATAAGTACCCTCTTCCTTTTTATGAACCATATGGTAATATCTCTGCTGAAAATAGCTATCTTGTAAGACAGTATAAATACCTACACAATGTTGAATAAAACACCTTTGCTCCATCAGAGTTCTGGTCCCCGTGTCTTTCTTTCTCTCTCTCTATCAGGCTATTTCTTTGGAGCGCAGAGGCCCTCTGAGTTCGCTTTCCTGCCCGGGCTTCTAAGACACTCTCAAGAAGGCGCTCTGTGCCTTCACCCCATCGAGAGGGCGCCTGAGGCCTCCATGAACAGAGCAAGCCCCATGCAGGGGCTTTATTGGCTTTCTGTGTAAACCAAGGAATATCAACCTCTTTCTCTCCCCTTTACTTTCTTATCGGTCAACTCTGGACCACCAGGTTCCGATCCATTAAAGGACCTCAACACATCTTCTACTGGATGAGTAAAATCCAAAGTAAACTTCCAGGTTGATTCTTAAGCTTCTTGTCTTTGTTTGGCACTATCTTGAAGGCTTGCTGTATGATCAGAGAGCTGTATTTGTACTTATAATTTATAATTTTATTGCATTGATATTAAAGAATGTTATCTGTACTGTTTCTACTTTCGGAATTCATACACTTTTTCTACAGCCAGTGTAGGATTGATTTTTTTGTATTAATAAATATTTCAGGGGAAAATGATTTAAACTCTTTGCTATACGATGTTCCTCTTTTGTCATTCAGTTCACTTCAGTCATTCAGTTGTGTCCAACTCTTTGTGACCCCATGAATCACAGCACACCAGGCCTCCCTGTCCATCAGCAACTCGCAGAGTTCACTCAGACTCATGTCCATCGAGTCAGTGATGCCATCCAGCCATCTCATCCTCTGTCGTCCCCTTCTCCTCCTGCCCCCAATCTCTCCCAGCATCAGAGTCTTTTCCAATGAGTCAACTCTTCACATGAGGTGGCCAAAGTACTGGAGTTTCAGCTTTAGCATCATTCCTTCCAAAGAAATTCCAGGGTTGATCTCCTTCAGAATGGACTGGATGGATCTCCTTGCAGTCCAAGGGACTCTCAAGAGTCGTCTCCAACACCACAGTTCAAAAGCATCAATTCTTCGGTGCTCAACTTTCTTCACAGTCCAACTCTCACATCCATACATGACCACTGGAAAAACCATAGCCTTGACTAGACGGACCTTTGTTGGCAAAGTAACGTCTCTGCTCTTCAACATGCTATCTAGGTTGGTCATAACTTTTCTTCCAAGGAGTAAGCGTCCTTTAATTTCATGGCTGCAATCACCATCTGCAGTGATTCTGGAGCCTCCCAAAATAAAATCTGACACTGTTTCCACTGTTTCCCCATCTATTTCCCATGAAGTGATGGGACCAGATGCCATGATCTTCATTTTCTGAATGTTGAGTTTTAAGTCAAGTTTTTCACTCTCTACTTTCACTTTCATCAAAAGGCTTTTTAGTTCCTCTTCACTTTCTGCCATAAGGGTGGTGTCATCTGCATATCTGAGGTGATTGATATTTCTCCCGGCAATCTTGATTCCAGCTTGTGCTTCTTCCAGCCCAGCGTTTCTCATGATGTACTCTGCATAGAAGTTAAATAAGCAGGGTGACAATATACAGCCTTGACGTACTCCTTTTGTTATTTGGAACCAGTCTGTTGTTCCATGTCCAGTTCTAACTGTTGCTTCCTGACCTGCATATAGGTTTCTCAAGAGGCAGGTCAGGTGGTTTGGTATTCCCATCTCTTTCAGAATTTTCCAGAGTTTCTTGTGATCCACACAGTCAAAGGCTTTGGCATAGTCAATAAAGCAGAAATAGATGTTTTCTGGAACTCTCTTGTTCTTTCCATGATCCAGCAGATGTTGGCAATTTGATCTCTGGTTCCTCTGCCTTTTCTAAAACCAGCTTGAACATCTGGAAGTTCACGGTTCACAAATTGCTGAAGCCTGGCTTGGATAATTTTGATGCAATCTCAAAATGACAGAATGATCTCTGTTCATTTCCAAGGCAAACCATTCAATATCATGGTAATCCAAGTCTATTCCCCAACCAGTAATGTTGAAGAAGCTGAAGTTGAACAGTTCTATGAAGACCTACAAGACCTTTTACAACTAACACCCAAAAAAGATGTCCTTTTCATTATAGGGGACTGGAATGCAAAAGTAGGAAGTCAAGAAACACCTGGAGTAACAGGCAAATTTGGCCTTGGAATACAGAATGAAGCAGGGCAAAGACTAATAGAGTTTTGCCAAGAAAACGCACTGGTCATAGCAAACACCCTCTTCCAACAACACAAGAGAAGACTTGACACATGGACATCACCAGATGGTCAACACTGAAATCAGATTGATTATATTCTTTACAGCAAAAGATGGAGAAGCTCTATACAGTCAGCAAAAACAACACTGGGAGCTGACTGTGGTTCACATCATGAACTCCTTATTGCCAAATTCAGACTTAAATTGAAGAAAGTGGGGAAAACCACTAGACCATTCAGGTATGACCTAAATCAAGTCCCTTATGATTATACAGTTGAAGTGAGAAATAGATTTAAGGGACTAGATCTGATAGATAGAGTGCCTGATGAACTATGGACGGAGGTTCATGACACTGTACAGGAGACAGGGATCAAGACCATCCCCATGGTAAAGAAATGCAAAAAAGCAAAATGGTTGTCTGGGGAGGCCTTACTAATAGCTGTGAAAAGAAGAGAAGTGAAAAGCAAAGAGAAAAGGAAAGATATAAGCATCTGAATGCAGAGTTCCAAAGAATAGCAAGAAGAGATAAGAAAGCCTTCCTCAGCGGTCAGTGCAAAGAAATAGAGGAAAACAACAGAATGGGAAAGACTAGAGATCTTTTCAAGAACATTAGAGATCCCAACGGAACATTTCATGCAAAGATGGGCTCGATAAAGGACAGAAATAGTATGGACCTAACAGAAACAGAAGATATTAAGAAGTGGCAAGAATACACAGAAGAACTGTACAAAAAAGATCTTCACGACCCAGATAATCATGATGGTATGATCACTCGCCTAGAGCCAGACATCCTGGAATGTGAA
>SJYQ01104739.1:0-68677 GCA_006410935.1 Redunca redunca
TGGGGGAGAGAGAGAGGGAGAGGGTGGGATGAGATGGGAGAATGTCATTGAAACATGTATACTATCATGTAAGAAATGAATCACCAGTCTATGTCCAATGCAGGATGCAGGATGCTTGGGGCTGGTGCATGGAGAGGACCCAGAGAAATGGCATGGGGTGGGAGGTGGGAGGGGATTCATGTTTGGGAACGCATGCACACTTGTGGTGAATTCATGTCAATGTCTGGCAAAACCAATACAGTATTGTAAAGTAAACTAAAGTTAAAATAAACATTAAAAAAAAATAAAGATAATGGTGACCTCCTTCAAAAGATTCCCTGCAAAGACTGCTACCCTCAGTGCCCCACCCTGCAGCAGGCCACCACAGACCCACGCCTCTGCTGGAGACTGCTGGACACTCATGGGTGAGTCTGGGTCAGTCTCTTGTGGGGTCACTGCTCCTTTCTCCTGGTGATCACAAGGTTCTGTTTGTGCCCTCCAAGAGTCTGTTTCCCCAAGTCCTGTGTAAGTTCTGGCTCTATGGTGGGGTTAATGGCGACCTCCTCCAAGAGGGCTTATTCCATACCCAGGTCTACTGCACCCAGAGTCCCTGCCCCTGTGGCAGTCCACTGCTAACCTGTACCTGTTCAAAAGACACTCAAACATAGTTCTGTCTCCGTCTCTGTGGGGTCTCTGGGACCTGGTGTGCACAAGGTTTGTTTGAGCCATCTGAGCATTTCTGGTAGGTATAGAGTTTGATTCTAAATGCAATTTCACCCCCCCCTACAGTCTTGCTGGGGCTTCTCTGCCCTTGGACATGGGGTATCTCCTTATAGCTGCTCCAGCTCTGTGCAGCTGCCTCTCCCAGCAAAGTTAGTAGCTTTAATTAAAAAAAAAAAAAAGACAGTGAATTATGATTAGATCAGAATAAAAAAAAACTTCATACTTTATAATCTTCCCCCAAATATTTACACTACTCCCCTCAGTTCAGTTCAGTTCAGTCGCTCAGTCATGTCCAACTCTTTGCGACCCCATGAATCGCAGCACGCCAGGCCTCCCTGTCCATCACCAACTCCCGGAGTTCACTCAGATTCACATCCATCGAGTCAGTGATGCCATCCAGCCATCTCATCCTCTGTTGTCCCCTTCTCCTCCTGCCCCCAATCCCTCCCAGCATCAGAGTCTTTTCCAATGAGTCAACTCTTCCCATGAGGTGGCCAAAGTACTGGAGTTTCAGCTTTAGCATCAGTCCTTCCAATGAAATCCCAGGGCTGATCTTCAGAATGGACTGGTTGGATCTCCTTGCAGTCCAAGGGACTCTCAAGAGTCTTCTCCAACACCACAGTTCAAACACATCAATTCTTTGGCGTTCAGCTTTTTTCACAGTCCAACTCTCACATTCATACATGAGTACTGGAAAAACCATAGCCTTGACTAGATGGACCTTAGTCGGCAAAGTAATGTCTCTGCTTTTGAACATGCTATCTAGGTTGGTCATAACTTTTCTTCCAAGGAGTAAGCGTCTTTTAATTTCATGGCTGCAGTCACCATCTGCAGTGATTTTGGAGCCTAAAAAAATAAAATCTGACACTGTTTCCACTGTTTCCCCATCTATTTCCCATGAAGTGATAGGACTGGATGCCATGATCTTTGTTTTCTGAATGTAAGCTTTAAGCCAACTTTTTCCACTCTCCTCTTTCACTTTCATCAAGAGGCTTTTTAGTTTCTCTTCACTTTCTGCCATAAGGCTGGTGTCATCTGCATATCTGAGGTTATTGATATTTCTCCTGGCAATCTCGATTGCAGCTTGTGTTTCTTCCAGCCCAGCATTTCTCGTGATGTACTCTGCATAGAATTTAAATAAGCAGGGTGAGAATACACAGCCTTGATGGACTCCTTTTCCTATTTGGAACCAGTGTGTTGTTCCATGTCCAGTTCTAACTGTTGCTTCCTGATCTGCGTATAGATTTCTCAAGAGTCATGTCAGGTGGTCTGGTATTCCCATCTCTCTCAGAATTTTCCACAGTTTATTGTGATCCACACAGTTTTGAATTAAGTTAACACGTATTAATCACTTTACATCTTAATATATTTGTTTTTCTTAAAAAGATGAAGTAATTCGTTCATGCTTAGAAAAACCACTCTGCTCCAATATAGGTAATTCCAACCAACACTTGAACATAAATAAAAATAGAAAATGAGACAAAATATTTTTAGAGATACGTTTAAAGGAATAGGAAGTACACCAAGATAATAAAGAATTATTGGGATAGAATCTGGGAGACTGTAGGAGCCTGGAGAAGTAAGTCTAACATTTGAGGCCTTTTTTTCCTCTTTAGTGACATTTCCTGATTCTGGATGGGGCAGCTGTGAGGCAGAGGTAAACATTTAGCAAGCTAGCAAAACCAGAGATCAGTTACTGGAGGTAGGGCTTGTCAACCTAATGGGGTCTTGATGATTCTTCTTGCTTTGGTTTTGCTTTACTGTAAGATGAACTAAAATAAAGATAACTTCACAGTGGCTGAAACAGAGCTTTAAGACTGGATGAATTTCAGATTGCTAGCACTATCCTGGCACATGGCAAAAGCAAATGTTAATCCTCTCTGGAGAAAGACAATACTATATTAAGTCTCAAATTACTCCTATATACAATATTGCAAAATCAACTTCTAGCACACAATGAAAAGTAACTAGGAAGCTAGGAAAATTACACTAGGAAAAAAATAACACAATCAAGGAAATCAGTAGAAACAAAAGCAAGAAACAGATCCAGAAAGTCTCCAGATACTGATGGTATTTGATGATATGAGATACAGACTGTAAAATAACTATGTATTCTATGTTCAGACAGATAAGAGACAAGATTAAGAACTGAACTGCAAGTTAAAAGAAATGGAAATTTTGGAATTTAAATAACATTTACCAAGATTAGAAAATTAATGCACAGATATAGCAGCAGATTGGACCAGGCTAAAGGTAGACTTAATAGTTATAAAATTTTTAAAGAGCTAGAATAAATTAGAGAAAGAAAGAGAATATATATATATATATATATAATAGACACAAGATTTAGAAATAACAGTGAGAGTTCTAATACATCAGTGTTCAAAACATTAGGCATAGAGGAAAGAAAATATGAAAAGAGGAAATAATTGAACAAATAATTGCTGCTGAGAATTTTTCAGAATCCCTATGAACACTAAGGAGTATAAAAGAAATTTATACCAGGTGTATTATAGCAAACTCACTGAATCCTTTCTCCTTAAAAAAAAAATAAGAAGTAAGACAGACTCTCTTCAGTGGAGAAACAGAGAACCACCTTCTCAATAGACCAAAAATAAAAACAAGAAAGTGGAATATCTATGGAACTAAGAATGAAAACTGCTAACTAGAATTCTATAAAAGTGAAAGTGAAAGGCACTCATTCATGTCTAACTCTTTGCAACCACATGGACTATACAGTCCATGGAATTCTCCAGACCAGAATACTGGAGTGAGAAGCCTTTCCCTTCTCCAGGGGATCTTCCCAACCCAGAGATCAAACCCAGATCTCCTGCATTGCAGGCGGATTCTTGACCAGCTGAGCCACAAGGGAAACCCAAGAATTCTATACCTAACAAAAATATACTTCAAGATTGAAGGAGAAATAAATATTTTTCAGATAAATGGAAATTGAGAGAATTTCTCTCTAGAGGACTTGTACTAAAAGATAATTATCAGGCAGAAGAAAAATTAGTTCAGACAGAAGTTTGAGATGCAGAATGGAACAGAGAGCAATTGAAAGGGCAAGAATGTGGATAAGTCTAAATGAATATTGGCTGTATGTCAAATGATAATAATGTGTAATTAAAATAGTTACTGGAGCAATAATATATGAAGACAATGAATTAGAATCATGGAAAGGGACATGCACATACAGACTGTTGATTAATGAAAAGGCTAACTCTGCAGAGTAGAGAGAATGACATGTACTGGGACAAGTTGAATATCAATTATAAAAATAGAAGTTATCTTCTACCTCATATACCAAGATAAATTCCAGTTAGATTTTATATCTAAATGTGAAAAGTGAATAATGACAAACATTCTAGAAGATACTTTAAGAGAATATTTTCTTAACCTTAAAGTACAGAAAAACTTTTCAAGTGGCAAAATATGCACTAATTATAAAGGAAAAGATTTATAAAATGGATTATATTAAGACCCAAAACTTCTCTTTATCCAAAATTACTATTAAAAGAGCAAAGAGGTGAGCCACGCACTGGGAGTAGTATAAGTAACACATGCACATGACAAAGGGCTCAGAACAAAATCCATAAGAAGACACCAACAAATCAATAAGAAAAGGACATCTCAATAGAGAAATAGGCAAGGGATTTGAATAGGTACTTCAAAAAAGGGAAAATCCAAAATAGTTAATAAACTTGAAAAGTGCTCAATTTTCTTAGTAATCAGAAAAATGCAAATAAAACCAAAATGAGAGGGAATTCCCTGGTGGGCTATTGGATATAATCCAGATTTCACTGCTGTAGCCCAGATTCAATCCCTGGTCAGGGAACTGAGATTCCCACAAGTCAAAAATAAATAAATAATAATAATAAAAGCAAACAAACACCAAAAAATAAAAAAGAGAAAAACTGCTGAAAAGGAAATGACTAGTAGTCACAAGTGTTGGTGAGAAGGTAGAGCAATGGAATGCTCATAACCTGATGATCAAGTGCAAATTTGTATAACCCATTAGAAAATTGGTATTAGTCACTAAAATTGAACTTACACATCATTTGACTGAGCAGTTTCACTCCATCTATACATGCAATGGATATCAATGCATGCATCCCAGGAGATTTGTGCAAGGATATTACAGTAGCATTATTTCTAATAACCCCAAACTACATCAAATGCAGGTATATCCATTCAATTATGAATTATATGAACATACAACTACAAACAACACTGTGAATGGATCTTGCCAATATAATGTGGAATGAAAGACTCCAGACTAAAGCAATGCATACTCAATGATTCCATTTACATAAATATAAAAACCCTGGCACTGAACTACATTATTGAAAGATGCATATATGTGTGGTATAACTACATATAAGAANCAATGATTCCATTTACATAAATATAAAAAACCTGGCACTGAACTACATTATTGAAAGATGCATATATGTGTGGTATAACTACATATAAGAATATGTATAGATGTGATTATCATAAAATTATAATATGTAAATTTGGGGGAGGAAGAAGTAAGGAATGGTGAGATAAAAAGTACTTCTAGGTCCTCGCAATTTTCCGTTTCTCCCTAGATCATGTTTACAGTATGCTCATGCTGTAATAGATCATAGAATTTAACATTTTTCTTTCATGTTTCTTCTCTGGATATGTTTATATTTTGCAATAAAGATGTAAACTAAATTAATCTAAAATGAAATAAACTTAAGCTTGAAGGTCATTTTTTGTGGGATCAAATTTTTTTATTTTCAGATTTTAAGTAGTAGGAAATATATGAAGTGTAGAATATTTCATCTTGAAAAAAATGGGTTTACATGTGTGGCTATTTCAAAAGCTTGTTGTTTTAGTTTGGTTTGGTTTGGGTGGGTTTACATTTTAGCAGTTCATTAAGAGATTGAGTAGCAGAAATTTTTTTTAAGGAGGCTATTTATTTTCTCTTCCTTTCCTTTTATACATACTGAAGAAAAATCAAACTGCTATACAGGATGCACTGCCATGCAAAAGCAAAGGAAATTCAATATAAGAATGTATTAACCTATTTTTTTTCTTTTGTTGAGCCTTACTTCATTTGAACAAATTGCTTTTGAGTTTATATATTCTGTCTTTAGTTTTCCCCTTTTCTCTCAAGAATTTTCTCAAATTACATGTACCTCCAACAGTCTTTATTCAAATACAGCTAATTATAACTTGAAATGCACATTTCCCATTTTCTATTGCTTTAAAATATCCTAACACTGATGACCTCACTGCCATGCTGAAGTCCAAACCCACATGCATAGCTACTAATCCATTGTGAATTTGTACCCAGTGTCCTTGATCCTCAACAACACTGATGAAATTATGATCATTAGAACCACCAGCCTATGAGACTTACACATTCTTGTGTGTCTTTTGCCCAATCCACTTGTTCTCAGACACAAAACTCTTGTCAGTTACACTGGAGATGGTGATTGCAGCCATGAAATTAAAAAATGCTTACTCCTTGGAAGGAAAGTTATGACCAACCTAGATAGCATATTCAAAAGCAGAGACATTACTTTGCCAACAAAGGTCCGTCTAGTCAAGGCTATGGTTTTTCCAGTGGTCATGTATGGATGTGAGAGTTGGACTGTGAAGAAAGGTGAGTGCCAAAGAATTGATGCTTTTGAACTGTGGTGTTGGAGAAGACTCTTGAGAGTCCTTGGACAGCAAGGAGATCCAACCAGTCCATCCTAAAGGAGATCAGTCCTGGGTGTTCATTGGAAGGACTGATGCTAAAGCTGAAACTCCAGTACTTTGGCCACCTCATGCGAAGAGGAAAAGACCCTGATGCTGGGAGGGATTGGGGGGCAGGAGGAGAAGGGGATGACAGAGGATGAGATGGCTGGATGGCATCACTGACTCAATGGACATGAGTTTGAGTAAACTCGGGGAGTTGGTGATGGACAGGGAGGCCTGGCGTGCTGCGATTCATGTGGTTGCAAAGAGTCAGACATGACTAAGCCACTGAACTGAACTGAACTGAAGGTGGAGTCAGGTTATTCTACTGATAAGGCCGTTTTCTTCAAGATCCTTCTCCTGGATTCAGTTCTGTTCAGTTCAGTCGCTCAGTCATGTCTGACTCTTTGCAACCTCGTGGATTGCAGCAGTTTACCTAAACTCATGTCCATCGAGTCGGTGATGCCATCCAACCGTCTCACCCTCTGTCTTCACCTTCTCCTCTGGCCTCAATCTTCCCCAGCATCTGAGTCTTTTCAAATGGTTAGCTCTTCACGTCAGGTGGCCAAAGTACTGGATTTTCAGCCTTAACATCAGTCCTTCCAATGAACACTCAGAACTGGTATCCTTTAGGATGATTTGCAGTCCCTTTGCAGCCCAAGGGACTCTCAAGAGTCTTCTCCACCACCACAGTTCAAAAGCATCAATTCTTCTGTGCTCAGCTTTCCTTATAGTCCAACACTAACATCCATACATGACTACTGGAAAAACCATAGCTTTGACTAGATAGACCTTTGTTGGCAAAGTGATGTCTCTGCTTTTTAATATGCTGTCTGCTGCTAAGTCACTTCAGTCGTGTCTGACTCTGTGCGACCCCATAGACAGCAGCCCACCAGGCTCCCCCTCCCTGGGATTCTCCAGGCAAGAACACTGGAGTGGGTTGCCATTTCCTTCTCCAACGCGTGAAAGTGAAGTCGCTCAGTCATATCCGAATCTTAGCGACCCCATAAACTGCAGCCTACCAGGCTCCTCCATCCATGGGATTTTCCAGGCAAGAGTACTGAGTGGGGTGCCATTGCCTTCTCTGTATTATGCTGTCTAGGTTGGTAATAACTTACCTTCCAAGAGTAAGTGCTTTTAATTTCATGGATGCAATCACCATCTGCAGTGATTTTGGAGCCACCCAAAATAAAGTCTGACCCTGTTTCCACTGTTTCCACATCTATTTGCCATGAAGTGATGGGACCAGATGCCATGATCTTAGTTTTCTGAATGTTGAACTTTAAGCCAACTTTCTCACTCTCATCTTTCACTGTCATCAAGAGGCTCTTTATCTTCACTTTCTGCCATAAGGGTGGTGTCATCTGCATATCTGAGGTTACTGACATATCTCCCAGCAATCTTGATTCCAGCTTTTGCTTCATCCAGTCCAGTGTTTCTCATGATGAAGTCTGCATAGAAGTTAAATAAGCAGAGTGACAATATACAGCCTTGATATACTCTTTTTCCTATTTGGAACCAGTCTATTGTTCCATGTCCACTTCTAATAGTGACCCCAAATCTGATCTCTTTTCCCAGTTTTTTGCTGTTGTTTGTGTGTTTATTTTTGAATAACACTATGTTATTCCCTGATACATGACATACTAGTTCAGCATTTTTATACATTAAAAAATAATCACCATAAGTCTAAGTGCCATCTGTCACCAAACAGATGTAATTATTGACTATATTCCCTACACTGTACATTTCATACCTGTGACTCATTCATTTTGCAATGGGAAGTTTGTACCTCTTAATCTCCCTTACTCATTTCTCTCCTCCCCCCAACTCACTCTCCTCTGACAACCACCTGTTTGTTCTCGGTATCCATGACCTTCTTTCTGTTTAGTCATGTTTGTTCATTTGTTTTGGTTTTTAAATTCCATATATTGGTGCAATCATAGAGCATGTGTCTCTCTATGATATTTCACTTAAGATAATACCCTCTAGGTCCATCACGTTGTTTCATATTGCAAGATTTCATTCTTTTTATGGCTAATTTCCAGTGTGTGTGTGTGTGTGTGTGTGTGTGTGTGTGTGTGTATGCACACACACATACAACATTTTCTTTACCCATTCCTATATTGATGGGCATTTAGGATGTTTCTATGCCTTAGCTATTGTAAATTATCTTGCAATGAATCAGTTCAGTTCAGTTCAGTCGCTCAGTCATGTCCGAATCATTGTGACCCCATGAATCGAAGCACACCAGGCCTCTCTGTCCATCACCAACTCCTGGGGTTCACTCAGATTCACGTCCATCGAGCCAGTGATGCCATCCATCCATCTTATCCTCTGTTGTTCCCTTTTCCTCTGGCCCCCAATTCCTCCCAGCATCAAGGTCTTTTCCAATGAGTCAACTCTTCGCATGAGGTGGCCAAAGTACTGGAGTTTCAGCTTTAGCATCATTCCTTCCAAAGAAATCCCAGGGCTGATCTCCNGTGTCATCTGCATATCTGAGGTTATTGATATTTCTCCCAGCAATCTTGATTCCAGCTTGTGTTTCTTCCAGCCCAGCATTTCTCATGATGTACTCTGCATAGAATTTAAATAAGCAGGGTGAGAATACACAGCCTTGATGTACTCCTTTTCCTGTTTGGAACCAGTCTGTTGTTCCATGTCCAGTTCTAACTGTTGCTTCCTGACCTGTATACAGATTTTTCAAGAGTCAGGTCAGGTGGTCTGGTATTTCCATCTCTCTCAGAATTTTCCACAGTTTATTGTGATCCACACAGTCAAAGGCTTTGGCATAGTCAATGAAGAAGAAATAGATGTTTTTCTGGAACTCTCTTGCCTTTTCCATGATCCAGTGGATGTTGGCAATTTGATCTCTGGTTCTTCTGCCTTTTCTAAAACCAGCTTGAACATCAGGAAGTTCATGGTTCATGTATTGCTGAAGCCTGGCTTGGAGAATTTTGAGCATTACTTTACTAGCATGTGAGATGAGTGCAATTGTGTGGTAGTTTGAGCATTCTTTGGCATTGCCTTTAGGATTGGAATGAAAACTGACCTTTTCCAGTCCTGTGGCCACTGCTGAGTTTTCCAAATTTGCTGGCATATTGAATGCAGCACGTTCACAGCATCATCTTTGAGGATTTGAAATAGCTCTACTGGAATTCCATCACATCCACTAGCTTTGTTCACAGTGATGCCCACTAAGGCCCACTTGACTTCACATTCCAGGATATCTGGCTCTAAATGAGTGATCACACCATGGTGATTATCTGGGTCATGAAGCTCTTTTTTGTACAGTTCTTCTGTATATTCTTGCCACCTCTTCTTAATATCTTCTGCTTCTGTTAGGTCCAGACCATTTCTGTCCTTTATTGTGCCCATCTTTGCATGAAATATTCCCTTGGTATCTCTAATTTTCTTGAAAAGATCTCTAGTCTTTCCCATTCTGTTCTTTTCCTCTATTTCTTTGCATTGATCACTGAGGAAGGCTTTCTTATCTCTCCTTGCTATACTTTGGAACTCTGCATTCAGATGCTTGTATCTTTCCTTTTCTCCTTTGTTTTTTTGCCTCTCTTCTTTTCACAGCTATTTGTAAGGCCTCCCCAGACAGCCATTTTGCTTTTTTGCATTTCTTTTCCATGGAGATGGTCTTCATCCCTGTCTCCTGTACAATGTCACAAACCTCATTCCATAGTTCATCAGGCACTCTGTCTATCAGATCTAGTCCCTTAAATCTATTTCTCACTTCCACTGTATAATCATAAGGGATCTGATTTAGGTCCTACCTGAATGGTCTAGTGGTTTTCCCTACTTTCTTCAATTTAAGTCTGAATTTGGCAATAAGGAGTTCATGATCTGAGCCACAGTCAGCTCCTGGTCTTGTTTTTGTTGACTGTATAGAGCTTCTCCATCTTTGGCTGCAAAGAATATAATCAATCTGATTTCGGTGTTGACCATCTGGTGATGTCCATGTGTAGAGTCTTCTCCTGTGTTGTTGGAAGAGGGTCTTTGCTATGACCAGTGCATTTTCCTGGCAAAAGTCTATTAGTCTTTGCCCTGCTTCATTCCGCATTCGAAGGCCAAATTTGCCTGTTACTCCAGGTGTTTCTTGACTTCCTACTTTAGCATTCTAGTCCCCTATAATGAAAAGGACATCTTTTTGGGGTGTTAGTTCTAAAAGGTCTCATAGGTCTTCATAGAATTGTTCAACTTCAGCTTCTTCAGTGTTACTGGTTGGGGCATAGACTTGGATTACTGTGATATTGAATGGTTTGCCTTGGAAACGAACAGAGATCATTCTGTCGTTTTTGAGATTGCATCCAAGTACTGCATTTCGGACTCTTTTGTGGACCATGATGGCTACTCCATTTCTTCTGAGGGATTCCTGCCCACAGTAGTAGATATAATGATCATCTGAGTTAAATTCACCCATTCCAGTCCATTTTAGTTCTCTGATTCCTAGAATGTTGACGTTCACTCTTGCCATCTCCTGTTTGACCACTTCCAATTTGCCTTGATTCATGGACCTGACATTCCAGGTTCCTATGCAATATTTCTCTTTACAGCATCGGACCGTGCTTCTATCACCAGTCACATCCACAGCTGGGTATTGTTTTTGCTTTGAATATAAGGGTACATATATCTGTTCTAATTAGTGTTTTCATCATCTTCAGATAAATACCCAAGAGTGTAATTTTCTGTGTCATACAGCAATTCTAGTTTCGATTTTTTTTAGGGATCTCCATACAGTTTTCCATAATGGCACCACCAAATTGTCAGTTGCTAAGACTATGGAATGAAGCATGCCAGGCTTCCCTGTCCTTCACTATCTCCCAGAGTTTGCTCAAACTCATGACCGTTGAGTTGGTGATGATCAACTAGCTCATCCACCAAATTACATTCCCACAAATCAGAGTTCTCTTTTCTTCAGATCCTCACCAACTCTTTTTATTTGTTGTCTTCTTAATAACGGTCATTCTGACAAGTGTGAGGTGATATTTCCTTGTGGCTTTGAACTGCATTTCTCTGTTGATTTCTGATATTGAACACCTTTTTATGTGCCTGTTGATCATCTGTATATCTTTGGAGAAATGTCTGTCCCAGTCCTCTGCACATTTTTTAATTGTGTTGTTTGCTTTTTAATGTCAAGTTGTGTGAGTTCTATATGTATTTTGGATATTAACCACTTGTTAATTGTTGGTTGATAGTTTCCTTCACTTTAAAAGTGAAGTAGGCTTTAAATTTTTTATCCAAAAATATTTTTAAAAATTTAATACAGCTTGTGTTAAGAAATTTGCTTTAATAAATCCAGGTTCTCTGTTTAAGTAATGTTAGGGTTAGAGTTTTCTACCAAAACTCACCAGAATAAACACCAGCTATGTCTTTTCATGTTCTGTGTAAGAACTTACATAGAGATCATTTAAGTGGACAATGATAAATATAGTGCAAAACTAGCATTGAAGAATTTTTCATATAATAAATTATTGTATTAAAAAGAAATGAAATGTTACATGTTAATGTGTGTGTATATATATATATATATTTTAGATTCTGAACATAAGAAAATGTNAAAACTTACTGTTATTTTCCTGTTTTTACATCTATATAGTTGACTGAAGTCATCCCATTATAAGAAGAAGACATGACTCACAAACCATTTAAAAACTGTATAACCTCACACCTTCTTTTAGTGATCCTGAACTGTACTTATTGCCAGTGTTACTGTGGTTACCACAGTCTTGCTTTTCCAGGATTGCAAATGTTTTTTTTTTTTTACTTAAAAAAAATCATATTATTTACATAAATATAAATAAATTATATTATCATGTAATTTAGATAAAGAGTGCTTAGGTCAAAATCAAAAGAAAAGACTGGATTTTTGCCCTGTAAGTAACATCTCTTTGAAAAGCCCCAGAGTATTTATAGAATAGCCCTCAAGATGCTGTTCTGGCATTGACTCCATTACTCTTTTCTCATGAGTCTTCAACATTGTTTTTCCATTTTCCAACCTTTCAATTTATGCCTCCTATGTAAGTAAGAAAGTGGATTCTGTGTTCCTCCAATTGCTAGGAAATGAGAGAGAAATGTAATAAACACAACACACTAAGAAATGTAATCTGCCACTATAAAAGGCCAAATTTTAATATGATTCCAACATTACTAAATTACCCCAGGCCATAGAAAAATACGGAGATTTCTCCATTTTATAAAATAGCATAGATTTATTGCCAAACCTGATAAAATATGTCTCCCTAAAATTAAAAGTGAATATATAATTCAATTACACATACTTAAATGGCATTCCCCCCAGCATATATTGATGCATTAAACATATAAATAAATAACAACAAATACCCTTCAACTCAAGTTGTGCCCTTGCCCTACCCTGAATCTGTATCCTGCATGCCTTGACCACATCAGATTTCTAAAGCCAGTTCTGGCCTTCAGTATTCAATCAGAAACATGCCATTTTCCAACTTCTATCAGTAGCACGTGTCTTCAGATTAATAGACACAATGAGTTTTAACATATATATCAACAGCAAGAAGCTTCTTATTAGGGAATTTAGATTAATCAACAAAAATAGTTTAGGGCAATAGAGAGATGACAAAGATTATTGGTACATACAAGGCAATACTTCTGTTGCAATATTGTAGGATCATTTCAATGCTTCTTTTGAAATATTGCAGTATCTTCTGAATCAAATATTACCCATTATTCCTCAATCACTATACATACTTTTACCCATCTATACTTGCTTATTGAGATCAACCTGTCACATCTTACCAATATTTTTCTCCCCAGCTACTCCTGAGTCCTGGTTTCTCACAGCCCTCTTCTTATTTCATCCCTTTTTAACTCTCCATTCTCTTTCTCATTCCTGTGCTATTATGACCGCACTGAAACCTTCATTTCTGGGAGAGGAAGGACAAAGTACTTGGCTTTGAAACATGTAAGTAGACTCCCTGGTTTAAAGTTTTAATCAAATGAAGATCTAGTGACTTTACCCAAAGCAAGAAACCATTCCAGGTTTGTATGCATTAAAGAGCTACATGTATACCATGTAGAAAAACCAAGAGTAAGATAGCAAAACTAGAAGTAATAACTTTCAGTAAGGTATTCAGTTAAATTATAAATATTAAATAAGTTGCTTTTGCAAAGGTTTCATAGTAATAGTAAATTTAGGGAGAAAGTGTTTACCAAAAGACCTTGTTCCAAATGCCAGCCACAAAAATTAAAAAACAAACAAAAATTAACCTTGAAAGCAAAATTTATCAACAAAAGTGAAAAAGAAAGAAGAGAAGAAGGGAGATCAGGAGAAGGAAGAGAGAAAAGAGGAAAGAGAAAGAGGAGGAGGGCTAACAATAGAAAATAATGTTAATCCTTGATTTTTTTTCCTGAAAAGTAATAAGGAAGAAATTTTATAAAAGGAGTAATAATAAAGAGAAAATCATCTTACCAGCTATCGAAACACACTATAAGTCTACATATTGGAATAGACAAATAGGATAGGATAAAATGATGACAGAAGTCAATTCCATGCCTATAAAAGAAGTTAGTATATTTTAAAATGTAGAGTTTCAAATCCCAGGGGAAAATGGACTATTCAATAAATGATATTTAAAATACTTTCCATTTAGGAGAAAAAGAAATTGCAAATAATATTTTCCAGATGGAGTAAAGTTGCTAACATGAATATTAAAAGTAATGAATAACAGAAAATAATATATTAAAGCTATTTCTATAATCTACCTAATCATGACATAAAGTCCCAAAATCATAATACAAAGAAATGAAAGAATTTTTGTATCCTTTTAACTTTTCTTCTAAGCAACAGACTAATATGGCAAATATAGGTAAGAATATGTCCTTAAAATGTTCATTTAGTTCTACCAGCCAAAAATTAGTGATAATGTATGTATAGTACATCCATATTGCAGGCTAATTACTTTACAATATTGTATTGTTTCTGCCACACATCAACCTGAATCTGCCACGGGCGTACACATATTCCCCATCCTGAACCTCCTCTCCCACCTCCCTCCCCATACCCTTCCTCTCAGTCATCCCAGTGCACCAGCCCCAAGCATCCTGTATTGAACCTGGACTGGTGATTCGTTTCACATATGATATTATACATGTTTCAGTGCCATTCTCCCAAATCGTCCCACCCTCTACCCCTCCCACAGAGTCCAAAAGACTGTTCTATACATCTGTGTCTCTTTTGCTGTCTCACATACAGGGTTATCATTACCATCTTTCTAAATTCCATATATGTGCATTAGTATACTGTATTGGTGTTTTTATTTCTGGCTTACTTCACTCTGTATAATAGGCTCCAGTTTCATCCACCTCATTAGAACTGATTCAAAAGTATTCTTTTTGATGGCTGAGTAATACTCCATTATGTATATGTACCACAGCTTTCTTATCAATTTGTCTGCTGATGGACATCCAGGTTGCTTCCATGTCCTGGCTATTATAAACAGTGCTGTGATGAACATTGGGGTACACATGTCTCTTTCAATTCTGGTTTCCTCAGTGTGTATGCCCAGCAGTGGGACTGCTGGGTCAAAAGGCAATTCTATTTCGTTTTTTAAGGAACACTGTTCTCCATAGTGGCTGTACTAGTTTGCATTCCCACCAACAGTGTAAGAGGGTTCCCTTTTCTCCAGACCCTCTCCAGCATTTATTGCTTGCAGACTTTTGGATAGCAGCCATTCTGACTGGTGTGAAATTGTACCTCATTGTGGTTTTGATTTGCATTTCTCTGATAATGAGTGATGTTTAGCATCTTTTCATGTGTTTGTTAGCCATCTGTATGTCTTCTTTGGAGAAATTAGAAAGAGAAATTAAGGAAACAATTCCATTCACCATTGCAATGAAAAGAATAAAATACTTAGGAATATATCTACCTAAAAAAACTAAAGACCTATATATAAAATAACTATAAAACACTGGTGAAAGAAATCAAAGAGGACACTAATAGATGGAGAAATATACCATGTTCATGGATTGGAAGAATCAATATAGTGAAAATGAGTATACTACCCAAAGCAATCTATAGATTCAATGCAATTCCTACCAAGCTACCAACGGTATTTTTCAAAGCTAGAACAAATAATTTCACAATTTGTATGGAAATACAAGAAACCTCGAATAGTCAAAGCAATCTTGAGAGAGAAGAATGGAACTGGAGGAATCAACCTGCCTGACTTCAGTCTCTACTACAAAGCCACAGTCATCAAGACAGTATGGTACTGGCACAAAGACAGAAATATAGATCAATGGAACAAAATAGAAAGCCCAGAGATAAATCCACACACCTATGGACACCTTATCTTCGACAAAGGAGGCAAGACTATACAATGGAGAAAAGACAATCTCTTTAACATGTGGTTCTGGGAAAACTGGTCAACCACTTGTAAAAGAATGAAACTAGAACACTTTCTAACACCATACACAAAAATAAACTCAAAATGGATTAAAGATCTAAATGTAAGACCAGAAACTATAAAATTCTTAGAGGAGAACATAGGCAAAACTCTCTCCAACATAAATCACAGCAGGATCTTATATGACCCACCTTCCAGAATATTGGAAATAAAAGCAAAAATGAACAAATGGGACCTAATTAAACTTAAAAGCTTCTGCACAACAAAGGAAAATATAAGCAAGGTGAAAAGATAGCCTTCAGAATGGGAGAAAATAATAGCAAATGAAGCAACTGACAAAGAACTAGTCTCAAAAATATACAAGCAACTCATGCAGCTCAATTCCAGAAAAATAAACGACCCAATCAAAAAATGGGCCAAAGAACTAAACAGACATTTCTCCAAAGAAGCTTCTACTTCTATAAGAAAAGCAACACACATATCTATACACACACAGACATTTATATCTAACCAAAAATTTTTAGAAAAAGTAGATAAGATACTAAGCAAATTGTTAATATTGTTATCATTAGCAATAAAAACTAAAAAACCAGCTAAGAAGTTTTCATTTAAACAGCAGCCTTACAAACATCTCAGTGGCTTCTGAGGTGGCACTAGTGGTAAGTAAAGTTGCTCAGTCATGTCTGACTCTTTGTGACCCCATGAACTGTAGCCTACCAGGCTCCTCCCATGAGATTTTCCAGGCAAGAGTACTGGAGTGGGTTGCCGTTTCCTTCTCCAGAGGATCTTCCACACCCGGGGATAGAACCTGAGTCTCCCACATTGTAGGCAGAAACTTTACCATCTGAGCCACAGGGAAGTCTCTTTGGTGGTAGAGAACTTGCCAATCAATGCAGGAGACACAAGAGACACAGATTCAATCACTGGGTCGGGAAGATCCCCTAGAGCAGGGCATGGCAACCCACACCAGTATCCATGCGTGGCGAATCCCATGGACAAGGGAGATTGACAGTCTACAGTCCATGGAGTTTCAAAGAGCTAGACACGACTGAAGCAACTTTGTACAAACATCTCAATTGCTTTAATTGAGATGTAGCTTGTACAGTCTTCTTTCAACGGATTTTATCTTATTAGAATATTTTTAGATTTAAAAAAGGAAGATGGTATAGAATTCCTATAATTCCACACCAAGTTGCCCCTTGTGAACCTTACTTTTGTGTATTTGTTATAATTAATGAATCAATATTGATACATTATCACTAAATGATATACATAGTTTCTTCAGGTTTCTTTAGTTTTTCTAATGTCCTTTCCCTGTTCCAGGATCCCATCCATGACATTTAATTGACACATCTCTTGAATTCTGACAGAATGTGGCCCATTGGAGAAGGGAATAGCAAACCACTTCAGTATTCGTGCCCCATGAACAGTATGAAAAGGCAAAATGATAGGACACTGAAAGAGGAACTCCCCAGGTTGGTAGGTGCCCAATATGCTCTGGAGATCAGTGGAGAAATAACTCCAGAAAGAATGAAAGGATGGAGCCAAAGCAAAAACAATACCCAGCTGTAGATGTGACTGGTGATAGAAGCAAGGTCCAATGCTGTTAAAAGCAACCTGGAATGTCAGGTCCATGAATCAAGGCAAATTGGAAATGGTCAAATAGGAGATGGCAAGAGTGAACGTCAACATTCTAGGAATCAGTGAACTGATTCACTGATTCAATGGACTGGAATGGGTGAATTTAACTCAGACGACCATTATATTTACTACTGTGGGCAGGAATCCCTCAGAAGAAATGGAGTAGCCATCATGGTCAAAAAAAAGAGTCCAAAATGCAGTACTTGGATGGAATCTCAAAAACGACAGAATGATCTCTGTGGAGTAACAGGCAAATTTGGCCTGGGAATGTGGAATGAAGCAGAGCAAAGACTAATAGAGTTTGCCAAGAGAACGCACTGGTCATAGCAAAAACCCATTCCAACAACACAAGAGAAGACTGTGCACATGGACATCACCAGATGGTCAACACCGAAATCAGATTGATTATATTCTTTGCAGCCAAAGATGGAGAAGCTCTATACAGTCAACAAAAACAAGACCAGGAGCTGACTGTGGCTCAGATCATGAACTCCTTATTGCCAAATTCAGACTTAAATTGAAGAAAGTAGGGAAAACCACTAGACCATTCAGGTAGGACCTAAATCAGATCCCTTATGATTATACAGTGGAAGTGAGAAATAGATTTAAGGGACTAGATCTGATAGACAGAGTGCCTGATGAACTATGGAATGAGGTTTGTGACATTGTACAGGAGACAGGGATGAAGACCATCTCCATGGAAAAGAAATGCAAAAAAGCAAAATGGCTGCCTGAGGAGGCCTTACAAATAGCTATGAAACGAAGAGAAGTGAAAAGCAAACAAGAAAAGGAAAGATACAAGCATCTGAATGCAGAGTTCCAAGAATAACTAGGAGAGATAAGAAAGCCTTCCTCAGTGATCAATGCAAAGAAATAGAGGAAAACAATAGAATGGGAAAGACTAGAGGTCTCTTCAAGAAAATAAGAGATACAAAGGGAACATTTCATGCAAAGATGGGCACAATAAAGGACAGAAATGATATGGACCTAAGAGAAGCAGAAGATATTAAGAAAAGGTGGCCAGAATACACAGAAGAATACTACAAAAGGATCTTCATGACCCAGATAATCACGATGGTGTGATCACTCACCTAGAGCCAGACATGCTGAAATGTGAAGTCAAGTGGGCCTTAGTGGGCATCACCATGAACAAAGCTAGTGAAGGTGATGGAATTCCAGTTGAGCTATTTCAAATCCTGAAAGATGATGCTATGAACGTGTTGCACTCAATATGCCAGCAAATTTGGAAAACTCAGCAGTGGCCACAGGACTGGAAAAGGTCAGTTTCCAATCCAAAGAAAGGCAATGCCAAAGAATGCTCCAACTACTTCACAATTGTGGTCATCTCACACACTAGTAAAGTAATGCTCAAAATTCTCCAAGCCAGGCTTCAGCAATACATGATCTGTAAACTTCCAGATGTTCAAGCTGGTTTTAGAAGAGGCAGAGGAACCAGAGGTCAAATTGCCAACATGCGCTGGATCATGGGAAAAGCAAGAGAGTTCCAGAAAAACACCTATTTTCTGTTTTATTGACTATGCCAAAGCCTTTGACTGTGTGGATCACAATAAACTGTGGAAAATTCTGAAAAAGATGGGCATACCAGACCACCTGACCTACCTCCTGAGAAATCTGTATGCAGGTCAGGAAGCAACAGTTAGAACTGGACATGGAACAACAGACTGGTTCCAAACAGGAAAAGGAGTACATCAAGGCTGTGTATTGTCACCCTGCTTATTTAACATATGTTCAGAGTACATCCTGAGAAACGCTGGGCTGGAAGAAGCACAAGCTGGAATCAAGATTGCCAGGAGAAATATCAATAACCTCAGATATGCAGATGACACCACCCTTATGGCAGAAAGTGAAGAGGAGCTAAAAAGCCTCTTGATGAAAGTGAAAGAGGAGAGTGAAAAAGTTGGCTTAAAGCTCAACATTCAGAAAACTAAGATCATGGCCTCTGGTCCCATCACTTCATGGGAAATAGATGGGGAAACAGTGGAAACAGTGTCAGACTTTATTTTTTTGGGCTCCAAAATCACTGCAGATGGTGATTGCAACCATGAAATTAAAAGACGCTTACTCCTTGGAAGGAAAGTTATGACAAACTTAGATAGCATATTAAAAAGCAGAGATATTACTTTGCCAATAAAGGTCCATCTAGTCAAGGCTATGGGTTATCCAGTGGTCATGTATGGATGTGACAGTTGGAGTGTGAAGAAGGCTGAGTGCCAAAGAATTGATGCTTTTGAACTGTGGTGTTGGAGAAGACTCTTGAGAATCCCTTGGACTGCAAAGAGATCCAACCAGTCCATCCTAAAGGAGCCAAGTCCTGGGTGTTCTTTGGAAGGACTGATTTTGAGGCTGAAACTCCTATACTTTGCCCATCTCATGCGAAGAGTTGACTCATTGGAAAAGACCTTGATGCTGGGAGGGATTGGAGGCAGGAGGAGAAGGGGATGACAGAGGATGAGAAGGCTGAATGGCATCACCGACTCGATGGACATGAGTTTGAATGAACTCCGGGAGTTGCTGATGGAGGCCTGGCGTGCTGCAATTCATGGAGTTGCAAAGAGTCAGACATGACTGAGAGACTGAACTGAACTGAATTGAACTGAATGTCCTTTCCCTAGTCCAGGATCCCATCCATGACATTTAATTGACACACCTCTTGAACTCTGACTGTTTCTCAGACTTTCCTTGTTTTGATGGACTTGACACTCCTGAGAATTATTGGTCAGGTATTTGCAGAATGCTCCTCTTGGGTATTTGCTGGATAATTTCTGATAATAAGACTGGAGTTTTGGATTAGGAGGAGGAAGATCACAAAGGTTAAGTGTCATTTTCATCACTTTATGTCAGAGGTAAATATTATCAACATTATTTATGAATGTTGATGTTGACCTTCATCACCTGGCTGAAGTAGCATTTGTCAGGTTTCTCCACTGTAGTTACACTGCACTTCCTCCCTTTATTCTATACTCTTTGGAAGCAAATCACTATGCACAGACCACAATTAAAGAAGCGTTATAATTCCCTCCTTGAGGAAAAGTATCTCCATAAATTATTTGAATTATTTTATGTAAGAGATTTATCTCTTCTTTACATTTATTAATTTATTCAATTATTTATATGTATATCTATGTACACATACATATTTAGTGTATACTTTGGGTTATAACCAATACTGTTTTATTTATTCTATTACTCAAATTCTCCCACTTTGGCCCTTGGGAATACCTTTATTTAGCTCCTGTACTTCTTAGATACAGTTCAATTCAGTCGCTCAGTCATGTCCGACTTTTTTGTGACCCCATGGACTGTGGCATGCCAGGACTCCCTGTCCATCACCAACTCCTGGAGTTTACTCAAACTCATGTCCATTGAGTCGGTGATGCCACCCAACCATCTCATCCTCTATTGTCCCCTTCTCCTCCCTTCTTCAATATTTCCCAGCATTAGGGCCTTTTCAAATGACTCAGTTCTTCACATCAGGTGGCCAAAGTATTGAGTTTCTTATTCAACATTAGCACATCCAATGAATATTTAGGACTGACTACCTTTAGGATCCCCTGGAGAAGGAAATGGCAACCCAGTCCAGTATTCTTGCCTGGAGAAACCCATGGACAGAGGAGCCTGGTAGGCTACAGTCCATGGGGTCGCAAAGAGTCAGACATGAGATGGACTGGTTGGATCTCTTTGCAGTCCAAGGGACTCTCAAGAATCTTCTCCAACACCACAGTTCAAAAGCATCAATTCTTTGGCGCTCAACTTTCTTTATAGTCCAACTCTCACATCCATACATGACTAATGGAAATACCATAGCCCTGACTAGATGGACCTTTGTCGGCAAAGTAATGTCTCTGCTTTTTAATATGCTGTCTAAGTTGGGCATAACTTTCCTTCCAAAGCATCTTTTAATTTCATGGCTGCAATCACCATCTGCCGTGATTTTGGAGCCCCAAAATATAGTCTGCTACTGTTTCCACTTTTCTCCATCTATTTCTCATGAAGTGAGGGACCAGATGCCATGATCTTAGTTTTCTGAATGTTGAGCTTTAAGCCAACTTTTTCACTCTCCTCTTTCACTTTCACCAAGAGGCTTTTTAGTTCCTCTTCACTTTCTGCCATAAGGGTGGTGTCATCTGCATGTCTGAGGTTATTGATATTTCTCCCGGCAATCTTGATTCCAGCTTGTGCTTCATCCAATCCAATATTTCTCATGATGTACTCTGCATAGAAGTTAAATAAGCAGAGTGACAATATACAGCCTTGATGTACTCCTTTTCCTATTTGGAGCCAATCTGTTGTTCTATGTCCAGTTCTAACTGTTGCTTCCTGACCTGCATACAGATTTCTCAGGAGGCAGGTGAGGTGGTCTGGTATTCCCACCTTTTTCAGAATTTTCCACAGTTTATTGTGATCCACACAGTCAAAGGCTTTGGCATAGTCAATAAAGCAGAAATAGATATTTTTCTAGAAGTTTCTTGCTTTTTTGATGATCTAGAAGATATTGGCAATTTGATCTTTGGTTCCTCTTCCTTTTCTAAAACCAGCTTGAACATCTGGAATTTCATGGTTCATGTATTGCTAAAGCTTGGCTTGGAGAATTTTGAGCATTGCTTTACTAGCATGTGAAATGAGTGCAATTGTGTGGTAGTTTAAGCATTCTTTGACATTGCCTTTCTTTGGGATTGGAATGAAAACTGACCTTTTCCAGTCCTGTGGCCACTGCTGAATTTCCCTAATTTGCTGGCATATTGAATGCAGCACTTTCACAGCATCATCTTTCAGGATTTGAAATAGCTCAACTGGAATTCCATCACCTCCACTAGCTTTGTTCATAGTGATGCTTCCTAAGGCCCACTTGACTTCACATTCCACGATATGTGGCTCTAGGTGAGTGATCACATCATCATGATTATCTGGGTAGTGAAGATCTTTTCTGTATAGTTCTTCTGTGTATTCTTGCCACCTCTTCTTAATATCTTCTGCTTCTGTTAGATCCATATCATTTCTGTCCTTTATCGTGCCCATCTTTGCATGAAATGTTCCCTTTGTATCTCTAATTTTCTTGAAGAGGTCTCCAGTCTATTGTTTTCCTCTACCTCTTTGCATTTCTTCCATTAGTATTTATTTTTTGTTTTTGTTTTCTATGTTTTTTCATAACTTTTTTGGCATTACAAGATGTTCTAGGCTTATCTTGAATCTTTCCTTCCACAGCTTTAGAGTCAATCATTTCTCCATGGAGCTCTGGTTCTTTTTACTGGAGAATGGTATTAGGAACCAATATCTGGGCACTGGATATGCTCTGGGATATAGCTTCTGTCTCTCTCAGCTAAGAGAGCAAAGAAATACATGTATATGTATATGTATACTAAACCCTGTATATACAAATATCTATAAATATTTCTATGTGTAACCATTCATGTCCATACAAAGCTAAACATAATTGTCTTTAATGCTAAGCCATTGCCCCATAGATCATTCTAGTCTCTTCTGCTAGTTTACCTGTGGATTCCACTCCCACAGGGAAAAAAGTCTAATTTCCACCATCTGCCTTTTACCCTTAGCATTATAGACTATTCATTTCCAAAGTTATTTAGGCCAGCATCTTTTATCCCCATTCCCTTCGCTGAGGTTGTATAATATATCTGTAATATAGACTTTCTCTTTTACAGCCTGTAGTCCTTTCTGGGATTCCCCCCAACCTCTTACATCTTTTTTTTTTAATTTTCATACATAAATGTTTATCCTTTGAGCTGTAAAATTCTATGAGTTCTGTCAAATGCAAAATATCATGCATCTACATTTACAGTATCATACAAAATAGTTTAGCTGCCCTAGTAATTCAAATGTATTCATCCCTTCTCCTTCCCTTAAACCCCTAGCAACCACTGATTATTTTATTGTCTCTATAATTTTGCTTTTTCCAGAATGTCATGTAATTGGCATCATGCTACATGTAGCATTTTCAGATTGGTTTGCTTCATTTAGGATAAAAAGCTAAAGCAAATAATTAGCAAACAATTGACTTAAAGCATAGAAAAAAAGTATAGATTAAAATTTATAAACATGAAATTTAAAATATACAGTCTTTGTAGTACTTGGAGGCATTAGGAAACTTTTAGCAATCACCCTTCATGAAAAATTCCTTAATCCTAAACCTTGTAAATTGATGCCGGAAGGTTCAGCAAGAGTGCACTGGCAGTCTAATTGCTGGGAATGGCTGGTCTAAGGGGGAGAGGTAACCTCTGAAGGAACTAAGATTTATCCACAGCTAGAATTCAAGTCATTTCAGGGATATGGTTAAGAGAGCAATTTTATTCTAAATTTGTTGTTTTAAGAGACCATATTATGTTTAAAAACCAAATACCCATAGGTATGATACAGTTAAAAATAGCCTCCGCATGTCTTAATAGTGTACTATTTAAAGTGCAAAAATTATACCACACAGAAGCATGAAAAAAGAAATGTAATGATCAAGCGGTTAAAGGGTATGTATTCTACTTAAGGGCACCGATTGTTGCTTAAAAACCGGCATTTTTCGACAAACGACAAGTATATTCAAGTCGTTAAATTTTTTCGTTACCATTGAATTAAGATCACTAAGTAGCGAGATGTTACTTAAATCTGTTGTATAGAGATAGATATAAAGTGAAGATTTATGAGTTACTCAGATAGAAGATGTAAATAGTATTTCGATTCTAGACTTCTAGGTACCACTAAACTCCAATCTGAGTCAACTACTGGTAGTATTGTGGTGTTCTTGTTTCATGCCAAAGCCAGGAAGTCCTGAACCAGAAATCTTCCAAGAAAGCCTATTCTTAAGCGATATTTAATCTGATCTTTTGGCAAGGAAAACTAAGAATAATTTTGGATGGGGCTTCTGACTTTTTGGCTGCTTATCTAAACTGAATAAAACCAAACTACTGAAGTCTTTTTGTACTTTTTAAAACATGTTATATAGAGAAAGAAGATTGCTGTATCATTTCTTGCAAAAAACAAATCAAAGAAGTTTATAGATATTGAATTATGGCTTCTAGATTTGGACCAGAAGATTCAACTTTTCTCCTTTACCTGAAAATAATGAGAAATAAATATTTATTATCTCCTCTTAAAACAGACATATCTTTCCCAAGTCTTCAAGATATTTTCAAGAAAACTACAGTGCTTTAAAAATGGAAATAAGACTTGGAAATAATTTAATAGTGAAAGCTTTAGGGAGCTGAAAATGCAGGAACCGAGAATGGTTGAATTATCCAAGACTTTGCTTCTCTGAGACCTTTAGAAATCAGTTAGCCAGTTTTCTACAGGATTCACATTTTCTACCTAAAAAGTGACAAGTAGTTTTTAAATTTTTAACTTGGTAAAAGTCAGAATACAAATTAGAATGTGCAGTGTACCAGCTGTTTGCTGCTAGTCGCTCACTGATTCAGCAGGTAAGTGGTCACATTTTATCCTCTTCATCTAACAGGTCTAGAATGAGAGGACCTGAAGTAGCCCTGCTGAGTAAGTTTGCAGCCCTTCACTTGAACAGCTTTCTGTCTCTCTCTCAAGAATATGGAAGTAGCTCAGAGAAAGAAAGGGAGATTAAAGAAGCCCTGAGCTGAGAAATGATGCTAAAGCTGAAACTCCAGTACTTTGGCCACCTCATGCAAAGAGTTGATTCGTTGGAAAAGACTCTGATGCTGGTAGGGATTGGGGGCAGGAGGAGAAGGGGGCGACAGAGGATGAGATGGTTGGATGGCATCACCGACTCGATGGACATGAGTTTGAGTAAACTCCGGGAGTTGGTGATGGACAGGGTGGCCTGGCATGCTGCGATTCATGGGGTCACAAAGAGTCGGACATGACTGAGTGACTGAAATGGACTGAACTGAGCTGAGAAAAGGAGGACTCAGCACTATTGCCAAAAAAGACCCTCATCTGATGGGAATCACTTGGACTGTGTTTTTATGGAGAAAATCACAATAATTAAGGATAAGAAAGACAAATTATATTTGTATATTTATCAATAGATGACAACAGGTGAAAAACAGACCCCCTTTCCAAAAAGGGAGACTATATAGATGTGGACTATACCGGAACTTAGATGGGTAGCTGGTCTTAAATATTTAAATACTGATGATTTCAACATAGCTAATACTGGCAGTTTCACAAAAGCAAGGGGAAGGAAAAGTCTTGAGTTGACAAAGATCAGCAAAATTTGGATACACAATAGAGTTTAAATTATTGTGAAAGTGTTAGTCGCTCAGTCTTGCCTGACTCTTTGCAGCTCATGGACTGTAGCCCACCAAGCTCCTCTATCTGTGGAATTCTCCAAGGGATCTCCTGGCCCAGGGATCGGACCCAGGTCTCCTTCAGTAGCCTCTAATGTAGACCTCAGTGATTACCACTCCAAGTATCTTTGTCCTTGTATAGCGCTTTTCCACTCTGAACAAGGTTGATCTGTATAATTAGAAGCATAATGTGGAAATGGCAGAACATGATTTCCAGGCCTCGGTCATAAAAGACATCACAGCTTCAACTTTGCCCTCTTGGATCACTCATTCTGTGAGTCAGGTGCTATGCTATGAGAACACTCAAGAAGTCCTACAGACATGTCCGTGTGACAATAGCTAGCCCCAACTGCCAGCCACACAAGTGAGAATCAAATTGTTTAATTCCATATATTATTCAGATGACTATAGCCCTGGTTGAAATCTTGACAGAACCATTCAGCTAAGCTGCTACCAATTTACTGACCCACAGAAACTCTGTGAATGATAAATGTTTGTTGTTTTAATTTCCTGAGTTTGGAGTAATTTATTTCACAGCAACTACTACAGATTTCATAACTGGGCATGCAGTGCTTATATAAGAAAAACTTCTATATAAAAGATAGAAGAAGCTGTATACCTGGACAGCAACCAGAAGCTGAAAGAACTCTGAGGAGATTATTAGGGAAAGCCTGAGAGGCTATGCAGATATTCTTGGCAGGATTCTAATAGCTTTTGAGGAAAATGCCAATGAAGGCTTAAAGAAAAGTAAGAGAAATGTTATTGGAAACTGGAGGAAGGGGGATGCTTATTATGTAGTAGTAGAAAGTTTAGCAACATTGCCACCTGTGGTAATGTAGAAAGGAGAAAACATATCAATTAAGTCTGGGCATCACTTGAAACTTCGCATGTAAGCCTGTTATTTCAAATACAAATGATAACCAATCATTCTGAGCACCAACAGTATGCAGAACCCTCTGGCCAACTAAATACACTCAGAAACTATTATTTTTATATGATTATAGATTTACATTTCCAAGTATTATTTCTTCTATTAACTTTTCTCTTAATTCTTTTCATATGCCTTTTGAAAACATTTTCCCATTAAAATAAATTCTACATTGCATTCTCCAAAACTCACTCATTTGAGAATCTTGTCTTGCACTAAAATCATTCTCTTGCCCTGAAGGCTTTTTGAGTGATGAATGTTCATTTTCCTGCACAGTAATTATCAAAACATCACAAAAGCATTTTCTTCTTGCCCTTCCCTGTTGCTGCTTCTGGAACATTGTTTAACAACAAATCTGACGTTTCCATACAATATGCCTATTCTTTTTGGATGAACTCTGATTCTTATTTCATTTTTTATATCTTCCTTTTATCTTCATTTTTTTTAAAAAAAACACATGTATCTTTGTTTAAAATTTTTCTTATCTGGACTTCTTATTGGTCTTATCTTGATTTTTATTGTGATCTGCCCATTTCCCCCTTACTGGATTGTTTTTTTGAGTTTGTAATTTGGATTGTGGTCTTCAGAAAAAAAAAACAGAAAAACTTGTTTTCCTTTAGAGTTATGTTTTTATTATCATAACACCATCATGAAATTACTCTAGAAAGTGGATATTGCTACGTTAAAAGATAGTTGCATGGTTTGGGGTACTTTGTGAAGAAGGCTGAGCACTGAAGAATTGATGCTTTTGAACTGTGGTGTTGGAGAAGACTCTTGAGAGTCCCTTGGACTGCAAGGAGATCCAATCAGTCCATTCTGAAGGAGATCAGCCCTGGGATTTCTTTGGAAGAAATGATGCTAAAGCTGAAACTCCAATACTTTGGCCATCTCATGTGAAGAGTTGACTCATTGGAAAAGACCCTGATGCTGGGAGGGATTGGGGGCAGGAGGAGAAGGGGTTGACAGAGGATGAGATGGCTGGATGGCATCACCGACTCGATGGACGAGAGTCTGAGTGAACTCCTGGAGTTGGTGATGGACAGGGAGGCCTGGCGTGCTGCAGTTCATGGGGTCGCAAAGAGTCGGACACAACTGAGTGACTGAACTGAACTGATCTTTGCAACCCTCTGGGCTGTAGTCCACCAAGCTCCTCTGTCCATGGGATTCTCCAAGCAAGAATACTAGAGCGGATTGCCTTGACCTCCTCCAGGGGATCTTCCCAACCCAGGGATCAAGCCCACATTTCTTTTGTTTCCTGCATTGAAAGGCAGTTTCTTGACCACTAAGTGCCTCCTGGGAAGCCCTCCAGACACTATAGGAAGGATAAATTCAAATCTCAAAATCACAGAGCAGAGGATAATCTTCTTTTCCCACCCCGACCCCAAGGCAAGTCTGACAAACTCCCTTGTTAGTTGCCCTTGTCATTCCCCAGTGCTGGCAGGCAGTTTGTTTCTAGTCCACCTTTTCACTGAAGTAGCAGCCCTGGCTTTAAACAAAATACTCAAACCTTTATCTCAAGGAGCCTCAAAGCTTAATAGCCGATTTCCAAGGGTATATAAAAGCCAAATCCTTGGCTACTAAAATTGGCAAATATCCCAGACAACTCCTACAAAAATTCCCTCTTAATGCTCTAGTTTTCATTTTCCCCTTGGGTTCTAGCTTCCAGAAACTGCTTTTATGTATGCATATGTGTATACTTGTATATACACAAGTTGATATACAAATATCAACTTGAAGTTAATATTTGTTGTTTTGTATTTTCAGATAGTATAGAAAGTTTTTCAGGTTGTCAGCATGTTGCCAGAAATGGAAGTCTTCTGGTCTACTTTACTTTTTTATTTTTTTTTAAACTTTATGGTTTCTACTAACTTCTAATTTCAGCTTATACAGAGCTTTGACTTTTCATGGCTAGGCTAAGAAATACATTCTCTTAACCATTCCCTTTACCTCTTTTCATGAATTTCTCTATTTATATTCCTGAGAAAAAAGAGGGCTTGTTCTTGCTGATGACCATTATTCCTTGTTTAGGCAGACATACCAGACCATTTCTACAGGCTGCTAGTCAGACTGTGGACCGGGGCCTCATGTTAGTTGCCCATCACTTTCCCCTCAGTCCAGGCATCAGAGCATAGAGTGCAGCCATTCTGGGAGAGAATGGATGTTATCTTAGCAGGCTCTGTCAGTGAGGCAGTTCTTTTATACAAGGGCTATAATTTTGAAAATAATTGTGAATTACCTATATAGTATATTCCCACTGTTGGAAAACCTAGTAATATAACATACATCAAGGGAGAAATCCCCAAGTTGATCTAATAAAGTTGTTTATTATGTATCTACCTACTTCCGTCTGGTTCCCTGAGCCTTTCTCCTGCCTTTGCCAGATACACTCTACCCTCCCTCTTCCATCCCCACTTTAGCTTAGCCAAAGGCAACCCAAGTATCCTCCCCCAACTTTAGTATGTTCCTCCAAATGGTAAGCTTATGTTGTCAACAAATTCTCAGAGCCCAAGACCTATAAAGTATCTTAGAGACCTTTTCTACTCAAAGTTAATGAGAAGCAGGTTGCCATTAGGCAGTAGCTTCTAAGACCGAATATCAGAATTTTTCAACCACTGTGTTCCAAAGCATATTTGTGTCAATAATCATGGGATAATTACACTTTTCTATTAACAATAACTGTAAAATATTTAAGAGTTATTTCCTTCTTATTTCATAATGTAATTTGTATTATGTTTGCTTGCATTTCATGTAAACTGTAAAAACGAAATTATAAGGAATATATCAGTGAAATCACTTTGATTAAAGTATAAAGACATAGAATTTATTGGAACAATATTGAGGGGTGGAGAGGAAGCATTCACAGTTTAACAGGCGATAAAGAATAAAGCTTGAGCATACAAAGGAAACAAGTCAATTCCCAAACCTAGGAAGCAGGAACAACCACAGTAGCCTCATAGCTGAGGAAAGATGGTGAGGGTCTCATCAGCAAGTAACGTAGGTATTTTGGTCTATTTGTTCTACTCAAGATTAAAATTCTAAAATGGAGCATCTGGTTGATCTAAATTTGTCTTTGGCTGGAAGACATCAGGTCTCTGATGATAGCAGTGAGAATGCTGCTTATAAAAAGAAAACTAAAGGAAAGGAAATAGGTGAAGATTGTCAAATGATACAAAATTCCAGTAATAAGATAACTAAGTCATGGGGATGTAATGTACAGCATGGTGATTATAGTTAACAAGATTGCGTTGTATATTCGAAAGTTGCTAAGAGAGTAGATCTTAAAGGTTCTCAACACAGGGGGGAAAACAGATGTGAGCTAAACTTACTGTGGTGATTATTTTTCAATATATACATATGTCAAATCATTGTGTTATACACCTAAACCTAACACAATGCTATATGGCAATTATATCTCAATTAAAATATGAATAAAAAGAAATGAAGACTTGAAGAAAGATGAATGCTGCCCAGGGAAATAAAATAAAACAAAGTAAAACCAATGTTCATGCAGCTTGCATCCTGGAATTTAATCTGTAACCTGTACGGTTCCATGCATGTCCCCTAAGCACATGGATCTCAGCTGAGAAGACCTACCACGTATATAGCAGTTTTAGTAAGCAGTGGTTATATGCTCTACATTTTCTTGGTTACAGAGAAGAGCAGATAAAAGTTACAAAATACCGGGAACCAAGGCTTGTTTAAAATCCTAGGCTTTGGATTTCTTAGAGAATTGCTAGTGCTTAAAAAACAAATGTGTGTGTGTGTGTGTGTGTGTGTGTGTGATGCAGAAAATCCCTAATTCAAATTCAGAAGCATAACTAATGAGAATAAAGTATACACTTCATACATATTCTTAAATCAACAAATACAAACCTACCACAGGTTATAAAGCTGAGAGGAAAAAATATTTTTTTAGCTCCACCTTGACGGCCTTCTCTTTTAACCCTGATTCTATGGGAGGTTTTGAGTCCTTCCTCTCAGTTTCTTCCTGCTTCTGTACTAACTGCATGTGAGTCATGGTAAGACCGAAGAAGGAAGGTTGCCAGCGTGTGGCTGGCAGATACGGTCATTCTTGAAGTGCCACTGGGCATGATGTACTGACCATTCCAGACTATTACTTGCCTTCACAACTTTTTGTAACAGGTGCAGCAAATGAACTTCTGCCCTGTCTTCCTTAAATGCACACAAATAAAGCGTTACCATGTCCTGGATGTGAAGTCATGCCTACTTCCATGAATCATATTTTGTGTTCATGACGCTGCAACTGGGAATTAGTCATTTCGACCTAATTAGTTTCTTCAAAATAAGAAACGCTTCTACCAACGACTTAATATCCTAATATAATTTGTATAGTCAGAAAACATCTAGAAAGATGCCAACTGAGATGTTTAACCACCAACAGCAAATATATGTTTTTATTTGCACTCTGCCATCAAAACCCCAAATGAAATCTGAGAGTCATGTGTTGAAGCTGGCTGCTCTCCTACATTTGTAGAGGGCAGTCACAATCAAGGGCAAACTTTCAGCAATGTTGGATGCAACTAAGTTCTTGACAAGGCCCCATTCAAAGAAAAGGCAAACAAAACTTGTTTCATGTACCTTCTAAAATTTGATTTAATTTGATGATGTTGCCGTTTGACCAAAATGACAGAATTCCATAACTGACCCATGTTTATTCAGGTACTCAACTTACAGTTATTGATGAAGCAAGCATGTTGCAGAAATATAAATAATTCTTTGACTCTGAAGCTTGTTTTTCTACACACGTACTCAAATATATGGAAATGTGCCCCTGTCCTTAGCTTTACTTCTTTATGCATTTACTCTTTATGGAGACAAAAGAAAAGAAAATTTAATGCATGGACTGTTACTAAGATATTTTAAAAGTTATTTGCAATCCCCATAAGAGTATGAATCTATTTTACTGAGGATGAGCAAAACACGTTTGTATGTGCAAGTAAATTGACACCACCTTTTGTGCTTCTGCTTTGGTTTAAGTATATATAACATCTCCAAAAATTACTGAAGCATATTTTCTAGATACAAGTATTTGGTGTTAATTTGATAACCAACTGTTTCACACTGACTAACGTGTTTTATAGTTTTCAGTGTAGAGATATTACATATCTTTCATTAAACATATTCTTATAAACAATTTTTTGATGTTAATATTAATGGGATTATTTTGTTTTGTATCTTTTTTCATTGTTTGTTACTAGCAGGTCCTTTTCTCTTGATTTGAGGTGAAAATACTGACAGCATAACAATCCCTCGCTTCAACTATCATCTCCCATTTCTAACTCTTACTCTTTCTACCCTCTTTGTAAGTGAGGGGTTAAGAGGCCATCTTCTTCGAAAATGTGATGTTACTCAAGCCTTTAAACCATATTGTCAATTTACAAGGGGAACAGAAGAATTATTAAACAGGAACAAAATCAGCAAAATCCAGAATGTGGGAAACTACAGGACAAGTATCTCAGTTTTTTGAGCAATATTTACAAAAGGGGACAATAAGGAGGAGAAAAACTATAAATTAAAAAAAAACTGAGGCGACATATCAACCAAATATGATTCATGGATTTTGAATCCTAATTCAAACATGTTATCTATAAAAAAAAACTTATGAGACAACCAGAGACTGTAAGCACTGGCTGTGTACTTGATGATATTAAGGAAATGGGGTTAAAATTTTCAGAGGGATAGTGGTATTGTGGCAATGTTAAACATCAAAGCGTCCTTATATGTTAGTAAGTAGGTATCTAAAGATGAAGTGCTATGATGTCTGGATGTCTCAAGAATGAAGTTAGAGATGAAGCAAGACTGGTTCTGTCTTGAAGCCAAGTGACAGATGCTAAGGATTCATTATACTATTCAGTCAAATTGTCAGTGTTTGGAATTTTCCAGGAAATTAAAAAAGGAAAATGTTTCATATTTTCACAGTTTCCTTTGAATTGTGGCATTGTCTTGAGGCCTCAACTGAAATATTCACTCAATATTTTTCATATAACACATCACATACATCTGTATGGCCAACTTATGTGTTGCTTGATATCCAGTCCACTTTCCAACCATACTGTACTCCCCCCTTCTTGGAAGTTTACCTGGACCTGCCCCGATCCCTGCAAAATGGTGTTGGGTGATCACATCATGCAGAAGCTACATGGTATGGAAAGAAACTCTTTGGATTTTTAAGTCTAGAAGTCACTGTTCAAAGACTTTAAAGTGTCTTCTGCCATGGCTATTCCGAGGTTGCTGTGCTGTGCTTAGTGGCTCAGTCATGTCCTACTCTCTGTTATCCCATGGACTGTAGCCCGCCAGACTCCTCATCCATGGGAATTCTCCAGGCAAGAATATTATAGCGGGTTGCCATGCCCTCCCCCAGGGAATCTTGCCAACCCAGAGATGAAACTCAGGTCTCCCACATTGCAGGAGGATTCTTTACCATCTCAGCCACCAGGGAAGCCCCAGAATACCGCAGTGGTTAGCCTACCCCTTCTCCAGGGTATCTTACCAACCCAGGAAATCAACCGGGGTCGTCTGCGTTGCAAGCAGATTCTTTACTAGCTAAGCTACCACAAGTTATATCCCGAAGTTTTGCGTAGGAGACAGTTTCAAACTTCCCGGTGGTGCTAGTGGTAAAGCATACACTACCAGTGCATAAGATGCAAGAGACCTGGGTTCGATCCCTGGGTCAGGCAGATTCCCCTAGAGGAGAAAATGGTAATCCACTTCAGTATCCTTACCTGGGAAATCCCATGGACAGAGAAGCCTGGCAGGCTACAGTCCATGAGGTCACAAAGAGTCAGACACGACTGAGCAACTGAGAGCGTGCACACACACACACACACACACACACACACACACACAGCTAGTTTCTTACTTCTCTCAAGGGAGTGGCTTCATTTTGAATCGGAGCACTTTGAATTACATGCATTGATGCCTCAATTTTTATAGCCCTTTAACATAATATCTTAACACAGATGATTTGAGAAATATCAGTTGCACTTTTGGAGTACACCGGAATTAAATGCCGTTTATAGAGTCTTTCCCTATGATGACATTATGCCATTCTAGATCATTTCTCTGTAAAATCACTTCTCTTTTTAGTATCTGTTGTAAATTTCATGATTGATTGCAGATATTTGTCTGCAGGGCCCAAAGCCCTTACACTTTTTCTCTTGTGTTGCATTCTTTATTAGATCACCCAAAAATAACAGTGCCAAAAGCTGTTATGAAGACAGACATTTAGAGGAATTTTAGGGTAAAGCTCATGGAAAGCAAATAAAAAGAGGGAGCCACATAATATTCCCTGCTTAGCATTTCACTTTCTCTCAACTCAGAAGTTCTTTATTTTATAATATGAGTAAAAGAAAGGGCAAATTAAACTTTCTCACCACTATTAAATATTACAAGTTACAGATGTATTTCAATGAGGCATCATTAATATGTCATAAAGCATATAAAATCTCTTTCCTTTCTTAGAAGCAGCAAGGAAATCTCACACACACATAGCCCCAAGATGACACTGAATTTAATTCACTAAGTAGAATTCCCCAATATCTTCATTTCCTTGCACACTAAAATAATGGGTTTGGGGGTATGCAAGAATTTTTAAAAAGAGCTACAATCTCATCAATCAGAATACTTAGATAATCAGGTAATCTTTTATTAGCAATTGGAAAAAAGACCACGGATAAATTCTCCAGTTAAAGGAGAATGGACATGTAACAGGTCTTGGCCATTAAAATTATAAACAAAAAGTTGGAACTATTTTAAAACTCATCACCTAAAATTTATTTGTGAGGATCAAAACCATTGAATTAAGTAACATTTTAATGTGATGAGTGAGATCAACAAACCAAATTAGCCTGATGATGTTTTTCATAGAACTGCAAATATAAGAAATCAGAAAAAAATAGATATGACAAGTTGACTTTGAAAAACAATTATTTAAATGTGTCCCATAAATGCACTGCAAGAACTAGGATAATGTAGTTTGCAGATGATGAAGGAGCATATACTTGAGAGGGTGCTTGGCCAAGGAATAATTTCTTATTCTAGAATATCAACCAGAGGGAAGGAAAAAAGGCACACATATGACAAATGCAATAGAGAAAAATATAGAAATTAACTTCAAAGAATTTTGTATTTTTATCAATTGTTTGGACTTTGAAATTATATTGCTTTAACATTAAATGGGTGGCTAGTTCTCAATAACTATCTTTACAGTGCTTATTATGTATTTGAAATTGCCCAAAGCACTACATCAATCCTTGCAATCTTCACAACAATCCTGTGAGGAAGTACTGCTATTCAACAGTATTACTTGTGATAAACTGAAGCAATGAGAGGTTACATAACTTGCCCCAAGAAATGGCTGAACTAAAGCCACCACTCTTTACTGTTTCTTGTCTTTGGAAAGGCAAGACTAACATATTAAATAGTTAGAAAACAATTACAAATGTAATAGGAGGAACATGTACAAACCAAGGTAACGTGGAAAATGAGTGTGCATGTTTTAGAGAAGAAGCATAATCAAAAAATGAAAAGAATTCATAGTATTTAATTGCAAAGTAAGCATTTAATTGCAAAGATACTTTCATATCCGTCATCTGATTCAGGGGACAAATAAAATAATAATAATCTACACAAAGATGATACAGAAAAGTGATATGATAGATCACAGACTCAACCAAATAAATGAAATTCAAAAAGCATAAATAGAACACCAAGAACTCAGAACATAAGGATGTCCTACCAACATCCTTGATCAGACTGTTCTTTGCCATTGTACCATCTTGGTATGAAGCACCTGGAGCTCAAAATTGTAAGATTAAAAACCATCCAAATTGTTAGTAAAGTTCCAGGATCTGTGCTTTACTAGAAGTATTATTGCTATTTCTATTTTTCTGATTAGTGATGAAAAAGCAACTTTCCCTGTTGAGGTTCAAAATCAAAGCAGATAAGATAAGGCAGACATTAAAGCAGGTAAGGTAAACTCAGCAAGAATGAAAGGACAGATTGGATGGAGTATGGACTGTGTTGAAAGACACAGATCAGAAAACCTGAGGAAGTCAGGGGAAGGGAAAAAAAGAAAGCCTATGGAGACAGTCATACCTTTACTGAACAGAGAGAATCAAGGTTGACTACCATTCCCTAGAGTGAACTTTTTCCTTCCCAGCGTCTTCTTTGAAGTAGTCTCCATAGTGGAAAGCAGTTGAAGGGATATTTTATGGATGATGGTAAAGATATGCTGCCTGTTTTATTTTTGTTTTTAGGAAGGGCAAAATAAAATGCTGCTTTGAAAATGGTAGAATTTAGTTTAGTCTTAGAATTAGCTGGGCTGTAAAAACCTACAATCTCTGTAGTAGTACAGCAAAGTAAATCAGGGACTCAGCTTTTTCCTAGTACTTTTATGACTGAAGGAGAAGAGGATGTTGCTGGCCGGCAGGGAAACAGGAGGATGAACTAAATGATTTCAAGGACTCCTTCCTGCTGGTTGATTTGGGGATAATTGCACAGAAAAACAAATCAGCTCACTAGGCCTTTGGTTTACTGCCAAGGAAGTGATTGAAAAGATTTAAACATACTGAATAAAAACTTTCGGGTACATGAACTGATTAGAATATCTTAAGTGCACTTCCATCAAAATTCCTGCAGATGTGAAAATATGTTTCTCCTTCTTGTATCTAGTATCTGCTGTCCTCGGCAAATTTAGCCCTGGTGTAGTTCTAGCACTGAGGCAGGGGTTTCAAATTACTGATGAGGTCTTCTGCCTCTTTAAAGGTGGTATTAAGAGTACCTAGGAGTTCTGAGCAATATCATCCCTTTTTAGATCTGTCCATTCATCATGATCCCGTGCCAGAATTTGTTAGGTAAACATGATTGACAGTCAGCCATCTTTATCCTTTATATGGCTAGAGGTCAGCCCTGGTGGAAAGTAATGCTTTTTTAATTAGCTGTTAGAGGATTGTGTTTCCTTTGTGTAGATTGCATGCTGCTCTCTCTCTCAGCCAGTATCCAAAGTGGATATCTCTTATGCCTTTTGTGCTTCGTATAACTCAGATAACTGAAGAACAGTCATAAAAGATTTATATTGAAGCTGTTTTATAAAAATTTGCACAGCTGGCAAAAAAAAAAAAAAAAAAGAGAGAGAGAGAGAAAACATACTTGAAATAACAGAGTCCTCAGAAAGGAAAATGAACAACATTTTCAAGGCTATCTTGGCAAATAATGACTGTAAAGAGAAAACTGTTTTGTCACAATACTTCGGCTGCAAAAATAAAATAAAATAAACACAATTTTTAACTGTAATGTGCAAAACATAATTTCCCTCTGAGGAACTGGTTCTTCCATTTAAAGGTAAAATAAACCCTTGAAACACTTTTGGTTTGGCAGAGTTTGCAAGAAAAACAAAGCAAGCATTCGTGACTAATTCAATGGCACTGTACTTCTTCCGCATCTTTTGTGAAGCAAGATGTTCATTTTAGCATAGGCTGATTATTTTTATGCCTAAAACAATTAATTCAGCAATATGTGAAAACACCGTGAAATGGAGAATGGGTGTGCACAAAATGTTAATACATATTCAAAACACATGCTTTTTATTTAAATATAAAATTGTTGAGCTACAAAACATTCATTCTAACAGTGAGGCTTAAAATATAAACTTCTAAGTAGTTTATAAATATGGTGACTTGATATTATGGTTTAGTACAAGGGCTAATGTTATATTAAGATCCCAAAGATGAATTTTCTACCTTATGAATTAAAAAATAGAATCAGTTATTTGAATGCAATGCATAAATAGACCCAAATTCTTTTGACTAATTTTGTGCATGTCTAAGGTCTATTGATTTTCTTTATTGTTTACTGCTTCCAATGTCTTTGATTTTTGATCTTTTTCTTTTAATTATTCTCTTAGTTTTGGGTTTATTAGACACTTCTTTTTTCTATTGTCTTAAAGTGAAAAGCTTAGTTGATTTGAGACTGTTCTTCTTTTGAATTCTTTCTTTCCTCCAGTACGAATTCTTTCTTTCTTCCCTATCTTTCTTTCTTTCTTTCTTTTTCATTAAGATGTAGTATGATGTTTAAGAGCATGAGATCTGGAGCCTGAACTCTTCCACTTGCTAGCTATGTAATCTTAGAAAAATTATTTAAGCTCTCTGGGCTTCGGTTTCCTAGTCTGTAAAATGGAACTAAAAATAGTTTCTGCCCATCAGATTATTAAAGAAAAAGTGAGTAAAGGTAAGCAAAGAACTAAGAATTTCTTTGCAATATGTGCAATTTGAGTGCCATTATTAGTGGCATGCATTCATAAAGTATCTAGAGCATATATCATGTATTGTGCTAAGTCGTTTCAGTAGTATCCAACTCTGCAACTCTATGGAGCCCACCAGGCTCCTCTGTCTATGAGGCTTTTCCCAGCAAGAATACTGGAGTGGATTGCCATGCCCTCCCTCAAGGGATCTTCCTGACCCAGCGATCAAACCCATATTTCTTACGTCTCATGCATTAACAGGCGGGTTCTTTACCACTGTGACTCCATGGACTGTAGCCCGCCAAGCTCCTCTATCCATGGGGATACTCCAGGCAAGAATACTGGAGTAGGTTGTCATGCCCTCCTCCAAAAAAAATTTACCACCAGCACCACCAAGTATACTGTACTTTAAATAGGCTTAACTTCATTTAAATAACACATCAGCATTACTAAGTAATCCCTTGTTTTTTGATGTATACCTTACTTCTTAGTGTATACAAAAACACTGGGTTATATTTAGGAAAGAGGAGAAAAATCTGTTTGTGATGATGATAGCATGATGAGACCCAGTGATGGTCTCTATGTCAACTGTGTGCAATTTCAACACAGAGAGACCTGGAGAAGTCTCTATGGCATGTCTTGCTTATAATAAGAGTTAATTCAGTATAATTGTCCTTATTAATTAATTAAGCTCTAGAAAATTGATTCATTACTAGTCATATTCCTTCTCTTTTGGGTGACCTGGAGGATAAATGTTTAAACAAACATCATGCAAAAACAAATACAGTTATCCCCTGGTTCCAGGACACCCACATGTACCAAAATCCACAGATGCTCAAGTCCCTTGTATGAAATGGAACTGCATTTGAGTATAATTTATGCATTTCCTCTAGTATAATTTAAATATACTTGAGATTACCTACAATACGTAACACAATGTAAATGTTAAATAAATAATTTCAAATATAATGTAAATGCCATGTAAATAATTGCCTGGAACATGGCAATTTTAGGTTTTGTTTTTGGGGACTTCCTGGAATTTTTTTCAAACATTCGGCTGGGTGGAATTTCTGAACGGAGGAACCCCCAGATATAGAGGGTCAGCTGTAGTTCTTTTTAAGCAATAACTACATGATCAGATGAAATGCATAATTTAAAAAAATTAAAGATGAAACAGTTTTAGGAGACACCTCAAGAAGTATTTTTGCTAGTTTCATGCTTGATCTTAGGTAGGAAAATGCTTTCTCCCTGCATCTTGCAACTTGGGACCGAAAAATTTGTCTGCACAATCTGAAACAGGGACCACATTTGCAGTCACTTGAATTTTTACTTTGCTAAGGTTGAGTTTTTCCCACAAAAGGGTCATAATGGCTGTCAAAGAAATCCACATATAAAATTTGTTTACCGCAGTTTAAACAAGCCATTTAATCTGCAGCTGGTCTGGCCGCCTGTGACAGTGCAAAGGGTGCTGAGCAAAGCACCAGCACAGCCACGCCGTGTGCACAGCCCAGAGGCGAGTTTTTACACCATTTCTCGCCAACAAACGGTATCTTTGCTTTCTGAGTGTGATCACAGGACTGGGAGCCGGGGTGAAGACCAGAATTAAAATGAGGAGAGGATAATCCAATTTATTGAGCACTTATTATGTGCCAGGTACTGTGCAAGGTAAGCTTGTTGCGTATTATCTCATTAGATGGACTGAATAAAAGGAAAATTAGAAAAGCCTTTTAGAATGAACAATCATATGAGGACTGAAGGTTTCGAGGATAAGCTTTCTATCTCTGCTGATTGGGATAGAAGTCACAGAATAAGACTTTTAAATGCTCTTTTGGGGAGGGTTTTTAATGTATCTCTTTTCCTCTGTATTATATGCTTATAGGACCAGGATTCTTCATTGCCATAGGAACACTCAAATCCAAGTATCAAGTACATAAGGTTTAAAATGCATTGGCTTAATTAATAACGCATATACAAAGTTTAAACGCATTGGCTTACTTATTACAGGAATAGATTTTAGCTGTACCTTTTCACTAATCTTAGTTTTACTAAGATCTACTTTTGAAAGGGAACATGCCACTTTTGGTGTTTCACCTTACTAAAGTACACCATGGAAAAGGGTCTGTGAGAAATTTATGTACAAAGGCAGCATGATGGGGCTAATTAGCTGGAAGAATACCTGTATAAACGGGATCTGCCGAACACAATAAACTGCCCTTCCCCCGCTTACTTATATAATAATCCTGGCTTTCAGAAGACTAATCACTACACACCATCTACACAGCATCTAATTTCCTCATCAAATTTCTCTGCTGAGTTTAGCCATGCTTGTCAACTTCCCAGCTCCCTCTTCAATAACTGGGTTTATTCTTAGTGTCTCACCCATAAACATTCCTACGAGCAAACTCATGAAAGAATGAAGTCGAAATTTCTTTATCGCTCCCTCTTTCCAGAAGGTTTTACTGCTCCCACTCCTGGGAAAGGTCACAGGTAATCAGGGCTGGTCACTTCAGGGTGGCAGTGAGCACATCGTGCTCTTTTCTTGAAGCCTCCTGTTGACCACCGAAGGGGACCAGAAGCTGTGGGGACACCATTTAGGAAAGTGGATGAGGAACGCAGCAAGTCGGCCTGGCTCCGGCTCTCTTTAAGCACAGATGAAATTGCTCAGATTCAGTTTCAGGAGAAATACAGCTTTTCTACAATCAAACCTCTTCTTTATCGCTTGTATACTAGACGTTGCTTTTTACAAGGAGCTTTTAAATCACTTATTGTGGTAAAGAAAGGTGCCATGAGCGAACAGAATGATAATTCCTTTTCGTCTTAATTGTACCATTTGACCAGGGAATCATCTTTTAATCTCTCCCACTGGGTCTCCTCGAAACATCTGCCTTTCTCGAGTCTCAAAAGGGAAGTGAACACTCAGTAAGTCTGTACACGCATAACAACTGAACTGGCTATTTCTAAAATATGGCTGACCACGTTCAAGCATTATTCTCAATTTCCAAAGGTAAAAACAATCCAAGTGTCCATCTGTGAATGGATAAATAAAATATATTACAGTTTGACCCTGAACAACACAGAAAAAAAAAAAATAATAATACGGCCAACCTAGGGAAAGAAAAAAGATTCGAAAGAAAAAAAGATTCAAAAAGAAAAAAATTCGACCTATACAGGTTGAATTGTTACCCCACCAAAAAAAGAGAGATTGGCGTCCTAACTCCCATTGCCTCAGAATGTGACCTTATTTGGTAATAGAGTGCTTTACAGAGGTCATCAAGTTAAAATAAGGTCATTAGGATGAGCTTTAATCCAGCATGACCAGTGTCCTTATAAAAAGGGGAAACTGGACACACACAGGGAGAATGCCACGTGAAGTAGAGGGCAGAGATCAGGGTGCCTCAGAAGTCAAAGATGACCAGCGCTCCACCGAAGCTCAGAGACAAGCACAGAACAGGCTTGGAAAGGGCTGCTGTGCTCTGCCAATGCTGTGATCCTGAACTTTCAGCCTCCAAAACTGGACCACACATCTCTGTTGTTTCAGCGATCCGATCCATTTGTAGTACTTTTTTAAACCAGCCCTAAGAGAGGAAGAGTCTAATGATAAGTCCCAAGCTATTAAAAAAAAATACAGTAGATAGATCTGAAAACTCATTCTATCTCAACAAATAAGTCAGTGGTAGTAACACCATTAATGGGCTAGATTCTGCTCTTATATAAGCATCTTCTTAAGCAAACTAGAACTGATCTCTCCTTCTGTCTGTGTGGGCTTCACTCATAGCTCAGTTGGTAAAGAATCCGCCTGCAATGCAGGAGACCCCAGTTCAATTCCTGGATCAGGGAAATCCACTGGAGAAGGGAACGGCTACCCACTCCAGTATTCTGGCCCGGAGAATTTCATGGATTGTGTAGTCCATGGGGTCGCAAAGAGTTGGACACAACTGATCGACTTTCACTTGCACTTTCACTCTGTGTGACTATTAAACTGGAGAAGTGTTCTAGGGCCCTCCAAAGCTAAAAACCTCTAAGCTGCAATTTCTCAGCCTCTGCCCTATTATCAGCTAGATAATTCTCTGTTGGGGGCCATCCTGTGTGTTGTAGGATGTTTAGCAGCATTTCTGGTCTCTACTCCCTAGATGCCAGTAGCCCTCTCCTTGGGGACGTGACAATGCCTGCAGACACTTCCAAATATCCCCTGGGAGGCAAAACCACCCACCTCACTCCCATGAAAATGACTACTCGAAATATGTTTTCAGGGACCAGTTGCAATCTTGGAATGCAAAACAATAAAAATAAATTATAATCGGTATTCCCTGATCCCTGATTTTCAATGGCCTTCAAAGACTTTTCCCAAACCTTAGTAACAAAAGCCTTGTTTTATTCCCAAGCAAACCAATCCTATTCAATTTTGGGACCATTTGCTGAGAACTTCACCTTGACCTCCTAGGTTAGGTGGAGGAGGCTAACACACGTGAAAGAGGAGATTCCTTGACACATGAACCTTACTAAATTGGCCTCCAAAAGATATCTTCTGTTTTGTAGCTGGAAGTTTTTGCCTAACAAATATGTCCATTTGGCAAGTCCCATCTTCTTGTCCTGAAGGTGGAAACAGAAGTTAATGTGAGTAAACATCAATTCACTTGGAGAAAAGGATTGTCTTTAATGGCTGGCAGGCACCTTGCCACAGTAAATACTCAGTAAATGTTTATTGCATCAGTGAATGGCTTTTACTCCTCAAAGACAGGGAATAAAAATAGGAAGTTTCAGACAAGACATACTGAAAAGCTGCTATATTGTTAAGGGCACATTTAGTGGGTGAAATGAGTCTTTTTACTCTATGCTATTTTTATATTACTCATTTTTAATCCTAAGATATGCATTTGGATTAAAATAGGAAGATTTTCTTCTCTCTTGGTTGCCTGTGTTGGAGATACCAGTATTTATTGCCTTGACACCTTATGGTAGCATGATGTTCAGCTCACAGGGTCTGGATTCAAACAGACATGAATACATGAGTTTGAATCCCAGATGCAGCAATCCTTTACCATTCCTTGTCTCACCCCAGCTTCAGTTTTTTTATCTGTAAAACAGGAATAATATGACCTGATAGAGCTATTATGGGATCCAATAGAACAATGCTTGCAGAATACTTAACTTAGTTATGAGAAAGCATGGTTACTGTTGATTATTTTTTCAGAGTTAGACATTTTCCAAATTGATCCACATAAATGTCTTCTTTCCCTAAATCTTCCTAAATGACTCTACTCTTTTACCACAAAGACTTTTTTCCCATTGTTTTTCATGACAGGAAAAATAAGAGACGTCTTTCTAAAATAAAGGTCAGCAAACTTTCCTCTAAAGGAACAAGTAGAAATACTTTAGGCTTTACTAGGTGATCTGTGTTTCAACTACTCACCTCTGCCATTATAGCATAAATATCACTCAGTCATAAAAAAAGAATGAAAAAATCCCATTTGCAGCAACGTGGATAGACTTGAAATTATCATACTAAGTAAAGTAAGCCAGACAGAAAAAGACAAATGTCATATAAAATCGCTTATATGTGGAGTCTTAGAAAAGAAAAAAATAGACCCAAATGAATTTATTAACAAAACAGAAATAGAGTCACAGACATAGAAAACAAACTTTTGGTTACAAAAGGAGAAAGTGGGGAAGGATAAATTAGGGGTTTGGGATTAACATATACACACTACTATATATAAAATAGATAACCAACAAGGACATACTGTATAGCTCAGGGAACTATACTCAATATTTTGTAATAATCTATAAGGGAAAAGAATCTGAAAAAGTATATATAAATATATTTGAATAACTGAATCACTGTGCTGTACACCTGAAACTACCATAACATTGTAAATCAACTGTACTTGAATGTAAAAAAGAGAGAGCCATAGCACTGTGTTGCCAAATGAACATGGCTTGGTTCCAATAAAACTTTATTTACAAAAGTAGAATCCTGGTTGGGTTTGGCCCACAAGCTGTGGTTTTGTTAACATTTATTCTCAAAAACATGAGCAACTTTCTATTTTCATATGTCTCTAGCCAAGTTTTGCATGCTGGTGATTTGTTTAAAAATAACTACATATATAAACCATGCTCTCTCCTTTCTCCTCAAAGTTTTGCATCCCTGTATACAATTTAGATTAATAGTAATTACATTGGGCTTGGAAATCATGGGATGAAATCAGGACTGAGAACATCAACGATTCATTGTAGTAAAGAAAATGTTGGGTAGTTCTTCTGTATCACTTATGCTCAGGTGTACAAGCTGGACATGTGTGAGCTGCAGGCCTATGCACATTGTCCCCAGAGTGTGGCTGGGGGAGACTGTGCTGGAGCCCGTGGGAGTGTCTGAATCCGTCCTTCTGCTACTCTTAGCAAAAACAAGTGAATGGGGTCTCTTGATATGACCTCCCACGACATCAGAAGCACTAAAGCAGAACCTGCATCTTTTTTTTACTGTTTTTTTTTTTAATTAATTTTTTCACTTTTAAACTTCTTATTTTGTATTGGAGCACTGATTAACCAGCTTCCCTGGTGGCTCAGTCCGTAAAGAATCTGCCTGCCAATGCATAAGACACAGGAGATGCGGATTTGATCCCTGGGTTGGGAAGATCCTCTGGAGGAGGAAATGGCAACTCACTCCAGTATTCTTGCCTGGGAAATCCCATGCACAGAGGAGCCTAGTGGGCTAAGTCCATGGGGTTGCAAGAGTCAGACATGACTTAGTGACTAAACCACTACCCACCAATTAACAGTTTTGTGATAGTTTCAGGTGAACAGTGAAAGGATTCAGCCATACATATGCATGTATCCATTCTCCCCCAAACTTCCCTCCCATCCAGGCTGGCACATGACATTGAGCAGAGTTCCATGTGCCATACCTGAAGGACCTGCATCTTACTCTTGTCGTGATCATAAGGGCCCAATGCCAGGAATGTGGTAAGCTCTCAGGATGTTGTACCCAATTTATGTTTACAAACCTCTGATCCCCACGGTCCAGACTTTGAGTGGTGTCACACTTCAAAGAATAGTTCACAAAAGTCATTTCAAAATTTTTTCAGTCGTTTATTTCAGTTTTTAATACCATGATGGGTTGCCAAACAGAAACTACCTCTTTAAAATCTCCCTTTTTGTCTGCCATCTATGTCCTTGTTTAATGTAGTTAATTAAAAGTTGTTTACTAATCCCACTACATGCTAGACAGTTCCTCTTGGACCAGAGGATGGGGATTCTTGGTTTCATGGTCAGGAAGGTCCCTGACTTGACAAATTCCCTCAAAAAAATTTCCCTGCCATGTGTGTCTCCTGCCATCTTCTCCTTTCCCTTTTCTTCTGACTCTTTATCATAAAGCCAAAAGATCAGTCTAGAGATGAGCCACACTGTTCTTGGAAGGCAGCACAGAGAAAAAGCTAGGAGTCCTCATGAATAATTATTTAATCCCATAACAAAACTATGATGCATCTTGATTATGATGTTGTGTTTTGAAACCTTCAATCGGAATTCAAACAAGCTCCTCTCCCTTCTGAGAAATGAAAGAGTAACTACTAACCCTAAGGCAGAGAAGAAAATGAGATGTTTGACAAGAAGTATGTAACAACCACTGCCACCATTTATAATTGGATGTTCTTTGTAGCAGGTAATTTGTGGCCTGCACAGTGGGGGTACACTTTTCCCTTTCTTGAGAATGCCAATCCTGTTGATGTTCAAAGTCTGCATACAATTTGTACTGAATTTGGGTGTATTTATCTTCTATCATGCGTGCTAAGTTGCTTCAGTTGTGTCCAACTCTTTGAGATCCCATAGACAGTAGCCTGCCAGGCTCCTGTCCATGGAATTCTCCAGGCAATAATACGGGAGTGGGTTGCCATGCCCTCCTCCGGGGGAATCTTCCCAACCCAGGGATCAAACCCACATCTCTTAGATCTCCTGCATTGGCAGGCAGGTTCTTTAGCACTAGTGCCACCTGGGAAGCCCTGTTTTCTATCACTGTGCAACAAATTACCAAAACTTAGCTGCTTCAAGTAATGCTTATTTATCATTTCACAGCTTAACTGATTTCTCTGCTCATGGCCTCACCAGGCCAAAATCAAAGTGCCTGTCAGGGCTGTGATCCCATTTAGGGCTCAGGATCTTCTAAGCTCACAAGGTTGTGACTGAATTCAGTTCCTTGCTGCTGTAGGGCTGAGGTCCTTGTCTTCTCTCAAGATAGCAGCTGGGGGTCAGTCTGAGCTCCAGCAGGTCCCAGTAGTTCTTGCCACCTACCTCTCAGGGGCTGAGAGGTGGCTGATTCCTTGAAAGCCAGCAGGAGAATCTCTGACCCCAGGGGGGCTCCACTCCCTCTTTTAAAGGGCTCACCTAATTCGGTCAGACCACTAAAATAATCTCTCTTTTAGTTAAAGTCAGCTGATTAAGAACCTGAACTACATCTTTTAAATGTTTTCCCCTCTGCCACATAACACAAGATAATCCCAGAGTTGACACCCCATCACATTCACAGGCCTTCAGTTCAGTCAGTTGTGTCCACCCATTTGTGATCCTATGGACTGCAGTACGCAAGGATTCCCTGTCCATCACCAGCTCCCAGAGCTTGCTCAAACTCTTGTCCATCAAGCTGGTGATGCCATTCAAACATCTCATCCTTTGTTATCCCCTTCTCCTCCTGCCTTCCATCTTTCCCAGCATCAGGGTCTTTTCCAATGAGCTAGTTCTTACCCATAAGAACTTCACAGGTCTTACCCCTACTCAAGGTGAGGATGTGTACCCCAAAGAGCAGGAATTCCAAGAGTCAACTTAGAATTCTGCCTACCACTGTGGGAGAGAATCCCATGATGGAAACGTCAACAATTAACCCCAAACTACTCTATGCACGTGTGTTTATACATTTATATATGTATGTATGTATATGTGTGTGACATACTCATATATCCTTAGGAACTCACTTCTGAGGATGGGTTCCCCCAAAGTGTAAAATCCCACACTTAAGATTCACAACATAGTGAATTTATCGTTTATTTTTTAAGACTATTCCATGAATGGCATATACATTTAAAGCTTTCACTCCATGAAACCAAGTGAGATCTTGAGATAAGCCTAATGATAGGAACAGGAGCCCAGATGTGCCTTTCAGCAATGACTTTCTCTTGCCTGGAAAACTACAAAGCAAATTTGAAACCACAAGCAACACAGTGGCAGTCACATGGATAAGATTAAAAAAAAAAAAAAAAAGAGGAAGAACAGAAACATCAGGAGCCTTTAAGCTGTTTTCTAAATTCAGCATCAGCAGAATATTTATGTTGGCAGCATCCCGTATCTCGCAGCAGGAGGTTTGACAGAGGCACTCTATACATAACCCATGCGAGCCCCAGATCAAGAGGAGAGTATTTGCATAAACAGAATCCTAGAGACCATGTCATCACTATCTTTCTCTTCCTCCTTCCTCCCTCACCACGCTACAAGCGGGTCATATTGAGTTTCCTGGGCTACCTTCCATGAACATCAAGGAATGCAACATAGATGAATGTTGCATTGACACCAACATTGCCACCACAGAAAATTGTTTGTCCACCCTTTTCATTTCTCGGTACCAGCAAGCATCTGAAGACTTTGCACCTGTTCTAGTTAGCCCTGGCAAATGCAGCCTGTATTTATATTAATAGAATGATGTTTTCATAACAAAATGGATGTGCAGCCATCAGGGACTCACTCTGGATGCTCTCCCAAGAATACAGGTTGGGGGAGGGGGAGCTCTTACATAAAGCCCCGTGGCAAGGGGAAAAGACCACAAATCCCAAGCTGAATCATCAGGACGGTTTGAGAACTTGTTCAGGAATGACCAGACTCAAGGACTGGAAATTAAATTAGATCCTCAATTAAGAGAAAAATATGCTGGAGATAAATGGGCTTTTCATGGGTAGTTTGGAGCTCTGAACTTCTTTGTATGCCATCTCCTGTTTCTGTCATTTGTGCCTTATCTCCCCTGGGTAGAGCTGAAAACGTGAGATCATACTTGGCTCCATTCCTGAAAGTTTGTTTTGAGTCACCAGTGTAAATATTGCCCACCCAATCTGTACATTTGCACAAATTAACTGAAACCAGCTACCCATTCCTACTTCGTATTTGGTTCTGTTGATTAACCCTGACAGCTGTAACCTCATTAGTCCAAGCTCTGGCCAGAGCAAAGCAGCTGTCAAATTAGGAAGAAGTGGACTTGCTGAAGTCGCCTATGGACCAGGCATGTTAAAATCAATAGATGCTCTAAAAGCTTTCCGTTATGATTCTAATTCTAAATTACGTTATGCGGTGGGCTTTTCACCTCGATCCAGAATATGGGCGTGAAATTGGTTGGGCCTGAAAGCAGAGGCTCTATCATAAAGCAAGAACATAGATTTTATCTGGAGAGATTTGTATCAGTTGAAAATGGGTTTTTAGCATGCATTATAAGAGACATTTTCATATATTTTCAAATATTAGTTCCTAATGTATTTTTTGGCATGAGAAATTTTGTTAGTTTTGACAAGAAGCCAACAGGGTCCTGACTAGAGAAATAAGAAAGATCCTGCAGCTGGTCCTCACTGAAAAAGCAGAGATAAAAAGTGAGGAAAGAATTAGAACACACTCCAGTAGGGATATGACTTCCCTAAATAGAACACAGAAAGGGTAGGGAGGAAAAATTTAATATCTTTTCATTTAAATCTGGAGGTTCAGGAAAAAAGATGGTTTTCCATCCTCCGAAGTGTTGCAAAGATCAGTGGAACCAGGTCAAGTGCAATGTTTAAACTTCCCTTGCAGCATCTTCATTGTGAGGACATAGCATGGGAGAGTTGAAGAAGTTCTGAAGGAAGAATCTGGACACCTCAGTTCTCATCCCAGTACAGGTCCCAATTCTGCCACACCCCACCAGTGGGGACTTGGAACACGTTCCTTAATTTCTCTAGATCTCAGTAGAGTCCTTTATAAAATAAGGAAGTTTGTCAGATCATTGCAATGGTCGCCTCTGTCTCTAGTGACTGAAGACACTTTGCACAAAGAAGCTTCTCCACCATGGCCCAAGGTGGATCCAAGTTTCCACCTAGGGGTCATTCTTTTCTACTCTTACTGCAATTCTCTTTAGCCTATTATGCAAACTGTTGCTGTCCTTTGGCGCCCCCTGGTGGTGTCTGGAGCTTTTACTTCCGACTTTCACACGTGGCCTTGAAGATAAAAATGCTAACAGTGGGAACCATCCCTGGTAGAACCCAGTCTGCTGTTCACCAAGGGAAAAAACAATCCAAACGTTCACCGTTGCTGCATTAGAGCTTTAACACACTGCTTTTTTGAGGCTTAAGGAAGCAGGCTATTTTTTTTTTTAAAAGAAGTGGTATTCCTCAGGTCCTTTATTGACATAAACAGTTATCAACTTCTAACCCATTTCAAGTTGAAGGATTTAGAAGTGGCAAAGACTTCTACTTTCATTATTGTGAGCAAATAGACTGACAAATAAGAAATATTTATGTAGTTAGTAGAGGCCAAGTGTTCTTTTGCACATAACTAATTTAAATTACCAAAAATTTAAATTACCATCATTAGATAATGATGCTCGATTATTTCCCAAATATATATTTTGGTAATGAGAAGCACTGTAAATTTACTGAGGCTTTCCCCATAATGTCCTTCAGTTTTAAAACCATTTACATGAAAAACTCCGAGAGTCAAAAGTCAAGTAAGATGAAAAAGTAAAGAAAAACATATTTTTGTTTTGGAAAGACAGGTAAATGTATTTTAAGCATCATAAGCCATTGGAAATAAACTTCTTCCCTCGATCATGATAATTTACATTTAAGCTGGCAATTAGATTATATTTGCCTTCATCATGTCAGTCCTACTTCTTTTGTTTACAATTGCATTCTGTTCCCTTTGCTTCGAAACTGTACTGAAACTTTGTGAAAAATTGTCTTTGATTTAGTGTGAAAGCAGGTACAACATCTTTAAGTTAAATGCCAAAAGTTAGGACTATCCAAATCAATTAAGCAAATACAGTGTGAATGGAAAGGGGAAACCTTATGAAACTTTAATTATTCTGTGTTAACTCCATCAACTCCACTATGTGCTAATGGAAAGTTCTTTCAAGGCTAATACATTTCCATGCATTTAGTTGGTTATGATTACAACAACTATGACTGTTTCCAGGTAGGGTTAAAACACACACACACACACAGTCACAGGAAAGAGAAAAGTCAATATTCCCTAAAGGAGAAAAACATTTCTTTGCCATGTTTTCTTGACTCCTTCTGGCAAAAGGCTGTTAGCAGTTGCACCACACAGTTCAACCAGAGCTTGTCTCCAGAATAAAATTTAAAAAAAAAGAAAGAAATATAATTGCATCTCAGAGATTTGGTTTGGAAAATCTGCTTTTGTTTCCAATGCCTCCTCTCTTCTCAGCCCCGTTTATAAGCATTTTCCAAGCTCTTTACGAGCATTTTGCCTGCCTCTCCACACTCCTAAATATCACCCTCTGCTCCCTACAGCCAGCCACGTTTTTCAGCCTTGGCCAAGGAATAAAACATTGGTTCACCTCAAAGCCTACCATTAAATTTACCTCATTTACTGACCAGCAGGAGGTGCACCCACCCTACTAGGGTCAATGCTAACTATAATGCCAGGGAGTTCATTGGCGCCCCAGACTGCTCCCCTGTTTAATGACTGTTGGGCCCCTTGGGCCAGGTAAATTCTACTGTTGACATGTTGGTGGCAATGCCCTCGAAACACCTTTGATCCATCAGTTCACTTTCTCCATTCAGGGATGTATTTAACTGTGTGTTGATTAAAAATAAACAGATATGGAGAAGTGGAGGAGGCAAAGGGAGCTCCTACTGGAAGAATAAGCCATTTATACTTCTCTGCAACAGATACCAGGGCCTATAAGGACATCAAGTTTAAGAAAAATAAGGCCTTGAGAACTCTGCTCCGAATAGACCTACCATGAACCTGCTATTGCCCTTGAGATGGGCAGCAGGAACTGCTCATGAATTTGCCAGCTCACTGAAAGACATGCTTTCATGGCTGAGCAAATGTTGGGCATGGATTTCTTTGCTTTTCTTCATCATCACTTTGCTCTTCTGTAAAAATGTGAGCTCCCTCCACACAGTGACTATGTTGAAAACAATTGTGAGTGCTTAGATACACTGTTCTATAATAATAGTGTCTGTAGGATTTGCTTGTATTTTTCAACTGGCTGATAAAAATCACACTCATTATAAAAGGAGAGGAGATTTCCTTGTCTTTATGAAATTAAGCACATAAAATGTGCCAGCTAAGTCTAGAAATCACCACAGTCATTTTTTCTGTAGACTGTCAAAGGCTCCCAGGCAATGAGCTGTTCTGTTCCCATTTTACCCTGCAAACCTGCCTCCCTCAGCCCTGACCTGGAGTGACCAGGTTAGATGGTCAGAGCTCTCAAGACTGAATGCTGATTCAGGCCCTTCTCTCTTTGCTGCCAATAATAGTCCATCTTGGTGCCAAATTTAGTGGTGGTTTCTTATGATGTGGATACCTGTCCAGCAGGGATTGGACTGTGACCACAAGCCATTTTTTCTTAAGCCACAGAATAACTGTCAGATGGTAACTGCTGATAGTTACTACTTGCCAGGTTCAGCAGCCTCCAAGTCAGAGACACACACCCCGTAGTAATGCCACAGAACAGCCCTATCCCACAGGGAGGCGAACTTTTTGTCAGTATGTAAAAATTCCCTAGGGTAATTTTCAGTTCTTCAAAAACAAGCAAACAAATAAAACAAGCAGATCAATACTGAAAAGCAAATAAAGGACTCCTGTTCCTTTCTTTCCTATAGATCAGTTTTCTTACTCTTGTATTAATACTTTTTTCTTACACTTACATTTTTTACTAAAAGGCACATAAATTTTTTTGGTCATCAGTGGAAACACAATATTTTTAATTACAAGTTATGTTTATGTACAGCCTTCCCCTGAGAATGAAGAAAACTTCGAAAATGCTTCTTACAGCCTCTTTCTTTTGTGGGCAGAATCCCATTTTCCTCTCATTTTATAGAATAGGAATCTATGCACCTACTCTGGAGTAACACAATGCAAAGCAAAAAGTTACACCAGAAGTACAGGGTAGAAACAAGCAAACAAACAAAATCAGAACAGTAATTCACTGCTACTAATAGGGTCATGATATGTTGATGCCTCCACTCTTGAACTGAGTCTAGCAGACTTGGATGATGTGTCTCTGGTGAAGTGTGAATGTGGACAGGTGGGAATTTACTCTAGGGAATGCTGAATTCCTAAAGTAAATTTCCTAGAAACTCCAGATTGTGCCAATCTCTCTTTTGCATTTCTCATAAATTAATAGCATTGTTTTGCATACTTGTGTCTGAAAAACATTATTCCTTAAACTATAAAGTATTTGTAAAACTCTTAACAGTAAAAAATATTTCAAATCATGAACCAAATATAAACATGTAAATATAATTACATATATACATACTATGTATATACACAGATACACACATATGTGTGTGTGTGTATATGTGAAGGAAAATAGTTAAATATGTTTGTAATTATTGATTGATTTATCATGCATACTCATTGGGAAAAGTACACGAAACTTATCTCAAAGTAAAAAGATAATTAACCATCTACTACTACTACTAAGTCCCTTCAGTCATGTCCGACTCTGTGTGACCCCATAGACAGCAGCCCACCAGGCTCCGCCATCCCTGGGATTCTCCAGGCAAGAACACTGGAGTGGGTTGCCATTTCCTTCTCCAATGCATGAAAGTGAAAAGTGAAAGTGAAGTCTCTCAGTCATGTTCAACTCCTAGTGACCCCATAGACTGCAGCCCACCAGGCCCCTCCATCCATGGGATTTTCCAGGCAAGAGTACTGGAGTGGGTTGCCATTGCCTTCTCCAAATTAACCATCTAGAAGCCACTATACAAACAGTTAAATATGTTTGTAATTATTGATTGATTTATCATATTTTGGCTTTGTGATTAAAAGCATACTCATTGGGAAAAGTACACAAAACTTATCTCAGAGTAAAAAGATAATTAACCATCTAGAAGCTATTATACCTTTTTTAGCTATTATACCTAAATTGACAGTCTTTTCTTGAATAAAATGTGTAAATATTTTTATCCGAATAAGCTTGACTCTCTAAGATTTTTACTTCAGAAACAAAATAGACTATTGTAAAATTTTCAAATGTAAATAAATTTGTCTTTCTGCATTTGCAGGAAACAAGACTTGAGAATCTTAAAATAGAAACATCTTGAGCTTCTTGTGGTCTGAGTACAATGAGACCCAGAGAGATGGAGTAAACTCCCTGAGATCATGAAGCTGGAGTCAAGACCTTGCAGGTGACTGATTTCAACCTCTCTACTCTTGCCTCAATAGCTCACTATTTCAATGATATCATAAATCCTAAGATATTGAGATTTGTCTGCACCTGTAATGACACTGATATGGCCTCTTCTCTTGCATTTTCTTTGTGGAAAACCCAACTCAAACAAATTATGTTCTAGCCCACTGGCTCCATTGACTTCCAGCCTTGTTCTCCAAACCATTTGCTATAATAGCTACTAAATACCAACATTGCCTTACACATAGATGCCCATATGTCTTCTCAGTTCTAAGCCTAATAATGTGAATTGTACCTGGACAAACAAAACAGGAAATAGATCAAGTTACCACAGACCAGACTAGGGAATATCAAAAGTTTCCGGTATGATCAAGACAAGAGTAGGTTCCAAATACTCCCCACTGATCCTCCTCTAGCTTACCAAATGTGTCTTGGAAATAGTGATTTAGAATGAAATACAACCAGTTTCTGATAATCATTTCAATTGCTACGTTTCCTTGGACACATTTTCAAAGTACTTGAATGAAGCCCCACATGCAAATTATCTTCCCTGAAAAGAAAGTCTTTGTTGGCAAGTTGGCCGTTCATTTTTTGTGGCAATGGCATAGAGACACAATGTATTTTTAACTTTCTTGTTTTGTTCTTGTCTTAACTGACACTAGTAATTTAAGAAATGTTGAGGGCGTTACTGAATATAAATTTGAAGAAAAATAGCTCTTCAAACTATATTGTTAGAAGTAGGATGAATATTCAATCAGAGATGAATCAAAACATTTGGATTGTGTATGTGAGCCTATACCTTTCTGAAAGCAGACTCTTTGCATGATCCTTGCCTTATGACATGGCATCCGCAAGAATCACACTGCAGTTTACACCCAGTTGTTCTCCAGACAACAGAAAGCTGCCCCCACACTCATTTGAAAGCTCTTTTTATAGAATTATTAAATTTCTGAGCTAGAGACGGTATGTGAAATATCTCATTTTGCAGAAGAGGAAACAGGTCCTGAGAGCAAAGATAACTGCCTGAAGCTGTAGAATGTGTTAAAGTTTGATTTAAAAATCCAGATTCTAAATCCTTAGTCTAGAGACTACCACTCTTCCTTTTAAAAATGGTTGACACTGTCTCACACTCAAGTTTTCTTTAATGTTTGTATTTAGTATTCCACTCTTGAATTCATTCCTGTTCCTTTCTCCTTTTTTCCCTTCCTCTGTTCTCTCCTTCCTTTCTTCTTTCCTTCAACAAAGATTGTTCTAAAACATGCTAGTCATTGTGATCAGCTCTGGGATACAAAGAATAGAATATGGTCCATGATCAAAGACCATCTCATTTGCAGAGAAGATCAACATGGTAACCAATGAATCTCAACCCTTTTATATGGCTTATGACTCTCTCCTGTCTGAGTCCTAACCCACCTCTCTAGCTACTCTCCATCTCTCTCTGTGTGCTGCACTCCAAACTTAACTAGATTTGGCGAGATCCCTGTATTGTTTCTCCCATCAGTGTCCATTGCATATGTTCATGTTCTGGAACACTGCCTCTCCCTTACCCTGGCTGGCACCATGTGTCATCCTTCAGATTTCAGTCTAAATGCCTCTTCTCAGGAAGTTAAGTTTAAGTCTCCTTGCTAATTTAACAAACATTTGCATAATCCCTCTTTTCCTTACTTCAGTGATGTGTTTAATAAGGACAGTGATAAAGAAGTGACATATTTATTTTTATATCCCCATTTACCTAATTCAGGTATTTAGCACCCAGTACAAGTTCAATAAATATCTATTGAATGGAAGAATTTGTGTAGCATAATGGGAGCAGAAATTAGAATAGTCATTTATACTTGGAGAGGCATCAATGGATATCAACCATGTTTATTTCATTTGAAAATTTAAGATAACTTTATAAAATCAACTGAGTATGTATCATGCCTGATTTCCTGTATCATATCCTGGTAAGAAATAAAAATCTGTAAATAAGACTAATGTTGATCTCCACTATCTGTACTGCAATCAATTTTCTAATATAGGCCTATCCCTTATTTATAAATCTGAAATTCAAAAAATTTTTTAAAGTCTGAAAAGTGAAAATTTTTCATAAGTATTGGTAGCAAACTGGATCATAACTAAGAGATGTTTTGGTCTTTATCCCACTTTGTAAGGATTCATGTTTTGTTGCAGAAGTATCAACATCATTAGTATCGGGGTTTCCCTGGTAGCTCAGCTGATAAAGAATCCACTTGCAATGAGGGACACTTGGGTCCAGTCCCTGGGTTGGTCATGGCAACCTGCTCCTGTATTCTTACCTGGAGAAGCCCCATGGACAGAGGAGCCTGGAGGGCTATAGTCCCTAAGGTCGAAAAGAGTCAGATATGACTGAAGCAGCTTAGCATGCATATGTCTGTTATACGTTTGGTTCTCTAGGTTCACAGAAAGGAATGTGATTACTGGTCAGGATTATCCCCTGGAGAAGGAAATGGCAACCCACTCCAGTATTCTTGCCTGGAGAATCCCAAGGGCAGAGGAGCCTGGCAGGCTACAGTCCATGGGGTTGCAAAGAGTCAGACACGACTGAACGACCAAGCACAGCACAATCTTTACTGATTTCACATTCTATGAATGTTTTTCTACAGAAATGTTTGGTTTCTAAGTTCTCCCATGAAGCCGTATAATCCTAAATTCAAAACATGGCTGGTGTCAAAAATTATGAAGGGAATTATGAACATGCATTGATTTACTATCTTGTGTTTTGTTCAGATTATTCCATCCAAGTTTTCCAATTTGCTCCTTGATTAGAATTTTCTCTACTGAGAATAATAGAAGTAAAACAGAACTTTAGAAAACTAAAACCATAATCACAGAGCAGCACTGGAACCTGTGTGACCTAAGATCCTAAAGAAAGATCCAGAATGCCCTCCTATTCAAAAGTATTTTATTGAGCTTCACAAAGAAATGAAACAAAAGTATTCATGAATAGCAGGAAAAGTAAAAAGTAAAACACTAAAGAGAATCTAAAATGACCGCTGCATTCTCTACTATTTACACTCAACATAGAAACGGAAAATGTGTACCCGTCCACGGAGGAGCTCAGAATGGTTTCTGACCGAGATGCTTGCCAACGCATTTTCACAGCACACAAAACCAAAAGTTTCAGACTACCGGAATGTGAGTCTGATAAACCATTTCCCCTAACTCCCTCTACACATAACTGAATTACCTACTCTAAATCATACTCAGTTTTGGCAAGCAAACATCTTGGAAATAAAATGCTTTTTAAAAGCACTGATTTTTCCATTAATATTAAGGTATGAACGGAATTTGTTTTAATGTCCGTCTATGTCCACAATGGGAGCTTAAGAGCCACCCACTCATTTCCTTTCAATGTATACGTTTAAAGGGCTCTATGAATAAATGCACAATCTAAGAAATTCCCAAAAAGAATGAATTTTTAAAAACCTAAAAAACATTAGAGCAATGACAACAACAAATGATCTGCTGTTTTTCACAGTTTCTAAATGAGACAATAAAAATGCCACTTACTTAACATGCAACATCTATCAAGTCAGCTCCGTTGCTAAGTATGTTTGCCCAAGAGATAAGTCCTGCATCCCAGTCAATTCCTAAAAGAAAAACAAAAGCTCTACAACCTCCCTTCTATCTTGACATGTTTTTAGCTGATGAAAGATGACTGAGGGAAAAGACCCTCTTTGATGAAGGTTGAGAGTATTTCGTAATTCTTGGTGAGAAGTGTTATGGAAGATCCATTAGAAGAATAGATGACCACAGTTCTGTGGCCTTAGAATAAGACAGCAATAAACCGGTCCTGTTTCCCAGGAAGAAAGGCAAATGGCCAGGCAGGGCCTCCCCTCACAGCAGCGTTTTCAGATGTCCAGGGCAGTCTCTGCGGCTTTCTGGTTGGCTGACAGCTGGGCTATTACAGTGCAGCCATGGATCATTACAGATTGGCACACACCTACAGAGCAGAACCACCTCGAATCCCAGATACGCTGTGTTCGCTCAAAGACATGCTCTGTGGTATCCAAAAATTAAGGGAGGTATAATTTACAGTGTGAACGTGTACTTTCTGGGCTGACTAAATTTAGAATTTTCCATCTATATTAGGGAAGCTATGGAATATGTACTATTACTTTCCAAATAAGTGTCAGTGCATTTTTGTGTTTCTTTGTCTGAAGGATATTGCCTTCTCTTTTGTTTTTATTTTTTATTGGACTGGTCCAATAATGATAACAATGCAATGATTAACTCTCTATGTGCTATAGTATTAATTACAGTAACAGTGATATGCCAAAGATAGCCTAGTGACATAGGTTCCCACATACCAGTCCATACTGGTGCAAGACCACACTAAAATCCTGACTGGTACATTACAAAATAAGGAGAACTAGATTAAAAAACCAAATCTTTCCTATTTTCGAGACTGTTGTTTAGTCTGATACTGTCATTCCCATTCTCTTGGTATTAAAAAATAACTCTAAGATGGACATGAGTTTGGATGAACTCCGGGAGTTGGTGATGGACAGGGAAGCCTGGCATACTGCAATTCATGGGGTCGCAAAGAGTCGGACATGACTGAGGGACTGAACTGAACTGAACTGAAGAATGTCATAATGGTGATGGGATGGATAAGATGTGCTGTTTCACGGCCTAAGGTCACACACAGCCAAAAGGCAGCAAATCTGAAATCCAAACTCAGGCAAGGCCACTCCAGAGCCCATGCTCTGAATCAGTTTGCCCCACTAGCTTTTCCTACCTCAGTGATCCAATCTGAAAAGTGGGGCACAGTGAAAATAGTCTCCCCAGGTTGTGAAAGCTAAGTGAGTTTACATTTGTAAAGTTCTCCAATCGTGCCTGACATACAAAAAGTTCTATATGAGCAATTGTTTAAGAACAACAGAATAACTCAGTGTTTCATGGGGATTTCAGCCAATGCAGTTTAGCTGTAGTTGTAGTCTACACCCTTGTCTGTACCACTGCCTCAAAGTCATGCTGATTCACACCATTAAACACAAAATGAGTGTGAGAAACACCTACTAGGTTAAAGCATCACCAGTTTTAAAACTATCTGGGCTAAAGGCAATCAACCATGGAAACGGGTAGTTGCCTTCTTAGCAACTCAAAAAAAAAAAAATAATAACTAAAAATTTCATCTGAGTGGGAGGAAAAGAACAGAACCAGGTGGGCTGTCCTCCCCAGGGGCCCCCACACTCACGCAGCTGTCCTGTGGAGCTAAGGAGGCTTAAAATACAACTAAGCGTAATTGTTAGCATGACCAAATCCTGCCTCAGCTCCGGTAGGAAAGAAAATGTTTATAGCTGGGACATTTACTGATTGTTTTCTAAAAACTCTCCCGTTGGCATTAGTTGTTGGTTTGCATCTAAATGCTCAAAATCTTAAGAATGTTGTGCTTCTCTGAAAAGCTGGTGTGTGTGCACACGCGAACACACAGACAGACACACACACACCCACAGCATTCTCAACATCACTGAGTCTCTGTTCATAATAAAAAGAGTAAGAAACATGTTCCTACAGATATGAAAGGAGGAAAAAGGAGAGATTTTGAGTTTTTTCCCATCACCTCTTAAGCAGTAAACAAAGAAACAGTGATGGAATTTTTACAGGCTCCGAGTTCCATGTCTCGCTATGTTTTGTCTAGTACTTGCATTTCATCAGCTCAACGTAAACACCACCGCTCTTGCTGCTGCCAGGTTAGGAAAAGCTAGTTAGCCTTCCAGGAAATCACCGGCACTTTGTACTCTTGATGAGTGAAAATTTGATGGAAGAATGAACCAGAAGGATTGAGGCCCATTATATGTTGTTATTCAGTTGATCATGCTGGAGAATGATCTTGCCAATTAGCTCAACCTTTATGAAGCATCCCACATCAGGAAAGCTGGCTAGTTAGCATCCTCTCCTGTAGCCTCCAACTCAAAATACAGCTCAACCTTTTCATCACCTGTCATAGTTTTGTAAATAACCCCAGCCTTATGAAAGGGTTTTCTTTCTTTTTTCCAGTAACCATGTTTACTGTAGACGTACAACATACAAGTTACGACATTTTGTTTTGGACTTCTCTTTTAATTAGTTTTTCTGACCAGGGACCCACTGTTGTTGAAACAGATGTTGTGGGCCCCAATAATAGCTCTCAGCTGCTAAAGGCAAAAAACTGTGCCTGGTCCACCAAGAGCAAATGACTGCGAAGAGGGGGTGCTTATTACAAACAATTGAGAAAGCTGACACTTCAGACATGTAGCAACTTCTGGGTGATCATAGACAGAACATGTCCAACATCACTCTTCTCGTATCCTCTTCCCACTCATGAATAACTAACTTGAAAGGCAAGTACAGAATGAAGTACAAATCTACCCCTTTCCAAAGTAAGAACACAGATACATACTCTCAGGAACTATTGTCCCGCTAACTCACAATATGAAACCAAAAGACCCTCCTCCCTCACATTCTCACCCAACCTGCAAACTCCAGCAACCTGTAAATTTTAGCTCCATGCAAACTAGTTTCAGGTTTGAAATGACAACTTGATTTTTTTTTTCAAATCAATAATCTTAACTATAAATGTGATATTTACCAGAGTGGTATGCTGGTAAATGTTTTAACAACAGGTTCTCTGGGGAAAACAGCCCTAATTTGTAATATTTCCCAGTTTCCACAGTGTCAGTATCCTCACCATGATCAATTTCAAGCTTTCCATGTGACCTCACTGAATGCAGAGAAGGGAAGAGGTGAGGGGTATCACATCATTGTAGAATAATTCCACAGTCAACATAAAAATGTCAAGAGCATCAGTAATTGAGAAATGGTGAAAAATGATTATCGAAACATGAGTTATGCGTATTTATTGCCTTTGTTTACAGTTATGTTTGACTGTGGGGAGAAATATCAATCACCTCAGGTACGCAGATGATACCAGTCTTATGGCAGAAAGTGAAGAGCCTCTTGATGAAGGTGAAAGAGGAGAGTGACAAAGCTAGCTTAAAACTCAACATTCAAAAACATAAGATCATGGCATCCGGACCCATTCAGTTCAGTTCAGTTCACTTCAGTTGCTCAGTTGTGTCCGACTCTTTGTGACCCCATGAATCGCAGCACGCCAGGCCTCCTTGTCCATCACCATCTCCGGGAGTTCGCTCAGACTCACGTCCATTGAGTCAGTGATCCATCCAGCCATCTCATCCTCTGTCCTCCCCTTCTCCTCCTGCCCCGAATCCCTCCCAGCATCAGAGTCTTTTCCAATGAGTCAACTCTGCATGAGGTGGCCAAAGTACTGGAATTTCAGCTTTAGCATCAATCCTTCCAAAGAATACCCAGGGCTGATCTCCTTTAGAAAGGACTGGTTGGATCTCCTTGCAGTCCAAGGGACTCTCAAGAGTCTTCTCCAACACCACAGTTCAAAAGCATCAATTCTTCGGCGCTCAGCCTTCTTCACAGTCCAACTCTCACATCCATACATGACTACTGGAAAAACCATAGCCTTGACTAGTTGGACCTTTGTTGGCAAAGTAATGCCCCTGCTTTTCAATATGCTATCTAGGTTGGTCATAACTTTCCTTCCAAGGAGTAAGCGTCTTTTAATTTCATGGCTGCAGTCACCATCTGCAGTGATTTTGGAGCCCTCAATATAAAGTCTGGTCCCATTACTTTATGGCAAATAGATGGGGAAACAATGGAAATGGTGACAGACTTTATTTTCTTGAGCTCCAAAATTACTGCAGATGGTGACTTCAGCCATGAAATTAAAAGATGCTTACTCTTTCGAAGAAAATCTATGACCAACCTAGACAGCGTATTAAAAAGCAAAGACATCACTTTATGATAAAGGTCCATATAGTTAAAGTATGGTTTTTCCAGTAGTCATGTATGGATGTGAGAGTTGGACCATAAAAGAAGCTGAGTACCAAAGAACTGATGCTTTTGAACTGTGGTATTGGAGAAGACTCTTGAGAGTCACTTGGACTGCAAGAAGATCAAACCAGTAAATCTGAAATGAAATTAATCCTGAATATTCATTGGAAGGACTGAAGCTGAAGCTGAAACTCCAATACTTTGGCCACCTGGTGTGAAGAGTCGACTCATTAGAAAAGACCCTGATACTGGGAAAGATTGAAAGCAGGAGGAGAAGGGGACAACAGAGGAGGAGATGGCATCACCAACTCGAGGGACTTGAGTTTGAGCAAGCTCTGGGAGATGGTGAAGGACAAGGGGTCGCAAAAGTTGGACATGACTGAGCGACTGAACTGAATGACGACAGTTATGTTAACTGGACATTTATATAATTTGTTGATTACTACTGTGCTTAACAACCAGCTCCCAAGGTTTCTGAAAATTTAACAATTGGCTCTTACAAGCTGGTAGATACTGGCTCCAGCTCATACAGTCCACCAGCACGTTATGAATGACCACTCAGTACTTTTCTACTCTGTCTGTGGTCCTCCATCCAGTGGCATCAGCATTGCATAGGTAGCCCCTACCCTATCCTTCCTCCAGAATCAGCTTCTGCATTTAATAAAACCCCCAAGTGACTCTTGCACACGTTAAAGTTTGAGAACCACTGAGCTGATGAACAACTTGAGAGGATGCAAAGTTACATAGTAGAGAAAGAAAATAGATATACACATCTTCACTTTTTAAAAGGCTAAAAACAAAAGCCTTTTAGACAAAACCTCCAATGATCATGATGTTTCAAAGCAACTGCAAAGAACTGTTGCAAAACCCGTAATGTTCTAAGATTCTTGTTCAGGTAATTTTGAATAAAATGTGTGTTGTCATTGCTGTAGATTTGGGAGGCAAGGATTCTGCTGTTAAAACCTTTGAGTTCAAATCCTAGCTTTCTGTCAAATTTGCCAGGAGAGGAACAGTGGGAAAATGATTTAACCACTTTGGACCTTAAATATCTTATCTGTAAAGTGGGGTGATAGTAATAGCACCTACTTCATTGAGTGATTGTAATGAATTGTGAGATTAAAGTACTTACACAGCCTCCTGGTACATAATAAATGCTCATTAAAGTTTAGTAATTATTACTTTTTCCTAAAGGGGAAAAAGTTCCAAACCATTCTCTGTGTATCAACCCTCAAACATATTTTAAAATAAGAATTATGAACTGTTTTTCTCACTACATCATCTAAAATTTTTGATTTTGATCAGCAACTTTTATATTATTCTTGTTCCCTAAGACTCATAAGAAAATATAACAATTATTTCTAAAATATGTCCAAATTTCAGAGTGATTCATTCCAACCTCAGAAGTCACCTGGGATTCTTCTGTGGAAGTGTCTTGCATTCTTTAAAAAGAGACCAAAGAAGAGAAGTTGTCTTCTGCTTGGTTTTGTCTCACATGCAGATGCTGTTGTGAACTCTGTGACCACAGGAAAGTCCTGAATGACAGAGAGAGGAGTGGAAAGAGCCTGACTGGGAGTCAGGGAGCAGGAGATGACATGAGCTTTCCTCCTGCATGACTTGGAGAAGCTCCACCTAAGAACCTTTGTCATTTGCAATAATAAATGACCTTTATTGTTTAAACTAGATGAGTTTTTTGTTCTACTATTCATGGAGGAGCATCTGAACGCTTAAAGATCCCTTTCTGTTAAAATGAGGCTCAAAGGAGCTACATGACTTGCCTGAAGTAGCAGTTTATAACAACACCATGCATCTCAGGTAGGTTTTCTTCCCCCTCTTCCCTTCTTCTCCTCTCCTCTTCTCTCTTTCCTTTACTTAACTAAACTCACAGTGAATATGATCATCTCAAATTTTTCCAACAGTCAATACCCATTTTTTATGCAACATATCCAATGGTATGAGTGAGACCAAAATGTCCCCAGGAAGCTGTAGACAACCAATTGGGCATTCAGTTCCAAATTTTATGCTTTGAGTAGCTTTTAGCTAAGTAACCATATGGGGGACAGCAACTATGGGATAAAATTACACCAACAGAAATCCAAAAAATTACTCAATTATGGAAGAAAATAAATCTATTCAACTAGCTTTTTGGTCTCTTGTAGAAATAATAGCTATTGATTTATTTTGTGCCTTTTGCAATATTCAGCCAGTATTATTGGCATAACCTAGCCTTTTCCCCCCTGAAATTTGTAACTGTTTGAAAGTTTTTTCAACAATGACTTACAAAAATAAGACAGATCAGAAAAGGTCTAACTAGGGAGAAAGAAATAGTTCCGGTGATTTTAAAGTAGAAAATTGGTTACATAGGTGATAGTAAGGAAACCCAGTACCTGGGAACAAAAAAGGAATGCGTTGCCATCTCTAGGCTGCTTAGACAAAGATTGAAGATGCTATTATAAAAGCCAGGGGACATGATTACTCAGAAGAAGCTTAAGCAATGGCAAGTAAGTCTGATAGGAGCTGGAGCCATGGAGGAGAAGCAGTCATTGCTGGAGATGCCACCAAAGTCAGAGAGTTAGCTTCTATCTTCTCCCACCCTCTAGTCTCCCACTAGAACCCCAAACTGGTCAAATCCAACCACAAACTGGCCAAAAACAGAGCCTGGGAAATGTAGCTTGCAAGGGTCAAGATCAGGAACAGACTCCTGGAAAAGTTAACTGTGGGGCTAAGAACAGGCCATGGATCCTCTCAAGAGTTTGAGTAAACCTTTGTAAACTCCTTGTAAGAAAATTTATTTGCTGATTCCATTTATTATTGCATTTTCTCTTAGTTCAATTGAAAATGTTGCAAAGAAACATGTAGGTCAAAAACAGTTTTATTTCACTTTAGTAGGTCTCCAATCAGCATACATTAGAATGAATTAAACCTAAAGATTATAGGAATGACTCTAATGCTCTAAAAGGAAGCTTCAGCAATGAGACTTTTTATTTCAGACAGGAACCTCCAGGTGGGTGGATGGGTATTGCCCCAGGCTTAAAAATGAAATAGAGGCAGACATGAGGCACAGGTGTAAACATACATCCACTCTCTGATTATCTCAACAGACTGAAAAAGTAAAATGAGGAAAAAAGAGAAAGGAAGGGAGGGAGGGAGGGAGGGGCAAAAGAAGGGAGAGAAGGAGAAAGAAAAAAATTCAAATCAGGAGCATTTTAAGTACTGCACAAGTCAAAATATGGATATAATATGACCATTCAGCTTTCAATTCTCTAACAATTCACATATCTTTTAGCATCTTGATCTCTGAAAAAAATCTATTCATTTTCTACAGTCTGTTTCTATTAGCAAGTGGCTATAAATTGAGTTTTAGATATCTGAAAAACATCCTATCTCTTTCTTCTGCAACATGATATTTATCTCAACATGTAGTAACACAATTTTTGAAGATTCAGTATTTTTATTCTATCCATTTTCCTATCCTTCATGGCCATTTGGCTGGCTCACAGCCTTCACTGGAATAGAAAGATTCCAGTCTTGTTCTCAATTTCAGACTGTGAGGAGAAAAGTCCTAGTTTAATTGAAATTGAAATCCCACAATTAGGTTAGATGAGGACTTTCTCAAAGGATTCTTTGGAAGGCTATCTTTTTCTCAGTTGTGTAGCTAGGAAATGAAACGGATCATCAAGGAAATTCCTTAGGTCTTTTGCACTGTCCATCAAGGAGATGTTTAGTTCATGTACCAATTCACTTTTTCCCTTTTTTTTTTCCTTTTTGTATTAAGTGATTTTTGTCTACAAAATAAGATGACCCAGGGCACTACAAAATGACTTGAAAGTTGATAGTAGAGAGCAGGAAAAAAAAGGAATTTTAACTGAGATAAGTACATGAGGTTGAATACCACTTACTTGAATAAGGCACATACTTTTTATCCTACATAGAAAATCAACAATGCGTTTGTTAAATATATATATATATATATGTCTACCATGTATTTAGTGAGTGTTTGGAAATGAAATGAGAATATTAAACTTTATAAAGTGTTTGGTTGGTTGCATTAGATGGGTACCACTGCTTCATGAGATGGATTGATGAAACACCTTTATTGCTGTCAGAACTCAATACAACAGTTCTCATCGAGTAAAAAAACACTACAGAAGTATTGTTTGGCAAGAATTTAAAGTCATGTTTCATATCAGTAGAAATTATGCCTAAGGGCTCGTGTGCATATGTGTAGACTATGTATTAACTCCAAAAATGTGTTACAGCTTTCCCTCGAAAAGAGACTCAGAACCAGGATATTGCAACACTTGAATGTTCATGAGAATATTAATATATAGATGACTCCTAACAAGAATGAGAAAGGGAATAATATCTCGGCTTCCCATAACATCCTGAGCACTTTTCTAGGAAAGTACATGCTATAATGCTATAATCTTTTTATTTGTCTGTCTCCTCTACTAAACTTTAAATTCCTTTATATTAAGAGTTGTATCTTTTTAAAACTCTATCCCAAGTGCTAGCATATGCTAAGACACACTGGGAATTTTAATCATGGTTTTGAAATAATGGAATGGTATAATAAAAGGATTATGCTTGCTTGCATTAAAACGTTTCATAAATATAATCTGAAAGAAGTAATGTCATGGAATCTAATCCTCAGATGTGGGCTGAAACGCTGGCCTTATAACTAATATCAACATTTGTTCTATTTTCTTAGGGAATTTTTACAATATTATTAACATTGCCCAAGCAAATTAGCCCCCAGAAAAATTGCACAAGATTTGATCTTGCCTTGTCCAAGCAAATAAGTAAATATACAACTTTGGACAAAGTCATTACTTAAATTTCTTATCTCAGCTTATGAGTCAGTAAAGTTTGTGACTTGTAATAAGACATTTACAGAGAGTAAATAGTAGTAATTGGCCAGAATAAAATATTGACATTTAGAACTTAAAAGAAATTAAAATTTTAAATTGGTACAACATGGACTAATTAATGTTGCCATAAATTGCTATTAAAGAGATTTAGACCAAACTACTTAAATTGTCATCTTAATCATTATTTTTCTATTTTTTATTTTGTAAAGAGTTATTACATCTCTTGAAGCAAAAATTTATCACATGCTATGAAAAATTTCTGAGTGGTTCTCAAAAATGTACACCATAGTGTTCAATAATCTGTGTATTTGAACCTAGAGTTCAAATTTGCTAATGGTATCTGATTATTTCAATGCCAAACTTTCCTAAAATTAACAAAACCAGTTTTCCTACTAAATATGATTTGGTTGTCTGTTTTTTCCAGATTTCCAAGATTATCCAGTTACATAAAAGGAAATTCTGATATCTTCTTCCCCACCAACTCTCCAAATTGTTAAATAAACAGTCACAGGAAGTAAATAAGATAGTCACTATACTACAGTTTTAATTGCCAAATGGCTAATCTCTACCTCTTCACCAGAATGCTCTTGTAAAGGAAATTACTTTGCTGCCAAACTTCTTGAGGAACTGGCCTAGGTGTCATGTAATAACCCAATCAACCCCTGTAATTGTACAAAGTGAGCACCTAACTCAAGGAAAACCAAGTCACAAGCCTGTCAATGACATTTTGATAGAGTCTAAGTGGAAGGAAAGAATAGATACCTTGGGTCAATCAGATTCCTTTTCTCCATGATCTTAAGGAGTAAATACCCAGAGAGTAGGAAGGCCAGTTACCATAAATGCAGAAATGGCACCATGACAGAATGGTCATGACTAGCCAAAGTCATGAGCAAACCAAGTCATGGCAACACATTAGCATTAAAAGTGAGAAGACAGTGGCTGCCTCGCAGGAGCAAAGATGTTCCAGTGAGGCTGTAGAGCAAGCCTGAGGAGTCTCAGAATAACCTTTCCATACTGCTTCATTCGGCTCCAGCCCGTGTGTGTCCTCCCAACCGTTTCCCAAAAGGAAAATAAAGAAGTTTGCTGCTTTCCTAGTAGTAAAAATAAGATATCATAAAGCAAACTAAATATTTAAATACAATAAAGTTTTTAAAAAAAAACACTGCAACACTAATAATGTGTTGTTGAGTAACTATTAGACGTCTCCTTACACATATATTAATGATTTTTCATGGATGGCTTGTAGCATGCATTTTTTTAACTTAAATGTCATGAACACATTTTCATGCTCATAAATATAGCTTTGTAGCATTACTTCTCCTGGCTCATAGTATTCCATTGTGTTCGTATACCATAACCTCTGCAGAAATGCCCTCATGATAGACATTTATATTGTTTCCAATTTAACTCTATAATAAGTAGTGGGGCAATAAATCTATTTGAACATTCTAAATATCTCATAACATAGTTTTATTTAACTGTATAATTATTTTCTTAAGATTTTTAAAGTGGAATTATTGGGACATTGGGACAAGTGGTATATGCTTTTATTTTGCTTCAGTAATAGCAAATTACATTTCATAGGATTCAGATTTTTCTTAAATCATTGTTAACAAAAAGCATTGATCTGTTTCCAATCAAATAAGGTAAAGAATGCTATCTCATTACTGTTTTAATTTGCTTTTCTTTGATCATTACAGATATTTTTGACCATTTGTATTTCTCCTCTTGTGAAGTATTTGTTCATAAACTTTTCCTACTTTACTATTAAATTGTTGACTTTTAATATTGATTTGAAGTCATTTACAAATTAAGATCATTAACACTTTGCCTAGCATATATGTTGCAAATATTTTTCAAGTAACTTGTTTGCCTTTTAAACTATGTTTACAGTCAAAAGTTTAAAAGAATGTATACTCAGAGCTATCAACATTTTATGTTATGATTCCTGGTTTTCTTATCATACTTAAAATAGCCTTTCCAAGAATATAAAAATATTCATTTTAACTTTCTTTTAGTGTACTTACACATTCACTTTTTATATATTTGAGGCATATGGAATTTATTTTGATATGATTAAACTATATACCACACTGATAAAGTTATCTTAGCACCATTTACTAAATAATGTATTGTTTTTCCACTGGTTGACCTAAAATGCTACTTTTTATCATGTACTAAATTCCATGAAACATTGGAGAAACTGTGGACTTAATGGTAAAGCAGTTTCATTCTGGAATTATAAAAACTTATGTTCACACTAACTAAAACTGTATAACTTTGGACAACTTACTAAATCTACTTGTCTAAGCAGAGGAACCAGAGATCAAATTGCCAACATCTGCTGGATCATCGAAAAAGCAAGAGAGTTCCAGAAAAGCATCTATTTCTGCTTTATTGACTATGCCAAAGCCTTTGACTGTGTGGATCACAATAAACTGTGGAAAATTCTGAAAGAGATGGGAATACCAGACCACCTCACCTGCCTCCTGAGAAACCTATATGCAGGTCAGGAAGCAACAGTTAGAACTGGACATGGAACAACAGACTGGTTCCAAATAGGAAAAGGAGTACGTCAAGGCTGTATATTGTCACCCTGCTTATTTAACTTCTATGCAGAGTACATCATGAGAAATGCTGG